>CM066570.1:30670000-30977500 GCA_033816785.1 Picus viridis | reverse complement strand
AACAGAATGGCTCAGGCTGGAAGGGAGCTCAGAGCTCATCCCCTCCAAGCTCCCCTCCATGCCCAGGGACACCTCTCAGCTCCACTCAGCTGCTCAAGGCCTCAGCCAGCCTGGCCTTCAGCACCCCCAGCAAGGAGGCAGCCACAGCCTCCCTGGGCAGCCTGTGCCAGGCTCTCACCAGCCTCACACTCAACAACTTCTTCTTCAGCTCCACTCTGCCCCTGCTCTGCCTCAGCTCCAACCCATTGCCCCTTGGCCTGGCTCCAGACCCCCTCAGCCAAAGTCTCTCTGCAGCCTTCCTGCAGGATCCCTTCAGCTGCTGGCAGCAGCTCTGAGCTGCCCCTGGAGCCTTCTCCTCTGCAGGCTGCACACCCCCAGCTCCCTCAGCCTGTGCTCCCAGCAGAGCTGCTCCAGCCCTGGGAGCATCTGTGTGGCCTCCTCTGGCCTCACTCCAGCAGCTCTGTGTCCTTCTCCTGCTGGGGACCCCAGAGCTGGAGGCAGGGTTGGAGGTGGGGGTCTCAGCAGAACCCATGTGCACCGATGATTCAAATTCACCAGGGGCAAGGGTTTGAAAGGAGAGCAGAGCAGATGGAGATTGGCTGTGAGGAACAAGTTCTGCCCCAGGAGGCTGCTGCCACACTGCACCAGGTTGCCCAGGGAGGGAGCTGAGGCTCCATGGCTGGAGCTGTTCAAGGGGAGGCTGGAGAAGGCTGTGAGCAACCTGCTGTGGTGGAGGATGTCCCTGCTGAGTGCAGGGGTTGGACTGGATGCCCTCTGGAGCTCCCTTCCAGCCCAGCCCATTCTCTGCCTCTATGGTATGGCAGCCCATGAACAGAAGCTGCTAATAAAAGACAGAGAGGCTCAAGGCTGCAGAGTGGTCAGACACAGACTACACCTCCAGGTTCAAGCCTGTGGATGCAAGCTCACAGCTCCCTCAGCCTGTGCTCCCAGCAGAGCTGCTCCAGCCCTGGGAGCATCTGTGTGGCCTCCTCTGGCCTCCCTCCAGCAGCTCTGTGTCCTTCTGCTGCTGGGGACCCCAGAGCTGGAGGCAGGATTGGTGGTAAGGTGTGAGCAGAGCACCAGACCCTTTGGTGCCATTCCCACACCGTCCCCTTTGAGCAGTGGAGACAATTCCTTGGCTGGACCCTTGTGGCTTCCCAGCTGGCTGGCTGAGGGAGCTGCAGGGCCACGTGGCCAAGCCAAGCTCATCCTCCCTGAGAGCTTCTGTGTTTGGTTAGCCATGCACAAAGAAGCAGGGCAGGACATGGCTGCCAGATGGAGCTTGGGGTGTGGAAACAAAGCCACATTCTGGACAGCCAGAAAGGACTGTGTGGCAGTTTGGCCATCAACCCCCCCAGCTGCCAACAGCCACTTGCTGGCTGATCTAGGAAAAACAAGGGCAGAGGGCCCTTGGTGTTACTCTGCTCTGCAGTGATCCCCTCCTCAGCCCTGCTTCTGGCAGGGCCATGTGGAGGTATGGAAAGGATATGTGGAGGAGGCTGAGAGGATCACAGAGTGTGAGGGGTTGGAAGGGAGCTCCAGAGAGCAGCCAGGCCAAGCCCCCTGCCAGAGCAGCAGCACCCAGGGCAGCTCCCACAGCAACACCTCCAGCTGCCTTTGCAAGGCCTCCACACAAGGAGACTCCACAACCTCTCTGGGCAGCCTGCTCCAGGGCTCTGGCACCCTTGAAGAGCCTTTTCAACACAAGGTGTGCAGTGCTTAGAGGGTAGTCTCTTCCAATCCAACTTGCCCAAGCAGCAATGTGCTTGCTTTCTCCTCCTGTAATGTGATGCAGTGGCTCCAGAATGGACAGAAGCAGCCCTTCAAGAGTCCAACTCCTCTCTTTGCCCCCTGATGAAGCATTCTGTAATGGAACTGTGTTCATGGTGAAGTGCTGATCCCCTTCAGCCCCAGGCAGGCAGCAGCACGGCAACCACACAACCATCCTGCCCCCAGGGCCTTCCTGTGTGGCTCAGTGAGGAAGAAACATTTTCTCCTCAGCAAGACATGGACTGAACTCATTCCCTTAGAGAGGGGCTGGGCTTGGGGGGAGTGGGGTTGGTTGTTTTGAAGACAGTGGAGCCAATAGGTCACGAAAATCTGAGTGTGAGGGGCTGGAAGGGAGCTGCAGAGAGCAGCCAGGCCAAGCCCCCTGCCAGAGCAGCAGCACCCAGGGCAGCTCCCACAGCAACACCTCCAGCTGCCTTTGCAAGGCCTCCACACAAGGAGACTCCACAACCTCTCTGGCCAGCCTGCTCCAGCCCTCTCACACCCTCACAGCCAAAAAGCTTTCCCTCCTCTTCCCCTGCCACCTCCTCTGCTCCAGCTGCCACCCGGTGCCCCTTGGGCTGTCCTTGCACAGCCCTCAGCACAGCCTGGCTCCACATTTCACCTCTGAGCAGCCTGTGACCCTTCCACAGCTCATGGAGATCCTTCCTTTCAGTGGGACAGGGCTGTGGTCAACAGGTTGTAGAGTCAAGCTTCCTTGTTGGGCACCCTGGTCATGCCCTCGATGGTGTTTCTCTCTAGCCTGCCAGAGGGGGTGGTGCTGAATTCCTTCCTGCTCCTGAGCCTCTGCTGCAGGGTGCAGGTGTGGCTTTTTAGCCAGGCTTTGGCAGGTTGCTGTGGATTCCAGCATGGAAGGTGCCACGGGGTTGGTTATAGCTAAGCATTGATCATCTCTATTGCTCTCAACTAAGCTGACTGAATGAGATGAGGAGGCTCAGGGGAGACCTTCCTGCTCTCTCCAACTCCCTGAAGGGAGGTTGTAGCCAGCTGGGGGTTGGTCTCCAAGCTCCAGGCCCCCAGCACCAGAACAAGAGGACACAGTCTCAAGCTGTGCCAGGGGAGGTTCAGGCTGGATGTTAGGAAGGAGTTCCTCCCAGCAAGAGAGATTGGCCATTGGGATGTGCTGCCCAGGGAGGTGGTGGAGTCACCATCCCTGGAGGTGTTCAAGAGGAAGAGCCTGGATGAGGCACATGGTACCATCGTTTAGTTGATGAGATGGTGCTGGGTGATAGGTTGATCTGGATGATCTCCAAGGTCTTTCCCAACCTAGTTAATTCTGTAATGGAATGAGCTGACTCTCTCACTCTACCCCTGCTCTGCCTCAGCTCCAACCCATTGCCCCTTGGCCTGGCTCCAGACCCCCTCAGCCAAAGTCTCTCTGCAGCCTTCCTGCAGGATCCCTTCAGCTGCTGGCAGGCAGCTCTGAGGTGCCCCTGGAGCCTTCTCCTCTGCAGGCTGCACACCCCCAGCTCCCTCAGCCTGTGCTCCCAGCAGAGCTGCTCCAGCCCTGGGAGCATCTGTGTGGCCTCCTCTGGCCTCACTGCAGCAGCTCTGTGTCCTTCTCCTGCTGGGGAGCCCAGAGCTGGAGGCAGGATTGGAGGTGAGGTGTGAGCAGAGCAGAGCCCAGGGGCAGAATCCCCTCTCCTGCCCTGCTGCCCACACTCCTCTGGCTGCAGCTTGGCACACAGCTGCCTGCTGGGCTGCAGGAGGGCACTGCTGGCTCCTGGGGAGCTGCTCAGCACCCAGCACCCCCAAGGCTCTCTCTTCAGAGCTGCTCTCAACCCACTCTGCACCCAGCCTGGATTTGTGCCTGTGTCCTCATTTCCTTCCCTTTGGCAAGAGGACAGAGCTGATGAGCAGCTGATGAGGAGCAGCTGATGAGGAGCAGCTGAAGGCTCTGAGGTGCTTTGGTTTGGAGATAAGGAGGCTGAGGGGAGACCTCATTGCTCTCTACAAGCTCACTGAAAGGAGGTTGGAGTGAGGTGGAGGTTGGTCTCTTCTCAAAGGTAACAAGTGACAGGAGGAGAGGAAATGGCCTCAAGCTGCACCCAGGGGAGGTTTAGGTTGGAGATTAGAAGGAACTTAAGAGGAGTGTGGCCAGCAGACCCAGGGAGGTTCTCCTCCCCCTCTGCTCTGCCCTGCTGAGACCTCCCCTGCAATAGTGCATCCAGTTGTGGGCTCCCCAGGTCAGGAGGGACAGGGATCTGCTGGGGAGAGTCCAAGGCAGGGCTGCAAGGAGGCTGAAGGGACTGGAGACTGCCTGGGGAGGAGAGGCTGAGAGCCCTGGGGGTGCTTAGTCCGGAGAGGAGAAGGCTGAGAGGGGATCTGATCAATGTCTATCAAGAGCTGAGGGCTGGGGGTCAGGAGGGAGGGGACAGGGACAGGCTCTGCTCAGCTGCACCCTGGGATAGGCCAAGGGGCAATGGATATAAACTCAGCACAGGAGGTTCCAGCTCAGCATGAGGAGGAACTTCTTCCCTGTGAGGCTCCCAGAGGCCTGGGGCAGGCTGCCCAGAGAGGTTGTGGAGTCTCCTTCTCTGGAGCCTTTCCATCCCTGCCTGGCTGTGTTCCTGTGTGCCCTGTGCTGGATCCTCTGCTCCTGCTCTGGCAAGGGGCTTGGACTGGAAGCTCTGCAGAGGTCCCTTCCCACCCCTAACCTCCTGTGAACATCTTCAGTGCAAGAGTGTCCAGGCTTTGAACAGGCTGCCCTGGGGGTGGTGGAGGTGTTCAGCAAACACATGGCCATGGTACTTTGGGCCATGGTTGAGTGGGCATGGGGGTTTTGGGTTGTCCATGGTTGGACTCTCTGGTCTCAGGAAGGCTTTTCCAACCTTTCTGACTGTGTGACTCTGAGGAGGTTCTTGCAGAAGGCAAATGCTTTCTGCCTTTGGTCACAGTACCACAGAAGCATTCAGCTTGGAGCAGCCCCTCAGGGTCACCAAGGCCAACCATTCACCCTGCTCTGCAAGGGTCACCCCTAAACCACAGCCCCAAGCACCACATCCAAACCACCCTGAAACACAGCCAGGCTTGGGGACTCCACCACCTCCCTGGGCAGCCTCTGCCAGTGCCTGGTCCCTGCCAGTTTCTGTCTTGCACTGCCAGCTTTGGTGAGAAGCCTGCCCTAGGATGCTAATGAGCTGAGGGAAAGGACTTGGTAGGCAGCTTCCCAGGCTCTGTCTCCTCATCCCCATAGGGCTGCAGGCTGTGCTTTCCCCCTGGCTGTGCTCTTTGCTGAGGTGTGGCTCTGGCAGGGAGGGTGGGAACACCTCGGCAGGCGATGCCACCCTCCACAGCCTGGCAGAAAAGGGTCCCCTTGTGGGTGGCAGCCCTGATGGTGGCAGCAGGGGGGGGGTGCCAGCTGCCTTCAGTGCAGCCAGGGTCTGGCATCTGACTGCTGGGGGTCATGCAGGCAGCACATGGTGGCCCCCCTGGGACAGGTGATGGTGCCCTCAGGATGCCAGGAGCAAGCCTGGAAGGGCAAAGATCAGAGAATTATTTGTCAGGGTTGGGAGGGAGCACCTCTGCTCCCACCAGAGAGCAGCAACCAGTAGCTTCTGCACCATCCCATACCACAGGACCTTAGAATGGTCAGGGCTGGAAGGGACCTCAAGGAGCAGCCAGTCCCAACCCCCTGCCATGGCCAGGGACACCTCACACTGCAGCAGGTTGCTCACAGCCACAGCCAGCCTGGCTGCAAACACCTCCAGGCAGGAGGCTTCCACCACCTCCCTGGGCAACCTCTGCCAGGCTCTCACCACCCTCATGGCCAACAACTTCTTCCTCACATCCAAGCTCAACCTCCCCACTTCTAGTTTTGCTCCATCCCCCCAGTCCTATCCCTCCCTGACCCCCTCAAAAGTCCCTCCCCAGCTTCCTTGCAGCCCCCTTCAGTCACTGGAAGGCCACAAAGGAGATGTGGAGCCCTGGCCTGGGTTAGAGGTGGCATGGCAGGGGGAGATCAGCCCCTGGAGAGGATGGGCCACAAATGGCCATCAGCCTCCCCGGGTGGTGCTGTGCTGTCGGGTGGGTTGCTTCCCTGCTCTGCCCTGGGGCATGGCTCTGCCCCTCACTCCTGCTGTAGGTAGAAGGCTTTGCATCCAGGGCTCCCCTCAGGGACAGGCCAAATCTTTCTCTTGGCAGGGAGGCTGCTGGGCCCCACACTGAGAGCAGGCAGGAGCCAGCACACATCACCTGGCCCCCGGGGTGAGAGCTGACTCACGGCAGGGAGGATCGGCTGGGACTGAACTTGCCACCGAGGGGGGGGGGGTTGGGGTGTTTTGGGGGTTGCTTTGGCACAAGGCTGAGGCAAAGCCCCCGAGGTGTCCCCCAAAAAGTTTGGCATGGCTTGGTGGGAGCAGATCTGCTGGAGTGACTCCTGCCTTGTTCACCCTCAGGGAGTGGGTTGGAAGGGACCTCCAAAGGGCAGCCAGAGCGACCCCCCTGCACTCAGAAGGGACATCCAGCAGGGCTGGAGCTGCCCTGCTATGTGGACAGGCTGAGAGTTGTTCAGTCTGGAGAGGAGAAGGCTCCCAGGAGCCCAGGTTCAGGCTGGATGTGAGGAAGAAGTTCTTGCCAGCCAAAGAGATTGGCCCTTGGGATGTGCTGCCCAGGGAGGTGGTGGAGTCCCCATCCCTGGAGGTGTTGAGGAAGAGCCTGGATGAGGCCCTTGGTGCCATGGTTGAGCTGATCAGATGGTGCTGGGTGAGAGGTTGGACTGGGGGATTTTGAAGGTCTCTTCCAACCTGGCTGATTCTGTGATTCTGTTTCCAGCCAGGCACAGACCATGAGAACAGAGAACCACAGAACTGGTGTGGCTGCAAGAGAGCTCTGAGACCACTGACTGCAACTGTTGAGTCACCATCATTGGAGGTGTCCAAGAGGGGATTGGATGTGGCACTGGGAGCCATGGTTTAGCAGTCATGAGGTGTTGGGTGACAGCTTGGGCTTGATGATCTCTGAGGTCTTTCCAACCTTGTTGATTCTATGCTTCTATGCTTATAAGGACAGCCTGAGGGAGTTGGGGTTGTGCAGGCTGGAGAGGAGAAGGCTCCCAGGAGACCTTCTGGTGGCCTTCCAGGATCTGCAGGGGGCTCCAAGAAAGCTGGGGAGGGACTTTTGAGGGGGTCAGGGAGGGATAGGACTGGGGGGAATGGAGCAAAAGTAGAAGTGGGGAGGTTGAGATTGGCTGTGAGGAAGAAGTTGTTGCCCATGAGGGTGGTGAGAGCCTGGCAGAGGTTGCCCAGGGAGGTGGTGGCAGCCTCCTGCCTGGAGGTGTTTGCAGCCAGGCTGGCTGTGGCTGGGAGCAACCTGCTGCAGTGTGAGGTGTCCCTGGCCATGGCAGGGGGTTGGGACTGGCTGATCCCTGTGGTCCCTTCTAACCCTGACATCTCTGTGCTTCTATGATCTTCCACCACAGCAGGTTGCTCACAGCCTTCTCCAGCCTCCCCTTGAACAGCTCCAGCCATGGAGCCTCAGCTCCCTCCCTGGGCAACCTGGTGCAGTGTGGCAGCAGCCTCCTGGGGCAGAACTTGTTCCTCACAGCCAATCTCCATCTGCTCTGCTCTCCTTTCAAACCCTTGCCCCTGGTGCTGTCCCTGCAGGCCTTTGGAATCATGGAATCACAGAGTGGAAAGGGGCTTAGAGACTATCACATGCACAATCCACCACAGAACCAACCAGCTTGGAGGAGACCTCCAAGATCCTCAAGTCCAACCAATCCCCCAACCCTGACTGATCTACCAGACCAGGCAGCATGAAGCCTGTGGCTGCTGCTCCGCTGATCCTTCCTCACCTCCTGTCTGGGAGAAAGCCTCTCCCAGTGCCTGAGGCTGCAATGAGGCAAAGCAAATGAGCTCAGGCTGGGTCTAGGGCTTGTGTTTCAGGTAGAAAGCAGCAGCCCCAACACAGCAAAGCAGCAGCCCCCAAAGCAGCAGGGAGCAGCCTCTCCCTTTTGAGAGAGAGGAGTTGGACCTCAGTGCTTGGCTGTCCTAGCTGAGGCCTTTTCTAATGACTTCTTAACTAAGTGCCTTGGCTTTGGCAGGCAGACAGCTAGTGGTGAAAAGGATTAGGAGTGTGAGGGCAGGAAGAGCTTTGAAGTGGCTCAGTCCCTATTAAAGCTGGGATGGCAGATTTCTTTTGTGTTCCCCAGTGGTGTTTGTCTAACCACCACCAGCCTGGGAGGATTCAGCTCCTCCTGAGGAGCCTGATGGAGCCAAATGAAAACCTAGGTAGGAAGAGTGGTGGCTCTGGGCTGCTGCAACTCAGTTATTCAATGGATGCAGGACACCTTCTGCAACCCCCACCCTGGAGGCCACACATCTGGACCTGGCCTTCAGCACAGAGCATTTTGTGGTGGTGTGTGTGGGGAAAAAACTTTCCCTGTGCTGTGTTTCTGGGTGGATGTAGCTTGCACTGCATGGGGGGGGAGATGAATACAGGATCCCAAAGGAAGAAGCTGGCTTGGGGAAACAATCTGCTGCAGCAGTGGCTCCAGTTGGGATGCCCTGCAGCAAGCAAGCAGAGAGGGTGCTGCAGGGCTGAGAGCAAGGCTGTGGCTGCAAGCAAGCAGAGAGGGGGTGCTGCAGGGCTGAGAGCAAGGCTGTGGCTGCAAGCAAGCAGAGAGGGGGTGCTGCAGGGCTGAGAGCAAGGCTGTGGCTGCAAGCAAGCAGAGAGGGGGTGCTGCAGGGCTGAGAGCAAGGCTGTGGCTGCAAGCAAGCAGAGAGGGTGCTGCAGGGCTGAGAGCAAGGCTGTGGCAGCAAGCAAGCAGAGAGGGGGTGCTGCAGGGCTGAGAGCAAGGCTGTGGCAGCAAGCAAGCAGAGAGGGTGCTGCAGGGCTGAGAGCAAGGCTGTGGCTGCAAGCAAGCAGAGAGGGTGCTGCAGGGCTGAGAGCAAGGCTGTGGCTGCAAGCAAGCAGAGAGGGTGCTGCAGGGCTGAGAGCAAGGCTGTGGCAGGTGTTAGCTCTTTAAGCAGAGGTGCTGGAAGCTTTCCTAAACAACTTTCTTATTCATAAGAGTCACAGAGTAGCTCAGGCTGGAAGGGAGCTCAGAGCTCAGCTCCTCCAAGCTCCCCACCATGCCCAGGGGCACCTCTCAGCTCCACTCAGCTGCTCAAGGCCTCAGCCAGCCTGGCCTTCAGCACCCCCAGCAAGGAGGCAGCCACAGCCTCCCTGGGCAGCCTGTGCCAGACTCTCACCAGCCTCACACTCAACAACTCTTCCTCAGCTCCACTCTGCCCCTGCTCTGCCTCAGCTCCAACCCATTGCCCCTTGGCCTGGCTCCAGACCCCCTCAGCCAAAGTCTCTCTGCAGCCTTCCTGCAGGATCCCTTCAGCTGCTGGCAGCAGCTCCGAGGTGCCCCTGGAGCCTTCTCCTCTGCAGGCTGCACACCCCCAGCTCCCTCAGCCTGTGCTCCCAGCAGAGCTGCTCCAGCCCTGGGAGCATCTGTGTGGCCTCCTCTGGCCTCACTGCAGCAGCTCTGTGTCCTTCTCCTGCTGGGGAGCCCAGAGCTGGAGGCAGGATTGGAGGGGAGGTCTCAGCAGAGCAGAGTCCCAGGGGCAGAATCCCCTCTGCTGCCCTGCTGCCCACACCCCTCTGGCTGCAGCTTGGCACACAGCTGCTTCAGCCTCTCCTCTCAGCAGTCCAGCTCCTTTCCAGCCCTTTGCTTTCTTGTTTGCTTTCTCAGGCTGATCCACTTCTGGGTCTGGGTTCAGCAAGCCCGTGCAGGAGCAGAGCTCTGTGTCCCTGAGCAGTCGGTGCTTTCACTCCCTTAAAATTAAGCTTGTGCTCAGCTCTGCCCTGAGCTGAGCCCCGGGGAGTGGAATGTTGTTGCTACAGATCACAGAGCAGGGGCAGAGCTTCCTCCAGGGCATTTCCTGATGGCTAATGAAAGGGAAATTGTAGTAGTCTCATTTCCATGGGCACTCAGCTGCAGACCTCTTGACTCCTGGTCGAGAAGATCATGGCTGGAACTACTTTTAATCAATCACAGCTCCTGCTGGCAGCCCTCTGCGACAGGGACAGCTTCATTAATTCAGTGCAAATGATCTCTGCACCTCCCACCTAATGAAAAGGGACATCACAGAGCTGCTCTCTGCTCTGCCCTGGGGAGACCTCACCTGCAGGGCTGTGCCCAGCTCTGGAGCCCTCAGCACAGGAAGGACAAGGAGCTGATGGAGAGAGTTGAGAGGGGGCCATGAAGATGATCAGAGGGCTGGAGAGCCTCTGCTGTGAGGACAGCTTCACATTCCCCCTGGTGTCCAGAGAAGGGCCCCGAGGAGGAGCAGAGGGCTGGAGCTGCTCTGCTGTGAGGACAGCCTGAGGGAGTTGGGGTTGTGCAGGCTGGAGAGGAGAAGGCTCCCAGGAGACCACCTGGTGGCCTTCCAGGATCTGCAGGGGTCTCCCAGAAAGCTGGGGAGGGACTTTTGAGGGGGTCAGGGAATGATGGGACTGGGGGGGGGGAGCAAAACTAGAAGTGGGGAGATTGAACTTGGCTGTGAGGAAGAAGTTGTTGCCCATGAGGGTGGTGAGAGCCTGGCAGAGGTTGCCCAGGGAGGTGGTGGCAGCCTCCTGGCTGGAGGTGTTTGCAGCCAGGCTGGCTGTGGCTGTGAGCAACCTGCTGCAGTGTGAGGTGTCCCTGGCCATGGCAGGGGGGTTGGGACTGGCTGCTCCTTGAGGTCCCTTCCAGCCCTGCCAGTCCTGTGCTTCTCTCTCCCCTCTCCTGTTCCAGCATCCCCAATGTTTTGCCTCCCCCTGCACGTTTCCTGCCCACGAGGGGCAGTGGCAGGAAGCAGTGCTGCCTGTGCTGTGGTGCAGGGAGGAACACATGCCTTTCCCCACTGAACTCCTGCCAGTTTTAGTGGAAGTCATCCATATGCAGGCAGAGGGATTGGCAGAGGGGTGTGCAAGAGCTCTGCTCAGTCTGTGGGAGTGTTTGTGTACACACTTGGGTGCAGGGGAGGGAAACAGAGAGAGAGAGAGAGAGACTGCTGAAACCTGGAAACTGAATCATCTGGCAGCTCTGTAGTGGCCTGGAGAGGCCTGACTGAGCAGGTTCCTCCACAAGGCACTGCAGGGGGCTGGGCTGGCATCCTGGGGGGCCTCCAACGCTGCACAGTGCACATTGGCCTTTCCCTGTCTGGCTGCCACGTTGCAAAGTTGGCACTTACCCAGGCTGCTTGTGTGCAGGCTGAGCCTGGAGTGTGCCCTGTGTTGATGCAAGCGACCAGCCTGGCAGCCCAGGAGCTGCACTCTCCTGCTTTATTGCTGCTGTGGCATTGCCTGTGGGAGAACCCATGGGCCCCTGAGCCAGCAAGGTGCCCTGGGGGCCAAGAAGGCCAAGGGCATCCTGGGCTGCATTAGAAGGGCTGTGGGCAGGAGGGCAGAGAGGTTCTCCTGCCCCTCTGCTCTGCCCTGGGGAGGCCACAGCTGGAATCTTGGGTCCAGCTCTGGGCCCCTCAGGTCAAGAAGGAGCTGAGGGAAGGGCTGGAGAGAGTGGATGGCAGAGCCCCCAAGCTGCTGCAGGCAGTGGAAGGTCTCCCTGGGAGGCCAGGCTGAGGCAGCTGGGGCTTGGAGCTTGGAGCAGAGGAGCCTGAGGGCTGCCCTCAGTGCTGGGGCTCCAGAGGTGCAGGGCAGTGTGGGGAGGAGGGAGCCAGGCTGTGCTGAGGGCTGTGCAAGGACAGCCCAAGGGGCACTGGGTGGCAGCTGGAGCAGAGGAGGTGGCAGGGGAAGAGGAGGGAAAGCTTTTTGGCTGTGAGGGTGTGAGAGGGCTGGAGCAGGCTGGCCAGAGAGGTTGTGGAGTCTCCTTGTGTGGAGGCCTTGCAAAGGCAGCTGGAGGTGTTGCTGTGGGAGCTGCCCTGGGTGCTGCTGCTCTGGCAGGGGGCTTGGCCTGGCTGCTCTCTGCAGCTCCCTTCCAGCCCCGTCCCATTCTGTGCCTCTGTGTTTTGTGCCTGGACATTTTGTGCTGAGCTGGAGCAGTTGTTTTCCAAGTGCTGTCACAAGCCATTGATTGATTAAGGCTTTGCCACCCCTTCAAGGATCTTAGAGGGCACCCTTAGCACCCAGCTCCCTTTCTATGCCCACACAGAATCAAGAAGGTTGGAAAAGACCTCAAAGATCATCAAGCCCAACCTGTCACCCAGGACCTCCTGACTACTAAACCATGGCTCCATGAGCTGTGGTTGAGCTTCAGATCAACAAGGACTGCTTGTACCTTGGGAAGGAGCTTGTGGAAGGCTTCCTCCAGGTGGGGCAATATGCTCTCATGCCTGCCATGGCTAACTCTCCTCCTGCTTTCCACAGACTGCTTGTTGCTGTTCCCTCAGTGCCCCCCAGCTCAGGCTTGCTCAAGCCTCTGGAGTTTTTCAGGCCTCTCAGTGAGTTTCATTTTCAATTTGGGGAACCTTTTTTGGGACAAAAAGAAACAGGAAAAGAAAAGGAGGAAGTGCTTCTGCAGCTCATGGTCTGTGAGAGCCAAGACAAAGCCAGCCTGCATTGGTCCTGTCTCACCACCACCTCCTTTCTGAATGAAATGACTGAGAAGCTCCACAGGAGCCAGCAGGGAGCACTTGCAGCCCAGACAGCCAAGCAGAGCCTGGGCTGCAGCAAGAGAAGCACAGCCAGCAGGGCCAGGGAGGGGATTCTGCCCCTCTGCTCCAATCTGCTGAGACCACAGCTGGAGCTCTGGGTCCAGCTCTGGAGCCCCTGTGCCAGGAAGGCTCTGGAGGTGCTGGAAGGTGTCCAGAGAAGGGCCCCGAGGAGGAGCAGAGGGCTGGAGCTGCTCTGCTGTGAGGACAGCCTGAGGGAGTTGGGGTTGTGCAGGCTGGAGAGGAGAAGGCTCCCAGGAGACCTTCCTGTGGCCTTCCAGGATCTGCAGGGGGCTCCAAGAAAGCTGGGGAGGGACTTCTGAGGGTGTCAGGGAGGGATAGGACTGGGGGGGGGATGGATCCAAACTAGAAGTGGGGAGACTGAGCTTGGCTGTGAGGAAGAAGTTGTTGCCCCTGAGGGTGGTGAGAGCCTGGCAGAAGTTGCCCAGGGAGGTGGTGGAAGCCTCCTGCCTGGAGGTGTTTGCAGCCAGGCTGGCTGTGGCTGTGAGCATCCTGCTGCAGTGTGAGGTGTCCCTGGCCATGGCAGGGGGTTGGGACTGGCTGAGCCTTGAGGTCCCTTCCAGCCCTGACACTTCTGTGATTCTTTAGCCCCATCCTAGCTGCCTGAGGAGCAATTGAAAGGCTGGTTTGGCACAGGACCCAGTGTGTGCTCAGCTCTTTGCCCAGCTCCTTGTGAGAGTGACTCCCCTTTAGATGCCAGGGGAAGCCTTGGTGGCTCTGCTTTGCCCCTCTCTTTGTTCTGCTCTGCTCACTCAGCCTTTCTTCTCTGCATGCTCTTAACAGCACTGAGCATGGCTGCTGCTCAGAGCATTGCTTCAGCAGTGCCCCAGAAACCCAGAGAGGGCCTTTAATAATCCAAGGGCAGCAGAAAAGCATCAGGGAGCTCAATAAGCTGAAGCCTCAGCCAGAGTGTGAAGACTCTGAAGGAGAATTGCCTCTGCTAAGCCATCCTGAAATCCAAGCCTGCTTTGTTTTCCCTCTTTTTCCCCCCTGTTGTTCCAGGGGATAATGTTTCCATAGCTTAGATGCTTTCAGTCGTTTGCCAAAGGCTCTCCCCAGCCCTGCAGCAATGAGGCAATTGGGAAGGCAGGGAGTGAGCAAAGCTTCTGAGGCAGCCCAGTTTGCAGCCAGCCTGCTGAGGGGTGATGAAAATGCCAGCCTCCTGGGCAGGCACACTGCAAGGTGCTTCCAATGGCACAGCAGCCCTGATGAGATCTTCAGGCCACACAGCTCGAGTGCTGTGTCCAGTTCTGGGCTCCTCCAGGCAGGAGGCAGCCACAGCCTCCCTGGGCAGCCTGTGCCAGAGTCTCCCCAGCCTCACTGGGAAGAATTTCTTCCTCCTCTCCAGCCTCAATCTGCCCTCCTCAAGCTTCAATCCATTCCCTCTCATCCTGTCACTCCCAGCCCTTGGCAAAAGTCCCTTCCTGGCTTTCTTGTAGCTCCCTTCAGGTACTGGGAGGCTGCTCTGAGGTCTCCCTGGAGCCTTCTCTTCTCCAGGCTCAACAGCCCCAACTCTCTCAGCCTGTCCCCTGTCTCCAACCCTCTGATCACCTTAGTGGCCTCCTCTGGACCCTTTCCAACAGCTCCAGGTCCCTCTTGTGCTGGGGGCAGCAGAACTGGAGGCAGTGCTGCAGGTGGGGTCTAGCAGCAGTAATAGCTAAGTGAAAAAGCAGAAATGCCAACTCTGTCTGTATCCCACAGCTGAGAACCTTCCCCCTGAAGCTGCAGAAGGCTCATATCAGCCCAGCCAGAGGGTCACTGAATAGTTGTTTCTGATTGTCCTCTCTTTCTACTTATGGGACACAAACCAACTCTAGCTCTAGGCAGTGCTGCAGGCTGGGCTCAGAGTGGCTGAGAGCAGCCAGGCAGAGAGGGACCTGGGGGGACTGGTTGAGAGTAGGCTGAACAGGAGCCAGCAGTGTGCCCAGGGGGCCAAGAAGGCCAAGGGCATCCTGGCCTGCACCAGGAAGAGTGTGGCCAGCAGGAGCAGGGAGGTCATTGTGCCCTGTGCTCAGCACTGCTGAGGCCACACCTTGAGTCCTGTGTCCAGTTCTGGGCCCCTCAGGTCAGGAAAGATGTTGAGCTGCTGGAAGGTGTCCAGAGAAGGGCAAGAAAGCTGGGGAGGGGTCTGGAGCACAGCCCTGTGAGGAGAGGCTGAGGGAGCTGGGGTTGCTTAGCCTGGAGAAGAGGAGGCTCAGGGGAGACCTTCTTGCTCTCTGCAACTCCCTGCAGGGAGGTTGTAGCCAGGTGGGGGTTGGTCTCTTCTGCCAGGCCCCAGCCCCAGAACAAGAGGACACAGTCTCAAGCTGTGCCAGGGGAGGTTTAGGCTGGAGGTGAGGAGAAAGTTCTTCACAGAGAGAGAGATTGGCCATTGGGATGTGCTGCCCAGGGAGGTGGGTGGAGTCCCCATCCCTGGAGGTGTTCAAGAGGGGACTGGATGTGGCACTTGGTGCCATGGGTTACTCATGAGGTCTGTGGACAGGTTGGACTCGATGATCTTTGAGGTCTCTTCCAGCCTTGGTGATTCTGTGATTCTGTGAAAGCAGTGTGGCCAGAGCTGGAGAGAGAGGATCCTGCCCCTCTGCTCTGCTCTGGGAGACCTCACCTGCAGGGCTGTGGCCAGCTCTGGAGCCCTCAGCACAGGAAGGACATGGACCTGATGGAGCAGGTGAGAGGAGAGCCACAAAGATGATTAGGGGCTGTGAGGCCAGGCTGAGGGAGCTGGGGGTGTTCAGCCTGCAGAAGAGAAGGCTCCAGGCAGACCTCAGAGCAGCCTGTCAGGACCTGAAGAGGCTCCAAGAAGGCTGCAGAGGGACTGTGCCCAAAGGCCTGCAGGGACAGCAGCAGGGGCAAGGGTTGGAAAGGAGAGCAGAGCAGATGGAGATTGGCTGTGAGGAGCAATCTCTGCCCCAGGAGGGTGAGGATGGTGAGAAGGGGCAGGGCTGTGTCTCACCTCCACCCTTTGCCTCTTGTTTCTCATATCCATTGCCCATCAGTTTGTCTCCCCCCTGCATCATCAAGGCATTACAAGAGCTCCTTTGGAGCTGAAATGAAACCAGAAGCAGCACTCCTGGCATTTTCCAGAGCCAGGCAGGTTTAGGAACATGATCATTACAGCATTAAGTGCTGCCAGCCTGCTCCCATATTAACTCTGCAGGGGACATTGTGGCTGAGCAGCTGAGAGGCACGATGCTGAACTCTTCATCTCCCTCCATTCATCTCAAACAGGAGCCAACCTCTGCCTGTGTCCTCCCCTGAAGAGCTGCTGGCTCCTGTGCCACAGCAGACCTGAGGAGAGCAGGAACATGAGAGGAAGGGAAACCTCTGCAACAAACCCATGACAAGATGGGATTAAGACCTAGATTCATGGATTCAACCTGCTGCAGTGTGAGGTGTCCCTGGCCATGGCAGGGGGTTGGAACTGGCTGCTCCTTGAGGTCCCTTCCAACCCTGACACTTCTGTGGTTCTGTGATTCTCAGACCCATAGAATGCTTTAGGTTGGAAGGGGCCTTGAAGGTCAGCCAGCTCCAACCCCCTGCCATGGGCAGGGACACCTCCCACCAGCCCAGCTTGCTCAAGGCCTCATCCAGCCTGGTGCTGAACACCTCCAGGCAGGAGGCAGCCACAGCCTCCCTGGGCAGCCTGTGCCAGAGTCTCCCCAGCCTCACTGGGAAGAATTTCTTCCTCTTCTCCAGTCTCAATCTGCCCTGCTCAAGCTTCAGTCCATTCCCTCTCATCCTGTCACTCCCAGCCCTTGGAAAAAGTCCCTTCCTGGCTTTCTTGTAGCTCCCTTCAGATATTGGGAGGCTGCTCTGAGGTCTCCCTGGAGCCTTCTCCTCTCCAGGCTGAACAGCCCCAGCTCTCTCAGCCTGTCCCCACAGGGGAGGTTCTGCAGCCCTCTGATCACCGTGGTGGCCTCCTCTGGAGCCTCTCCAGCAGCTCCAGGTCCCTCTTGTGCTGGGGGCCCCAGAGCTGGAGGCAGTGCTGCAGGTGGGGGGATCACACCCTTCAGCCACATTTTGAACCTTGTGTTGGAGCTGTGTGTTTTCCACTCTGGCTTTGGTCCTCTCCCTGAAAAGCAAAAGCTCTGATTCAATGGCCCCCTGATGGGAGAGGGCAAAGGGCTTCCTTGCTGCCTGTGAGGTAAGTGGGAGGCAGAATGCTCCAAGGGAGGTCCTGCAGTGATTTGCAGGGGGCAGGAGTTGCTGGTTGGCCAACAATAGCTTTCTGCTGCTCCAAAGAGATGTGTCAGGTGGGAATGTAAAGGGTGCAGGCTCAGCTTTGTGGCCCCAAGCCCTGTGTGCCATTGGAAGCTCAACTGCTGCCCCACTCCTCCCCTGCTGGCTGCCTTGCTTGCTTCTCGAGCCATCCCTTGGTGCCCCTGCTGAGTCTTGTTCTCTCCTGTGCTCTCTCCTGGTTTTGGTGTCCCTGTGTTGGTTGTGCTCAGGCCAGCAGGTCTGTGGCAGAGAGAAACCTGCTGGGGCTGGATGAGCCTTGAGGTCCCTTCCAACCCTGACAGTCCTGTGGTTCTGTGATTCTCAGATCCATAGAATGCTTTAGGTTGGAAGGGAAAGCAGCCAGCATGGGTTCAGGAAGGGCAGGGCAGCCTGATCTCCTTCCATGCCCCAGGGGACTGCCTGCTGGATGTGGGGCAGGCTGTGGATGGAGTCTGCCTGCACTTCAGCAAGGCCTCTGACACCAACCCCCACAGCAAACTCCTGGCCAAGCTGGCAGCCCCTGGCTTGGGCAGCAGCACTCTGAGCTGGGGTAGGAACTGGCTGGAGGCTGAGCCCAGAGAGTGGTGGTGAATGGTGCCACAGCCAGCTGGCAGCCAGGCACCAGTGGTGTGCCCCAGGGATCAGTGCTGGGCCCCAGCCTGTTCAATACCTTCATTGATGATCTGCAGGAGGGCATTGAGTCCAGCATCAGTAAGTTTGCAGATGACAGCAAGCTGGGGGCAGGAGTTGATCTGTTAGAGGGTGGGAGAGCTCTGCAGAGGGACCTTGCCAGGCTGGACAGATGGGCAGAGGCCAAGGGCAGGAGATTGAACACATCCAAGTGCCAGGTGCTGCACATTGGCCACAGCAACCCCAGGCAGTGCTACAGGCTGGGGGCAGAGGGGCTGAGAGCAGCCAGGCAGAGAGGGTCCTGGGGGGATTGGTTGAGAGTAGTATGCCCAGGGGACCAAGAAGGCCAAGGGCATCCTGGCCTGCAGCAGGAACAGTGTGGCCAGCAGGAGCAGGGAGGTCATTGTGCCCTGTGCTCAGCACTGCTGAGGCCACACCTTGAGTCCTGTGTCCAGTTCTGGGCTCCTCAGGTCAGGAAAGATGCTGAGCTGCTGGAAGGTGTCCAGAGAAGGGCAAGAAAGCTGGGGAGGGGTCTGGAGCACAGCCCTGTGAGGAGAGGCTGAGGGAGCTGGGGTTGCTCAGCCTGCAGAAGAGGAGGCTCAGGGGAGACCTTCTTGCTCTCTCCAACTCCCTGAAGGGAGGTTGTAGCCAGCTGGGGGTTGGTCTCTTCTCCCAGGCCCCCAGCACCAGAACAAGAGGACACAGTCTCAAGCTGTGCCAGGGGAGGTTCAGGCTGGATGTTAGGCAGAAGTTCTTCCCAGCAAGAGAGATTGGCCATTGGGATGTGCTGCCCAGGGAGGTGGTGGAGTCCCCATCCCTGGAGGTGTTCAGGAAGAGCCTGGATGAGGCCCTTGGTGCCATGGGTGAGTTGATGAGATGGTGCTGGGTGTGCTGAAGCTGCACATCCCTGACCGGCAGCCAGGCTGCCCTTTGGGTGCCTCAGGGGCTGGGGGAGGGGGAGGGGAGGGTTGAGGCAAGAGGCTGCTTTTCACTCCCACTTCTGGTCAGGCTTTGCTTGTGGAGTGCAGAGGCAAGGGGGTGGTGACCCTTTGGCTTCTTGCCCTTGGATTATGCTTTAGGTTTTGCTAAATGGGCTTCCTGCCTGCTGATTAAAGCTTGTTTGCTGAAAGCAGGGGGGAGTGGGGGTGGGGATGGGGGGAAAGAGAGAGGGAGAGAAGGATTAAACAGGGTAATTACAATCCTGCTAATTTCTGTGACTCTTCATGCCAAGCCATGCCTGCATGCAGAGGCAGCTGTGGGCACACGTGCCTGGGCTGCCTTGCCTGTGCATTTGGGTTTCAGTCTGTTGCCAGCAGGGAGGGAGGCAAAGATTATTAGCTGGCTGCTGGTAGCCTTCCCTGTGCCCTGTGTCTGTCAGCACACAGCAGCCTCCTGCCTTCTGCACTGACAGCTAACTAAAAAGCAGCCAGGAGCTGCAGCCTGCTGGGCTCTGGCTCCTGATGGGCTGGCTCCCAAGCTGCGCCCAGGGGAGCTTCAGGCTGGAGGGGAGGAGAAAGTTCTTCCCAGAGAGAGAGACAGATTGGCCATTGGGATGTGCTGCCCAGGGAGGTGGTGGAGTCCCCATCCCTGGAGGTGTTCAAGAGGGGGTTGGATGTGGCACTTGGAGCCATGGTTTGGTTGTCAGGAGGTGCTGGGTATTAGGTAACAGGTTGCACTTGATGACCTCTGAGGTCTTTTCCAACCTGGTTGATTCTATGATTCTATGTGTTTAGGAAGAGCCTGGATGAGGCACTTGGTGCCATGGTTTAGTTGGTTAGATGGTGCTGGGCGAGAGGTTGGACTCAGTGATCTCAAAGGTCTTTTCCAGCCTGGTTGATTCTATGAGGGAAGTGATTCTGCTCCAGTGAGACCTTACCTGCAGCACTGCCTCCAGTTTTGCTGCCCCCAACACAAGAGGGACCTGGAGCTGCTGGAGAGGCTCCAGAGGAGGCCACAAAGGTGATCAGAAGGCTGCAGAACCTCCCCTGTGGGGACAGGCTGAGAGAGTTGGGGCTGTTCAGCCTGGAGAGGAGAAGGCTCCAGGGAGACCTCAGAGCTGCCTGCCAGCAGCTGAAGGGAGCTACAAGAAAGTAGGGAAGGGACTTTGGCCAAGGGCTGGGAGTGACAGGATGAGAGGGAATGGATTGAAGCTTGAGGAGGGCAGATTGAGACTGGAGAGGAGGAAGAAATTCTTCCCAGTGAGGCTGGGGAGACTCTGGCACAGGCTGCCCAGGAGGCTGTGGCTGCCTCCTGCCTGGAGGTGTTCAGCACCAGGCTGGATGAGGCCTTGAGCAAGCTGGGCTGGTGGGAGGTGTCCCTGCCCGTGGCAGGGGGGTTGGAGTTGGATGTGGCACTTGTAGCCATGGTTTAGTTGTCAGGAGGTGTTAGGTCATAGGTTGGACTTGATGATCTCTGAGGTCTCTTCCAACCTGGTTGCTTCTGTGGTTCTGAAAGCAGCTTCCCTCTGCAGGGATGATTGGGGGGCAGGGGTCAGAGTTAATAAGCTTGGCTGGGCAGCAGAGGTTAATAGGGGTTCTTGTTTGGGGGTCTTTCTCTCCTTTTGATGCAGCCTGTGGGTCGTTCAAAGCTGATGAGACGGAAAACAACCTCCCACCACCACCACCACCAGAAAGGCAAAGTGAATATGGGAGCCAGGTGGTGCCAAAAGGTGAGGCAGGAAGAGGAAAGCAAAAGCTTGCAGAGGTGGAGAGGTGAAAAAAGGGGGGACCAAAAAATACAGAGGATGGGAACAAGATGTGCATGATGGGGGTGGGGGGGAGGGAAAAAACCAACACACAACCCAAGCAAGCAAACCAACAGCCCAAAGCATCTCAGCTTACAGGGGTGGAGACACCAAAAAGAGAGGATGAGATCAAGATATGCATGGGAAAAAACAACCCAAGCAAGCAAAACAGAGCCCCAAAGCATCTCAGGATGCAGAGGTGGAGAGGAAAAGGAGAGGAGGGGAAAGAATATGAAGCAAGAGGTGCATGGGGAAGCAAGCAAGCAAGCAACCAACCAAAGCCCCAAAGCATCTCAGGGTGCAGAGGTGGAGAGGAAAAGGAGGAGGGGGGGAAAGGATATGAAGCAAGAGGTGCATGGGGAAGAAAACAACCAACTAAAGCCCCAAAGCATCTCAGGGTGCAGAGGTGGAGAGCAAAAAGGAGGGGGGGGGGAAAGGATATGAAGCAAGAGGTGCATGGGGAAGAAAACAACCAACTAAAGCCCCAAAGCATCTCAGGGTGCAGAGGTGGAGAGCAAAAAGGAGGGGGGGGAAAGGATATGAAGCAAGAGGTGCATGGGGAAGAAAACAACCAACTAAAGCCCCAAAGCATCTCAGGGTGCAGAGGTGGAGACAAAAAGGAGGGGGAAAGGGCTATGGAGCAAGAGGTACATGGGGAAGCAACCAACCAAAGCCCCAAAGCATCTCAGGGTGCAGAGGTGGAGAGGAAAAGGAGAGGAGGGAAAAGGATATGAAGCAAAAGGTGCATGGGGAAGCAAGCAAGCAACCAAAGCCCCAAAGCATCTCAGGATGCAGAGGTGGAGAGGAAAAGGAGAGGAGGGGAAAGGATATGAAGCAAGAGGTGCATGGGGAAGCAAGCAAGCAACCAAAGCCCCAAAGCACCTCAGGGTGCAGAGGTGGAGACAAAAAGGAGGGGGAAAGGGATATGGAGCAAGAGGTGCATGGGGAAGCAACCAACCAACCAAAGCCCCAAAGCATCTCAGGGTGCAGAGGTGGAGAGAAAAAGGAGGGGGAAAGGGATATGGAGCAAGAGGTGCATGGGGAAGCAAGCAACCAAAGCCCCAAAGCATCTCAGGATGCAGAGGTGGAGAGGAAAAGGAGAGGAGGGGAAAGGATATGAAGCAAGAGGTGCATGGGGAAGCAACCAACCAACCAAAGCCCCAAAGCATCTCAGGGTGCAGAGGTGGAGACAAAAAGGAGGGGGAAAGGGATATGAAGCAAGAGGTGCATGGGGAAGCAACCAACCAAAGCCCCAAAGCATCTCAGGATGCAGAGGTGGAGACAAAAAGGAGGTGGAGGGAAAAGGATATGAGGCAAGAGGTGCATGGGGAAGCAACCAACCAAAGCCCCAAAGCATCTCAGGGTGCAGAGGTGGAGAGAAAAAGGAGGGGGGAAAGGGATATGGAGCAAGAGGTGCATGGGGAAGCAAGCAAGCAACCAACCAACCAAAGCCCCAAAGCATCTCAGGATGCAGAGGTGGAGAGGAAAAGGAGAGGAGGGGAAAGGATATGAAGCAAGAGGTGCATGGGGAAGCAACCAACCAACCAAAGCCCCAAAGCATCTCAGGATGCAGAGGTGGAGAGGAAAAGGAGGGGGGGGAAAGAATATGAAGGTGCATGGGGAAGCAACCAACCAAAGCCCCAAAGCACCTCAGGGTGCAGAGGTGCAGAGCTTGTTCCTCACAGCCAATCTCCATCTGCTCTGCTCTCCTTTCAAACCCTTGCCCCTGCTGCTGTCCCTGCAGGCCTTTGGGCACAGTCCCTCTGCAGCCTTCTTGGAGCCCCTTCAGCTCCTGGCAGGCAGCTCTGAGGTCTGCCTGGAGCCTTCTCCTCTGCAGGCTGCACACCCCCAGCTCCCTCAGCCTGTGCTCACAGCAGAGCTGCTCCAGCCCTTGGAGTATCTTTGTGGCCTCCTCTGGAGCTGCTCCATCAGGTCCATGCCCTTCCTGTGCTGAGGGTTCCAGAGCCACCAGAAGTCCATACCCTCAACTCTTGCTCCCTCCTCTGAGGGTTTATCTCCTATAATCCCCTTGGTGTAACTGTGTGGCACTTTGAGTCCTGCTGCAGGCTACTGGCCCCTGGGCCCCTGAGTTTAGGTAAGATGTTGAGCTGCTGGATGGTGTCCAGAGAAGGGCAAGAAAGCTGGGGAGGGGTCTGGAGCACAGCCCTGTGAGGAGAGGCTGAGGGAGCTGGGGTTGCTTAGCCTGCAGAAGAGGAGGCTCAGGGGAGACCTTCTTGCTCTCTGCAACTCCCTGCAGGGAGGTTGTAGCCAGGTGGGGGTTGGTCTCTTCTCCCAGGCCCCCAGCCCCAGAACAAGAGGACACAGTCTCAAGCTGTGCCAGGGGAGGTTCAGGCTGGATGTTAGGAAGAAGTTCTTCCCAGCCAGAGAGATTTCCCATTGGAATGTGCTGCCCAGGGAGGTGGTGGAGTCACCATCACTGGCTTGGATGTGGCACTTGGAGCCATGGTTGAGTTGTCAGGAGGTGTTAATAGGTTGCACTTGATGATCTCTGAGGTCTTTTCCAACCTGGTTGATTTGATGATTCTATGAGGGAAGTGATGCTGCTCCAGTGAGACCCCACCTGCAGCACTGCCTCCAGTTCTGGGGCCCCCAGCACAAGAGGGACCTGAAGCTGCTGTAGAGGGGCCAGAGGAGGCCACCAAGGTGATCAGAGGGCTGCAGAACCTCCCCTGTGGGGCCAGGCTGAGAGAGTTGGGGCTGTTGAGCCTGGAGAAGACAAGGCTCCAGGGAGACCTCAGAGCAGCCTCCCAGTACCTGAAGGGAGCTACAAGGAAGCCAGGAAGGGACTTTTGCCAAGGGCTGGGAGTGACAGGATGAGAGGGAATGGATTGAAGCTTGAGGTAGGCAGATTGAGACTGGAGAGGTGGAAGAAGTTCTTTGCAGTGAGGCTGGGGAGACTCTGGCACAGGCTGCCCAGGGAGGCTGTGGCTGCCTCCTGCCTGGAGGTGTTCAAGGCCAGGCTGGAGGTGGCTGTGAGCAAGCTGGGCTGGTGGGATTGGACGTGGCCCTTGGTGCCATGGTTGAGTTAGTCAGGAGGTGTTGGCTGGCAGGTTGGGCTTGCTGATCTCTGAGGTCTTTTCCAAGCCTATTGATTCCCTGGTGCTGTGCTTCTGGAGGCTGACTGAACAGGAGCTGGCTGTAAGCTGTCATTGCAAGGTGCAGAGCAGCAGGGCAGGAGGAGCTAACCCCTGTCACTGCCAGCCCACTGCAGCTCCGCACAGCCACACCGAGCCATCATTCACTCCCTGCCCTGGCTTCCTGGAGAGCACTGCTGATGAAAGGCCTCTTTGTGTGTGTGGTCACTAACTGCAGAGAGCACTCCAAACACTTGGAGGCTCAAAACCAGAGAGCCTGGAGGCCAGAGGCCACCCTGCAATTAGCTGCCGTGGGGATGAGGGGAAGCACCTGCTGGTGCTGGGGGGCTTGCAGAGCTGGCGGCTGTTAAAGCTCTGTCTGCTCCCAGGGGGCTTCCTGCCACCAGGAGCTTGCCTGTGTGCTGCTGTGTGTTGCTGGGGGTGGCAAACAGGAGGGGAAAGCTGCAACAGGAGGCGTTCCAGCTGAGTGCAAGCAGCCAGCCCCGGCCAGAGGGCAGGGTTTGCAGCTGTGCCTGGCGCTCCCTGCAGACCCAATGCCATACCACAGGAGGTTGGAAACTTCTGCTTCTGGCTTGTCCTTTCTCTTTCTGAAGGCTGTGCTGCCGTTCAGCCAGACCTGGCCAGGCTGGAGAGTTGGATGGGGAGAAGTGGAATGAAAGGCCACGAGGGTAGAGCCTGGCACCTGGGGAACAGCAACCCCACGGAGCAGGATGGGTTGGGGACTGAGCTGCTGGAGAGCAGCACAGGGGAAAGGGACCTGGGGAGTGCTGGTGGGCAGGAGGATGCCCCTGAGCCAGCAAGGTGCCCTGGTGGCCAAGAAGGCCAAGGGCAGCCTGGGCTGCATTAGAAGGGCTGTGGGCAGGAGGGCAGAGAGCTTCTCCTGCCCCTCTGCTCTGCCCTGGGGAGGCCACAGCTGGAATCTTGTGTCCAGCTCTGGGCCCCTCAGGTCAAGAAGGGGCTGAGGGCAGTGCTGGAGAGAGTCGATGGCAGAGCCCCCAAGCTGCTGCAGGCAGTGGAAGATCTCCCTGGGAGGCCAGGCTGAGGCAGCTGGGGCTTGGAGCAGAGGAGCCTGAGGGCTGCCCTCAGTGCTGGGGCTCCAGAGGTGCAGGGCAGTGTGGGGAGGAGGGAGCCAGGCTGTGCTGAGGGCTGTGCAAGGACAGCCCAAGGGGCACTGGGTGGCAGCTGGAGCAGAGGAGGTGGCAGGGGAAGAGGAGGGAAAGCTTTTTGGCTGTGAGGGTGTGAGAGGGCTGGAGCAGGCTGGCCAGAGAGGTTGTGGAGTCTCCTTGTGTGGAGGCCTTGCAAAGGCAGCTGGAGGTGTTGCTGTGGGAGCTGCCCTGGGTGCTGCTGCTCTGGCAGGGGGCTTGGCCTGGATGGGGACTGCCAAGGCAGAGAGAAGCCTGAGTGGTGCTGAGCAGGGCTGCAGGCAGGCCTTGCCTGGCTGGAGGAAGGAGCAGAAAATAACCAAGGGAGATTTGACTTCTTAAAAAGAGAAGTTTAAGCTCTAGGGAAAAACATGAAAGGCAGGTTTGATGTTTTGAAGTGGAACACAGTCACACTGGAGGAGCCTGTGGGAAAGGCGGGCAGCACTCCAGTGCCTGCCTTCAAAGGAGCTTTCAAGCATCAGGCATCGTGGAGTGACTGCAGGTGCCAGGGTAGGAGGCAGGAATTCCTGCCTCTCCCTCCCACGATCCAAGTGGAACTGGGATTTTGGAGCTGGCTCTGATCCCTCAGTAGCCAGGACAGCAGAGGTGATTGGGCTGGAGGTGCATGGGCTGTGGGTTGTGCTTGACAAGGGCTAAACCTGGCTTGCTTGGCACTGCCATGGCACAGGAGGTGCAATAGTCTGAGGCATAGGGAGCTCCGTGGCAGCAGGAGGAAGAATTATATCACTGTGAGGGTGTGAGAGGGCTGGAGCAGGCCGGCCAGAGAGGTTGTGGAGTCTCCTTGTGTGGAGGCCTTGCAAAGGCAGCTGGAGGTGTTGCTGTGGGAGCTGCCCTGGGTGCTGCTGCTCTGGCAGGGGGCTTGGCCTGGCTGCTCTCTGGAGCTCCCTTCCAACCCCCTCACACTCTGTGATTCTGCACCTGCAGAGCAAGTAAGGACCAAGGGACGGAGAAGAATTACTCGCATGAGTAACCAGCAAATCATTTCCCAGGGGAGTGCTGGAGATGGGATTGTTGGAGCAGCTCACTGGCAGAGGTTGTCCAGGGAGGTGGTGGCAGCCTCCTGCCTGGAGGTGTTTGCAGCCAGGCTGGCTGTGGCTGTGAGATCCCAAGATCAGTACAACCTTCTCCCTGGGCCCTTGGTGCCCTGGTGAAGAGCAGGGCCCCTGCCCTTTGTGACATCCTCGAGGAGCATCAATCCCATCTCCACACCTGACCTTTCCTTTTGGGCAGCAAGCTGTGTGCCCTGTGCCCTGGGGGGATTCAGCTTGGATGTGAGGAAGAAGTTGTTGGCCATGAGGGTGGTGAGAGCCTGGCAGAGGTTGCCCAGGGAGGTGGTGGCAGCCTCCTGCCTGGAGGTGTTTGCAGCCAGGCTGGCTGTGGCTGTGAGCATCCTGCTGCAGCGTGAGGTGTCCCTGGCCATGGCAGGGGGTTGGGACTGGCTGATCCTTGAGGTCCCTTCCAACCCTGACCATTCTGTGGTTCTAAGCAGGAGATCACTGTCTGTGTGGTGCAGCTGACATGCTTCAAAGGAGCTCCATCAGGCATTCTGGAGTGACTGCAGGAGGCAGGGGAGGAGGCAGGAATTCCTCTCTCTCCTCAGAACCCATCTGGAGCTGGAATTTTGGAGCTCAGGTTTCTTCCAACACTGACAATTCTGTGTTTCTAGGCAGGAGATCAGTGTGCATGAGGACACCAAGCTGTGTGGTGTGGCTGAGAGGCTGGAGGGAAGGGATCCATCCAGAGGGACTTGGACAGGCTGCAGTGATGAGCCCAAGCCAACCTTGTGAAGTTAATAAGACCAAGTGCAAGGTCCTGTCTACGACTCCCTGAAGGGAGGTTGCAGCCAAGTGGGGGTTGGTCTCTTCTCCCAGGCAAGCAGTGACAGAAGGAGAGGACAGTCTCAAGCTGTGCCAGGGGAGGTTTGGGCTGGAGGTGAGGAAGAAGTTCTTGCCAGCAAGAGAGATTGGCCATTGGAATGTGCTGCCCAGGGAGGTGGTGGAGTCCCCATCCCTGGAGGTGTTTAGGCCGAGCCTGGATGAGGCACTTGGTGCCATGGGGTAGCTGATCAGATGGTGTTGGGTGATAGGTTGGAGTGGGTGATCCCAAAGGTCTTTTCCAGCCTGGTTCATTCCATTCCATTCCATTCCATTCCATTCCATTCCATTCCATTCCATTCCATTCCATTCCATTCCATTCCATTCCATTCATTCCATTCCATTCCATTCCATTCCATTCCATTCCTATCCCTATCCTATCCTATCCTATCCTATCCTATCCTATCCTATCCTATCCTATCCTATCCTATCCTATCCTAGGATGCTGAAAGGACTGGAGACTGCCTGGGGAGGAGAGGCTGAGAGCACTGGGGGTGCTTAGTCTGGAGAGGAGAAGGCTGAGAGGGGATCTGATCAATGTCTATCAAGAGCTGAGGGCTGGGGGTCAGGAGGGAGGGGACAGGGACAGGCTCTGCTCAGCTGCACCCTGGGATAGGCCAAGGGGCAATGGATGCAAACTGCAGCACAGGAGGTTCCAGCTCAGCATGAGGAGGAACTTCTTCCCTGTGAGGCTCCCAGAGGCCTGGAGCAGGCTGCCCAGAGAGGTTGTGGAGTCTCCTTCTCTGGAACCTTTCCAGCCCTGCCTGGCTGTGTTCCTGTGTGCCCTGTGCTGGATCCTCTGCTCCTGCTCTGGCAGGGAGGGGTTGGACTGGAAGCTCTGCAGAGGTCCCTTCCAACCCCTCACCTCCTGTGATCCTGTGATCCTATGGCTTGAAGCTGTGGATCCCATTTGAAGGCTTTCCCAGGCAAGCCCAGCAGGGGTTAATTCCCTTTGCTGCTGAAAGGAAAGCCCAAGTCAATCTTTCTTCTGTTCTCCTGAGCCACAGTGCTATATTTAGGCAGGAAATGATAAATAATGCTGCTTGAACTGCATTCTGCTGCTTCCCCTTTCCTCCCCCCAAGCCTTTCTTCCTCCAAAATAACTCCCAGGTATAAATAATTCCTAGGCTCAACCTGAACATCCCTTAGCCTGCTTAGGTGTGCTGGCTTCCTTGCTGGCCCTGCACCAAAGCCAGCCCCAAAAGGTCACCAAAGGGGTTGCAAGTGGTTCTTTTATTGGTGCCCAGCACACATAAGGCCCAGCACAGGAGGTGGTTTGCAGTTAGGACCATCATGGGGGACTCCCTGACCCCTGCTGTCTTATCTGCCATGCCTTTAGTGCTTGAACTCTTCACCTTCAGAAGTCAATGGGCAGAGGGCTGGAGCTGCTCTGCTGTGAGGACAGACTGAGGGAGTTGGGGTTGTGCAGGCTGGAGAGGAGAAGGCTCCCAGGAGACCTTCTTGTGGCCCCGCTGACAAGGTCTGACTGAGTGCCTGTGCTGTGGCTGCACTTGCAGAGCTCAGGAGGATTCATCTCTGCTGCTCCTGGTGTGCTCTAGCCCTGAGCTCTGCAGCCTGGACCCTGCAGACAGCCCACACCTACCCTTCCTGTGGCCTTCCAGGATCTGCAGGGGGCTCCAAGAAAGCTGGGGAGGGACTTTTGAGGGGGTCAGGGAGGGATAGGACTGGGGGGGATGGAGCAAAACTAGAAGTGGGGAGATTGAGCTTGGCTGTGAGGAAGAAGTTGTTGGCCATGAGGGTGGTGAGAGCCTGGCAGAGGTTGCCCAGGGAGGTGGTGGAAGCCTCCTGCCTGGAGGTGCTTGCAGCCAGGCTGGCTGTGGCTGTGAGCAACCTGCTGCAGTGTGAGGTGTCCCTGGCCATGGCAGGGGGGTTGGGACTGGCTGAGCCTTGAGGTGCCTTCCAGCCCTGACAATTCTCTGATTCTGTGATTCACTGATCTTGTTCTCTCCAACTCCCTGAGGGGAGGTTGTAGCCAGGTGGAGGTTGGTCTCTTCTCCCAGGCACCCAGCACCAGAACAAGAGGATACATGATTCTGAGGTTCTGTGATTCTGTGGTTATATGGTTTTGGGGTTCTGGGGAGCTGTGGTTGTGGGGTTCTGTGGTTTTATGGTTCTGTGGTTCTGGGGTTCTGTGATTCTGGGGTTCTGGGGTTCTGTGATTCTGGGGTTCTGGGGTTCTGTGGTTCTGTGGTTCTGTGATTCTGGGGTTCTATGGTTCTGGGGTTTTGGGGTTCTATGATTCTGGGGTTCTGGGGTTCTATGGTTCTGGGGTTTTGGGGTTCTATGATTCTGGGGTTCTGGGGTTCTATGGTTCTGGGGTTTTGGGGTTCTATGATTCTGGGGTTCTGTGGTTCTATGGTTCTGGGGTTTTGGGGTTCTATGATTCTGGGGTTCTGGGGTTTTATGGTTCTGGGGTTTTGGGGTTCTATGATTCTGGGGTTCTGGGGTTTTATGGTTCTGGGGTTTTGGGGGGTTCTATGGTTCTGGGGTTCTGGGGTTCTATGGTTCTGGGGTTTTGGGGTTCTATGGTTCTGGGGTTCTGGGGTTCTATGATTCTGGGGTTCTCTGGTTCTCTGGTTCTGGGGTTCTGTGATTCTATGGTTCTGGGGTTCTGTGATCCTGCTGGGCATCAGGAGGCTCTCAGCTTTGCCCTGCAGATTCCACAGCAGCATCACCTCCCCTCCAGGCAGCACAGTGGTGTGAGGCCTGCCGGGGGGGGGTGCTGGTGCTGAGGCCTTGCTGTTTCTGACCTCTTCTCCAGCTCTCTTTCATGACTCTGAAGAGAGGCAGGAAGAGAGGTGATAAAACAAAGATGAGATGGTGTAGTCTCTTTTCCTCCCCCTTCCATTCTCTCCCCTCCTCCCCAGCCCCCTGCTGCTGCTGCTGAGATTTCCACTGAAAGATTACCTGAGCAGCTTTCTGCAGGAGTGTGTGTGGATGGAGCAAGCAGGGAGCAGTGGCTCTGAATAAATCATCTCATGTGGGCACTGCAGACTGCTCCAGGGGCTGGCATCGAGGCTGGGGCAGACAAACAGAGGAGGAGGCTTTCACCTAACTCCTCACTGAGACCTCAGGGGGATAAAACAGGTCAGCAGTGAATATTAAATGACCCTCTGGCCATCTTCCAGAGTGATCTGGCCTAGTTAGGGAACATCAAGGAGGGAGAAAGCTTTGCTTCCTCCTGTCCTGATTCCTCCAGGGAAGGGGGAGGAGGAGATCTGTGCCTGGCATGGCAAAGGCAAGCTGGTTTCCTAAGTCAGCTCTTCTTCCATGCACACGGAGACAGCCCCAGGCAGGTGTGCAGGACACCTCCCTGTGCTGCCTGCAGTGCTGCAGCAGTGCTTCATACAAGCACAGAAAGGTTTGGGCTGGAAGGGAGCTCCAAAGGGCATCCAGTCCGTGCTGGCAGCCAAAAGGGACTCTGAAGGCCTTTGCTCATCACTGCCATGGAATCATGGAATGGTTTGGGTCGGAAGGGAGCTCCAAAGGGCCTCCAGCCCAACCCCCTGCACCCAGCAGGGACATCCTCCACCACAGCAGCTTGCTCACAGCCTTCTCCAGCCTCCCCTTCAACAGCTCCAGCCATGGAGCCTCAGCTCCCTCCCTGGGCAACCTGGTGCAGTGTGGCAGCAGCCTCCTGGGGCAGAACTTGTTCCTCACAGCCAATCTCCATCTGCTCTGCTCTCCTTTCAAACCCTTGCCCCTGCTGCTGTCCCTGCAGGCCTTTGGGCACAGTCCCTCTGCAGCCTTCTTGGAGCCCCTTCAGGTCCTGGCAGGCAGCTCTGAGGTCTGCCTGGAGCCTTCTCTTCTGCAGGCTGAACACCCCCAGCTCCTTCAGCCTGTCTTCCTAGGAGATGTGTTCCAACCTCTTGATCATTTTTATGGCCTCCTGTGGATCCTCTCCACCGGGTCCATGTCCTTCCTGTGCTGAGGGCTCCAGAGCTGGCCACAGCCCTGCAGGTGAGGTCTCCCCAGAGCAGAGCAAAGTGGCTCATGGGTGCATTCTGATGACTGTTACTAGATCAACAAGGTTCAGTTTTGCCAGATGATCTCTGAGGGCCTTTCCAAGCTAAAGCCATTCTGTGATCAGAGGAGGCACAATGTGATTTGCTTCGGCCCTTGCCTCCCTGGTGCATGTGCTGGGGTAGGTCCTTCTCTGGACACTGCACCTCACTCACCCCAGCCACAGGGAAGCCCAGCAAGGCTGAACCCAGGGGAAGCTCCTGAGCAGCCACAGAGCTCCTGCATGGGAAACACACCCTTCAGCTTTGGCTGTTGGTCCAGTTTGGGGAGACCTCTGAGCAGCCTCCCAGAACCTGAAGGGGGTTACAAGAAAGCCAGGAAGGGACTTTTGCCAAGGGCTGGGAGTGATAGGATGAGAGGGAATGGATTGAAGCTTGAGGTTTGTTCATGCACTGAGAGCAAATATTTCTCCTGTGCAGCTTGGGGTCAGTTTAACAGGGGGAGAGGTGAGAAAGAGGAGAGGGAGAGGGAGAGGGAGAGGGAGAGGGAGAGGGAGAGGTGGAAGGGAGAGGGAAGGGAAGGGAAGGGAGAGGGAAGGAAGGGAAGGGAAGGGAAGGGAAGGAAGGGAAGGAAGGGAAGGGAAGGGAAGGGAAGGGAAGGGAAGGGAAGGGAAGGGAAGGGAAGGGAAGGGAAGGGAAGGGAAGGGAAGGGAAGGGAAGGGAAGGGAAGGGAAGGGAAGGGAAGGGAAGGGAAGGGAAGGGAAGGGAAGGGAAGGGAAGGGAAGGGAAGGAAAGGGAAGGTTAGGTTGCTTTGGGCCTGCCTTGGGATCAGAGCAGGGGATATTTGCCTCGGTGTATGGATTGATTTCCCTTTTGTTTTCTTGTCCCTGAAAATCCTCATTCATAAGGCAGGGCTCAGTGAAAGCCTGTGGAAGGGTTTGGGCTGGTTGTGTGTCCTCTGCTGCCTGCTGCTGCCAGGGTGGGCACAGAAAGGGAGGGGAGGCAGCAGCTGGTGAGTCCTGCAGCGAGGAGCGCTGCAGGAAATACCCATGGCCCTGTAAGCCTCTGCTTCCCCTCACTGCTGCTGGGGAGGCTGCAGCCCCTATGTAGGTCACACTCTCCAAGGGTGCTGCCTCCCTTCCAGGCAGAGCTGCTGTTCTCTTGGGCTGTCTTAATGCAGCAGAGAAGCTTCAAGCTTCCCCTTCTGACTGGAGCTGCAGTGCTCAGCTCTTCTTGGAGTTGGCTGAGGTGGGTGAGCTGCCCAGGGCAGCCTGAGCATGAAGCACAGGCTCCCTGCTTCCCCAGGCACAAAAGGCCTCATTTGGTCATTGCTCTATTGTGGGTTTGGGTTTTTTCCCCCCATCTCTGAAACCTCTCTGCTGAGATCTTTGTGGAGGGAGGAGGTGGCTGTGGATCGATGTCCTGAGTCCTGGTGTCCTTTACTCCTGCAGAGCTCTTGGCATAGGTGGGTGGAAGCTCTCCCAGGCCTAAAGTGGGGATGCATGGCTTGGCATGAACCTGAGGGCGAAGCCTAGGCAGTGGTGACATCACAGCTGGGAGGAGGTGGCTGTGGATTGATGTCCTGAGTGCTGGTGTCCTAGAATCACAGAATAATTGGCAGGGCTGGAAGGGACCTCAAGGCTCAGCCAGTCCCAACCCCCTGCCATGGCCAGGGACACCTCACACTGCAGCAGGTTGCTCACAGCCACAGCCAGCCTGGCTGCAAACACCTCCAGGCAGGAGGCTTCCACCACCTCCCTGGGCAGCCTCTGCCAGGCTCTCACCACCCTCATGGGCAACAACTTCTTCCTCACATCCAGTCCCACCTTTTCCCTTCTCTTGGGCTCCATGTGCCCATCCCCCAGCTGCTGTTACCCAGCACCAGATGCAGGGAGCCAGAAGCAGCAAGTCAGGACTTCTCAAAATGAAAACCGTTGTGAAGTGAACAAGTGGAGAGGCAGAGAGAAGAGGGAAAGTTGGTCTCTGCTGCACAGTGCTAATGTGCTGCCCAGGGAGGTGGTGAAGTCCCCATCCCTGGAGGTGTTTAGGAAGAGCCTGGATGAGGCCCTTGGTGCCATGGTTGAGTTGATCAGATGGTGCTGGGTGATAGGTGGGACTTGATGATCTCAAAGGTCCCTTCCAACCTGGTTAATTCCCTTCCCTCTCCCTTCCCTCTCCCTTCCCTCTCCCTTCCCTCTCCCTTCCCTCTCCCTTCCCTCTCCCTTCCCTCTCCCTTCCCTCTCCCTTCCCTCTCCCTTCCCTCTCCCTTCCCTCTCCCTTCCCTCTCCCTTCCCCCTCCCTCTCCCATGAGGGAGCAGCCAGTGGCTTTGGGCTAGGGACTGTTCCGTAGCTGGAATTGCTCTGTCCTCCTTCCTGTTGTGCACAGCCTCACAGGTGAGGATGATGAAGGGCTTGGAGCATGTGACCTCTGAAGAGAGACTGAGAGCCCTGGGGCTTTTTAGTCTTCTGCTCCAAGCCAGGATGCCTTTGGCCTTCTTGGCCACCTGGGCACACTAATGGTGGCTGAAGAGGGAGTTGGCTCTTCCCCCTCCAGCTGTCATCAAAAGGGGAAACATTTGTCCTCACATCCAGTTCCAGCAGCAAAGCTTGGACTTGACTTTAAGAGAAGTGTGGCCAGCAGAGCCAGGGAGGTTCTCCTCCCCCTCTGTTCTGCCCTGCTGAGACCTCCCCTGGAATATTGCATCCAGCTGTGGGCTCCCCAGGTCAGGAGGGACAGGGATCTGCTGGAGAGAGTCCAAGGCAGGGCTGCAAGGAGGCTGAAGGCACTGGAGACTGCCTGGGGAGGAGAGGCTGAGAGCCCTGGGGGTGCTTAGTCCAGAGAGGAGAAGGCTGAGAGGGATCTGATCAATGTCTATCAAGAGCTGAGGGCTGGGGGTCAGGAGGGAGGGGACAGGGACAGGCTCTGCTCAGCTGCACCCTGGGATAGGCCAAGGGGCAATGGATGCAAACTCCAGCACAGGAGGCTCCAGCTCATCATGAGGAGGAACTTCTTCCCTGTGAGGCTCCCAGAGGCCTGGAGCAGGCTGCCCAGAGAGGTTGTGGAGTCTCCTTCTCTGGAGCCTTTCCAGCCCTGCCTGGCTGTGTTCCTGTGTGCCCTGTGCTGGATTCTCTGCTCCTGCTCTGGCAGGGGGGTTGGGCTGGAAGCTCTGCAGAGGTCCCTTCCAACCCCTCACCTCCTGTGCTCCTGTGAGCTCCCAGAAGCAGGGATCATAACCGAGGAGGCTGGCGGCAGGCAGCTGCCAAGGGTTGGGCGACCCGAGGAAGCCTCGGAGGGGGCCCTGGGCATCCCTCCCGCTCTGCCGCGGGTTCCCTGGGCTGGCATCGCAGTGCCAAGCCTCGGGAGGGGCACGACCTGGGGCTGAGTCCTGCTGGCCCGTGCCGGGCCGGGAGGGCAGGCGGTGGCTGTGCTGGCTGGGGGCTGCGGCCGAGGTGGTGCCGAGGGCTGGGTTTGTGCACACCTCTGGCCGGTCTCTGACCCACCCCCTGCTCTTTTTCCTTCCAATCAGCTGTTTCCAGCCCTGCTTTTGCCTTCACCTTTGCTGGCTGGGGGATGCCTCGGGCACTGCCCCCTCTCCCATCCACGGCAGGACTGTTTCCCAGTGCCCTTTCAGGGGAGGCAGGGCAGAAGCCAGCCCTGGCTTCACCGGGGCACGAAAGGGTTAAACCCTGCGCGCACACACACAGCGGCCAGGAGGAGCAACGGGGAGGGGGATTACTGCTCCCCACTCCCATTTGCTACCCTGGCTGGGCTGTGGGGAGATTAGGAGGGCCGAGCCCCAGGGCTGGACCATCTGTGTGCTGGGAAGGGGAAGCAGGGAGGCCGTGCGGAGCCCTCCTGCCGGCAGGTTGTTTCCCCGCAGCCCTTCCTCCCCCGCCGGCGGCGCTGCAGCAGCCTGCTGGGGCTGGGGGCTCGGGGGGGCCATGAAGGACAGGGCAGCCCCTGGGACGTCGGGACACTTTGCTGAGGGCTGCAGCCATGGCCCTGAGCTGCTGCGGGCTGAAGCGTGCAGGTAGAGTCCTGGGTTTATCTGCCTGATTTCCTTGCTGCTGAGGGGAGGGGAGGGGAGGGGAGGGGAGGAGGGGGAAGCTCTTTTCCTCCTCCTCCTGCGGAGCAGAGCTTGCTTCCCTGCACAGAGTCCCACTTCACTGAAGGATGCCTCCTCCCTTCTCTTTTCCTTTCCCCCCACCCCCCGTCTCTAGAGCCAAAGGATGCAGTGGAGCTTTCCCTAGCAGGGACTCCTGATCAGCCCTGGGTTACAGACTGCTCAGCCTTTGCTGTGGTTGCCTTTGCTGCCCAGGAGCTGGCAAGCCCTGCCTCAGGATTCCGTGGGCAGGATCTGGTTTCTTGTTTGCACATGGCTGAGGATCACAGGAGGTGAGGGGTTGGAAGGGACCTCTGCAGAGCTTCCAGTCCAACCCCTCCCTGCCAGAGCAGGAGCAGAGGATCCAGCACAGGGCACACAGGAACACAGCCAGGCAGGGCTGGAAAGGCTCCAGAGAAGGAGACTCCACAACCTCTCTGGGCAGCCTGCCCCAGGCCTCTGGGAGCCTCACAGGGAAGAAGTTCCTCCTCATGTTGAGCTGGAGCCTCCTGTGCTGAAGTTTGCATCCACTGCCCCTTGGCCTATCCCAGGGTGCAGCTGAGCAGAGCCTGTCCCTGTCCCCTCCCTCCTGACCCCCAGCCCTCAGCTCTTGATAGACATTGATCAGATCCCCTCTCAGCCGTCTCCTCTCCAGACTAAGCACCCCCAGGGCTCTCAGCCTCTCCTCCCCAGGCAGTCTCCAGTGCCTTCAGCATCCTTGCAGCCCTCCCTTGACTCCCTCCAGCAGATCCCTGTCCCTCCTGACCTGGGGAGCCCACAGCTGGATGCAGTATTCCAGGGGAGGTCTCAGCAGGGCAGAGCAGAGGGGGAGGAGAACCTCCCTGGCTCTGCTGGCCACACTCCTCCTAATGCCCTCCAGGACCCCCTTGGCCTTCTTGGCCCCCAGGGCACATTGCTGTGCCATGCAGAACTTGCTGCCCAGCAGCACTGCCAGGTCCTTCTCCTTGGGGCTGCTCTCCAGCAGATCCCCTCCCAGCCTGTGCTGCTGCAGTTTGTTCTTCCTTCCCAGCTGCAGCACTCTGCACTCATCCTGGTTGGAGAGGTTCCTCTCTGCCCAGCTCTCAGCCTGTCCAGGAACTTCATGAATAGAATAGAATAGAATAGAATTAATAAGGTTGGAAGAGACCTTTGAGATCATCAAGTCCAACCTATCACCCAGCACCCTCTGATCAACTAAACCATGGCACCAAGTGCCTCATCCAGGCTCTTCCTAAACACCTCCAGGGATGGGGACTCCACCACCTCCCTGGGCAGCACATCCCAATGGCCAATCTCTCTTTCCATGAAGAACTTCTTCCTCACCTCCAGCCTGAACCTCCCCTGGCACAGCTTGAGACTGTGTCCTCTTGTTCTGATGCTGGCTGCCTGGGAGAAGAGACCAATCCCCAGCTGGCTACAACCTCCCTTCAGGGAGTTGTAGAGAGCAATGAGGTCTCCTCTGAGCCTCCTCTTCTCCAGGCTAAGCAACCCCAGCTCCCTCAGCCTCTCCTCACAGGGCTGTGCTCCAGACCCAAGCCCTCCCTTGCCAGCTGTGTGGGCTGGGAAGCAGGGGGCTGAGTCGTGCTGAGCTTTCAGCTGCCTCCTCCTCAGGGCTGGTGGCTGATGGCTGGGCTTTAGCCATCAGTCAGAGCCTCTCCTTCCTCTCTTTCCTCCCTCCCTCTCTTCCTCCCTCCCTCTCTTCCTCCCTCCCTCTCTTCCTCCCTCCCTCTCTTCCTCCCTCCCTCTCTTCCTCCCTCCCTCTCTTCCTCCCTCCCTCTCTTCCTCCCTCCCTCTCTTCCTCCCTCCCTCTCTTCCTCCCTCCCTCTCTTCCTCCCTCCCTCTCTTCCTCCCTCCCTCTCTTCCTCCCTCCCTCTCTTCCTCCCTCCCTCTCCCTCCCTCCCTCTCCCTCCCTCCCTCCCTCCCTCCCTCCCCTCCCTCTCCCTCCCTCTCCCTCCCTCTCCCTCCCTCTCCCTCCCTCTCCCTCCCTCTCCCTCCCTTCCTCTCCCTCCCTTCCTCTCTCCCTCCCCCCCTCTCTCCTTATTTCCATGCCAGCACTGATAACCACCCCCTTGGTTTGGGGATCAGAAAGCAGCAGCTGGGTCAAAACCCTTTCCTGAGCTGTGGTCTGGTTCTGCTCTCCGTGGAGCATTAGCTCCTTGCAGGGGAGGAGAGAACCCCCAGCCAGCCCCAAACCTGCCAGCTGGGCAGGAGTTTGTGGTGGTGGTTGCTGTCAAAGGAAACACATCAGTGGAGAAGGCCCTGGGCAAAGGGTTAAAAACCAAGCTGCAGATTCAGTCAAACAGCTTTGCTCTGCATCAGCTGCATGATCAGTTTAATAAGGGAGCTCAAGGAGGGAGGGAGATGGTAGGGGAGAGAGAGAGGGGGGCGGAGAGGGAGCGGGATGAGGCTCCATGCCTTGAGCTCAGGCACTTCGCTCTCCCAGCGGTTTTCTCCCCGCCGCTTGGAAGGGGGTCGGCGGGACGGGGCTTGGGTTTGTGTCGCTCTGCCTCGTTGGTGTCGATGCCTGCTAAAGAGTCTGCTGATGGCTGAGGCGCTGGGGGCCGTGCCGGGCCGTGGGGAGGCCAGGGGAGGGCTGCGGCAGCGCAGGGCTGAGAGGGAGCCCGGGGGCTGTTCAGTCTGGAGAAGAGGTGGTACCTGGGGCGGGATTCCCACTCCCTCTCCACCTTTCAGCACACGCGTGGCCCTGCAGCTCCTCTTCTCCGAACCACCTTGCACTCACCTGCTCTGGCTGGCCACAGAGAGAGTCCAACAGAGACCTAGGAGGATGATTGGGGGACTTGAACATCTCTGCTGTGATGAAAGGCTGAGAGCCTTGGGGTGGTGGTTTAGTCTGGAGAAGAGGAGGCTGAGAGGGGAGCTGATCAATGCCTAGCAATAGCTGAGGGCTGGGGGTCAGGAGGAGGCAGGTGCCAGGCTCTGCTTGGTGGTGCCCAGTGCCAGGACAAGGAGCAGCAGGGAGAAGCTGGAGCCCAGGAGGTGCCACCTCAAGAGGAGGAGAGACTTGTGTATGGTGAGGCTGCTGGAGCCCTGGAGCAGGCTGGCCAGAGAGGTTGTGGAGTCTCCTTGTGTGGAGGCATTGCAAAGCCAGCTGGAGGTGTTGCTGTGGGAGCTGCCCTGGGTGCTGCTGCTCTGGCAGGGGGCTTGGCCTGGCTGCTCTCTGCAGCTCCCTTCCAGCCCCTGGCACTCTGTGATTCCCTGCTTCTGGCATGGGCTGAAAGAGCCTGGGACTGAGGAGGGGTCACTGTGGTGGACAGGGATGTGGGACCCCAAGCTTTGAAGCTCCTCTGGTGTGAGACTTCAGATAAATGCAGGAAAGGTCGTCCTCTGCCAGCACTCATCAATCAAGCCTCAGTTTCCCCACCCCTGGGGCAGGGGTAGCACCATCAGTGCCAAAAGGGTGAGCTCTGGAGCTCCCTTCCAAGCCCTGCATTGGAATCCCTCACATTGGGTGCTGGTTTCTGTGGCCTGAGAGGAAAGAGGGGAGAGGAGATGGGAGGGGAGAGGAGAGGTCCTGTGGTGCTGATGTCTGTGGTCCTGTTAGAGGAGGGGAGGGGAGAGGAGATGGGAGGAGAGAGGGGAGAGGAGATGGGAGGAGAGACAGGAGGAGAGGTCCTGTGGTGCTGATGTCTGTGATCCTGTTAGAGGAGGGGAGAGGAAAGAGGGGAGAGGAGATGGGAGGGGAGAGGTGAGAGGAGATGGGAGGGGGAGGGGAGAGGTGAGAGGAGATGGGAGGGGAGAGGGGAGAGGAGAGGTCCTGTGGTGCTGATATCTGTGGTTCTGGAGGGAAGGGGAGAAGGGAGAGGAAAGAGGGGAGAGGAGATGGGAGGGGAGACAAGAGGAGAGGTCCTGTGGTGCTGATGTCTGTGGTCCTGTTAGAGGAAGGGAGAGGAGAGGGGAGAGGAAAGAGGGGAGAGGAGATGGGAGGGGAGACAAGAGGAGAGGTCCTGTGGTGCTGATGTCTGTGGTCCTGTTAGAGGAAGGGAGAGGAGAGGGAGAGGAAAGAGGGGAGAGGAGATGGGAGGGGAGAGGAGAGGAGAGGTCCTGTGGTGCTGATGTCTGTGGTCCTGTTAGAGGAAGGGAGAGGAGAGAGAGGGAGAGAGGAAATGAGGGGAGAGGAGATGGGATATCTGTGGTTCTGGAGGGAAGGGGAGAGGAGAGGAAAGAGGTCCTGTGGTGCTGATATCTGTGGTTCTGGAGGGAAGGGGAGAAGGGAGAGGAAAGAGGGGAGAGGAGGGATGGGAGGGGAGAGGAGAGGAGAGGTCCTGTGGTGCTGATGTCTGTGGTCCTGTTAGAGGAAGGGAGAGGAGAGGGAGAGGAAAGAGGGAGAGGAGCTGGGAGGGGGAGAGGAGAGGAGAGGAGAGGTCCTGTGGTGCTGATGTCTGTGGTCCTGTTAGAGGAAGGGAGAGGAGAGGGGAGAGGAAAGAGCGGAGAGGAGATGGGAGGGGAGAGGAGAGGTCCTGTGGTGCTGATGTCTGTGGTGCCGTGATTGTGTGAGGTATCACCCAGCTCTCTGGCCGGGGGGGGGCACGTTTTGCCCCCTGCCAGCAGATGGGAGGCGGCCCACGACGAAACAGCCCCAAGAGCCTTCTGCTGTATGCCCCGGAGCTCTTCTCCTTGGCTACTGCTGTGGAGGGACACCTCCCAGTGGCACTCTGCAGCATTTCAGTCCCGGCAGAGGGCTGTTCCTTGGCAGGTTCATGCAAGCCAAGTCTTTTATCTGCTCAGCTGTCAGCTGGGACAGGCAGTCTGGCTTTGGGGGGCACCTTCTGGAGAGAGCTTGTCCCTTTTCCCCCGCCTCCCACCTCCTCCTTCCCTGAAGATTTGGGCCCCCTATGAATTGATCAGAAATCAGTACTTTCCAATCATGTCTCCAGCAGTTTGTTAACACAGAAGGGAGTGGGGTGGGAAGGGAGCTCCAAAGGGCATCCAGCCCACCCCCTGCACTCAGCAGGGACATCCTCCACCACAGCAGCTTGCTCACAGCCTTCTCCAGCCTCCCCTTGAACAGCTCCAGCCATGGGGGCTCCACCACCTCCCTGGGCAAGGTGGTGCAGTGTTCTCCCACCCACATAGCAAAGAATTTCTTCCTAATGTCCAATCTAAATCTGCCTTCCTCTAGTTTATAGCCCACTGTACCTCATCCTGGGCAGCCTGCTCTGGTGGAGGATGGCCCTGCTGACTGCAGGGGGGTTGGACTGCAGGAGCTTTGGAGCTCCCTTCCAACCCAAACCATTCTGTGACTCTATGACCTCACAGCAGCCTTCCAGGACCTGAAGGGGCTCCAAGAAGGCTGCAGAGGGACTGTGCCCAAAGGCCTGCAGGGACAGCAGCAGGGGCAAGGGTTTGAAAGGAGAGCAGAGCAGATGGAGATTGGCTGTGAGGAACAAGCTCTGCCCCAGGAGGCTGCTGCCACACTGCACCAGGTTGCCCAGGGAGGGAGCTGAGGCTCCATGGCTGGAGCTGTTCAAGGGGAGGCTGGAGAAGGCTGTGAGCAAGCTGCTGTGGTGGAGGATGTCCCTGCTGGGTGCAGGAGGTTGGGCTGGAGGCCCTTTGGAGCTCCCTTCCAGCCCAACCCATTCTTTGAAATCAGGTTGCTCTAAACCAAGCAAGAACTCTGTCTCAGCTGAACCTGAAGGGTTTGTACCACAGCTGCCTACCCTCTCATAGTGCATAAATCTTCCATTCCTGTGCATAAATCTGATGGAGAGGGACTGAAGGAGCTGGGGATGGTTAGTGTGACACAGAGGAGGCTGAGGGGAGACCTCATGGCTGTCTACAGCTACCTGCAAGGAGGTTGTGGAGAGGCTGCTGCTGGTCTCTTCTCCCAGGTGATTAGTGCCAGAGCAAGAGGGAATGGCCTCAAGCTGTGACTGGGCAGGGTTAGGCTGGGCAGTAGGAAACCTTTTTCCCATCAAGAGTGGTCAGGCACTGGCAGAGGCTGCCCAGGGAGGTGGTGGAGTCCCCAAGCCTGGCTGTGTTTCAGGGTGGTTTGGATGTGGTGCTTGGGGCTGTGGTTTAGGGGTGACCCTTGCAGAGCAGGGTGAATGGTTGGCCTTGGTGACCCTGAGGGTCAGCTCCAATCTGAATGGTTCTGTGATCTGGATGTTAACTGCAGCAATTTGATCTGTGGGCCAGCCCTTGGCTGAATCCTGTGGTGCCTTACTCCATCAGTGGTTGTCATCCCCCATGGCAAAACCTGCAGGGGCAGTCTGGAGGCAGATAACCACAAGAGAGCTGTCCTAGAATCACAGGGCTGGAAGGGACCTCAAGGATCAGCCAGTTCCAACCCTTCTGCCATTGGGCCAGGGCCACCTCACACTACAGCAGGTTGCTCACAGCCACAGCCAGCCTGGCCTGCAAAATCTGATCAGTGCAGGAGGAATTTGATCAATGAAACCGAGAAGAAAAGATCAGGATCTGATCAATGAAACTGAGGAGAGAAAAAAGATCAGGGTCTGATCAATGAAACTGAGGAGGGGAAAAAAGATCAGGATCTGATCAATGAAACTGAGGAGGGGAAAAAAGATCAGGGTCTGATCAATGAAACTGAGGAGGGGAAAAAAGATCAGGGTCTGATCAATGAAACTGAGGAGGGGAAAAAGATCAGGGTCTGATCAATGAAACTGAGGAGGGGAAAAAATTATCTGATCAATGAAACTAAGGAGGAAGAAAAGATCAGGACCTGATCAATGAAATTAAGGAGGGAAAAAAGATCAGAATGTGATCAATGAAATTAAGGAGAAGAAAAGATCAGAATCTCCCCACTTCTAGTCTTGCTCCATCCCCCCAGGTCGTATCACTCCCTGACACCCTCAGAAGTCCCTCCCCAGCATTCTTGGAGCCCCCTGCAGATCCTGGAAGGCCACAGGAAGGTCTCCTGGGAGCCTTCTCCTCTCCAGCCTGCACAACCCCAACTCCCTCAGGCTGTCCTCACAGCAGAGCAGCTCCAGCCCTCTGCTCCTCCTCGGGGCCCTTCTCTGGACACCTTCCAGCACCTCCAGATCCTGCCTGGCACAGAGGCTCCAGAGCTGGACCCAGAGCTCCAGCTGTGGTCTCAGCAGAGTGGAGCAGAGGGGCAGAATCCCCTCCCTGGCCCTGCTGGCTGTGCTTCTCTTGCTGCAGCCCAGGCTCTGCTTGGCTCTCTGGGCTGCAAGTGCTCCCTGCTGGCTCCTGGGGAGCTTCTCCTCCCCCAGCACCCCCAAGGCCTTTTCTTCAGGGCTGCTCTGCAACCAGTCCCTGCCCAGCCTGTATCAGTGCCTGGCATCGCCCCAGCCTGTCTCTGTTGGAGAGGAGCTCCAGCACCATTCTAATCCCTTGCCTTTGAGACAGGTACTGCACAGAGCCCAACTCCTAACCCACTGCAAAGGCTCCCTGGGCAGTGCCTGCTGCTGCTTTCTGTCATTTGGTTGCCACATTGCATCTCAGCCAGTTAAAAAGCCAAGCTGCAGCAGCCAGAGGCACGTTTGCCTGAAGCTGGGCTGGTTTGCTCCCCAGTCTTCTCCTGAGCAGCATCCTGCCTCTTCCTCCCCATAACCCCATTCTCTTTGATCCCCCCCAGAAAGCCAGCTATGGCTTGAAATCAGCTAGCAGTGGGGGCAGGACTCTGCTTGATGCCTGGCCTGCAATGGAAGGGAAGTGTCACTTCTCATTTGGGGTGGGTGCAGAACAAAGCTGCCTGTGACCAATGTGCTGTGCCAGGGTGTGCTGGGCTTCCTTTGAGCAGGCAGCTCTGCTGAGAAGCAGATTTCAAAGGGCCAGAGGAGCAGATTTGAAATGCTGTCACAGATCAGTTCTGTCACCTTCCTTTAACTCCCCCTCGTGCTGTGGATGAGAAGCTGGGCAGGAGCAGGCAGGGTGAGCCTGCAGCCCAGAAAGCAAATCACAGCCTGGGCTGCATCAAAAGGATGTGTTGCCAGCAGAGCCAGAAGGGACCTGGGGGTGCTGGTTGAGAGGAGGTTGAACAGGAGCCAGCAGTGTGCCCAGGGGGCCAAGAAGGCCAAGGGCATCCTGGCCTGCAGCAGGAACAGTGTGGCCAGCAGGAGAAGGGAGGTCATTGTGCCCCTGTGCTCAGCACTGGTTAGGCCACACCTTGAGTCCTGTGTACAGCTCTGGGCCCCTCAGTTCAGGAAAGATGTTGAGTTGCTGGAAAGTCTCCAGAGAAGGGCAAGAAAGCTGGGGAGGGGTCTGGAGCACAGCCCTGTGAGGAGAGGCTGAGGGAGCTGGGCTTGCTTAGCCTGGAGAAGAGGAGGCTCAGGGAGACCTTCTTGCTCTCTCCAACTCCCTGCAGGGAGGTTGTAGCCAGGTGGGGGTTGGTCTCTTCTCCCAGGCCCCCAGCCCCAGAACAAGAGGACACAGTCTCAAGCTGTGCCAGGGGAGGTTTAGGCTGGAGGTGAGGAGAAAGTTCTTCCCAGAAAGAGTAATTGGCCATTGGAATGTGCTGCCCAGGGAGGTGGTGGAGTCACCATTCCTGGAGGTGTTCAACAAAGGCTTGGATGTGGCACTTGGAGCCATGGTTTAGCTGTCAGGAGGTGTTAGGGGTTAGGTAATAGATTGGGCTTGATGACCTCTGAGGTCTTTTCCAACCTGGCTGATTTCTCTTTTCCTTCCTTCTCCTTCTCCTTCTCCTTCTCCTTCTCCTTCTCCTTCTCCTTCTCCGCCTCCTCCTCTTCTCTTCTCTTCTCTTCTCTTCTCTTCTCTTCTCTTCTCTTCTCTTCTCTTCTCTTCTCTTCTCTTCTCTTCTCTTCTCTTCTCTTCTCTTCTCTTCTCTTCTCTTCTCTTCTCTTCTCTTCTCTTCTCTTCTCTTCTCTTCTCTTCTCTTCTCTTCTCTTCTCTTCTCTTCTCTTCTCTTCTCTTCTCTTCTCTTCTCTTCTCTTCTCTTCTCTTCTCCGAACCTCCCCTCTCCTCTCTCCTCTCCCTCTCCCTCTCCCTCTCCCTCTCCCTCTCCCTCTCCCTCTCCCTCTCCCTCTCCCTCTCCCTCTCCCTCTCCCTCTCCCTCTCCCTCTCCCTCTCCCTCTCCCCTCTCTATAGACTTACAGATCCATGCACATGTCTGTACCTTGTGTGTGACACCCAAAGTCCCCCAAAATACAGGTGGCAGGCTATTTAAATCCAGGAGATGTAAGCTGCAGCAAGAGACAACCAAAACCCTGCCTAAGATTTCCAAACATGCTTCCAACTGGAAACCAATTCATAAGATCCCTAGAATGGTTTAGGTTGGAAGGGACCTTGGAGAGACCCTCTGGTTCCAGGCCCCCTGCCATGGGTCTTGTTTTCTTCTTTCTCTCTTTTCTTTTTGACTTGAGGAGGTAAGATAGAGAGGGAGGGAGGGAGGAAAAAATCATCCTGCTCCTGCTTCAAAGCTAACTTTTATGTAGTCCAACTTGGCTTTGAAATGGAAACCTCCCTGGGATAATGAAACAGGAGAGGGCTGAGCTCCTCTTCAGGCTGAGATGATTTGGCTGAGGGCAGTCTTTACTCCAGGGTAATTTGGGAGAGTGACAGCCAGCCCTGACCTTGATTTACCCTGTAACAGTTTGGGCTGAAATGGAAGAGCATTGAAATGGAGATTGAAAAAAAAAAAAAGAAGAAGAAGAAGAAAAAGACTTGCAGGGACATCATTAAAGGAGAGGACTTGGAGTTCTTCCTTTCAGCACACTCTGTGGTGGCTAAAAATAGCAGAGGCTGGAGATGTGTGGCAGACATTCATCTGTCTGGCTTCTCCATGCCTGTTACTTGCACTGGATGGCATGTTAAAGGCTGGCCAAAGGAGAAGAGCAGTCTGCAGCTCTCCAGTCCTCCCCTTCTGAGTGACTCTCAAGCTGGGAAACACTTCTGTGTGGGGGAGAATTGGTTTGACCTGTGCTCGGGGCAGGGAGGCAGAGTGCTGGCTTCAAGGGGCTGCTGGGGAGCCTGAGGGAGGAGCATTTGCTGAGGCAGGCTCAGAAGTCATACAGTGTGCAGCATTATCCCCACCCCGTTTGCAACCACTGGCTTGGAAGGGAGCTCCTCCAAAGCTTACCTGATCCAGCTGCTGTGGTCTGATAAATCAGGAACTAGGTAACCTCCTTGGCTGCTCTGCTGGGCCACCTCCTCTCCTTTGGGCTCCCTTGGTGGGGCAGGCAGAAGTTCTGCTCTCCTGGGACCCACTGTTGTAGGCTGCATGCTGAAGGTTGGAAGCAAACCCTTTGCAATGCTGTCAGTACTTGGAAGGTGGAAGGGAAGCTCCCCCCAGCAGCGTGGAGCTGGGGACAGGGCTCAAAGTGCTGAGATGTCCCCCTGTGTCCTCAGGCAGCTGCATGGAGAGGCTGGTTCTGCATCTGCTGCAGGTGGGAGCAAGGTCAAAATGGAGCTGGAGAATCCTAGAATGGGTTGGGTTGGGAGGGAGCTGCAAAGCTCCTCCTGTCCAACCCCCTGCACCCAGCAGGGACATCCTCCACCACAGCAGCTTGCTCACAGCCTTCTCCAGCCTCCCCTTCAACAGCTCCAGCCATGGAGCCTCAGCTCCCTCCCTGGGCAACCTGCTGCAGTGTGGCAGCAGCCTCCTGGGGCAGAACTTGTTCCTCACAGCCAATCTCCATCTGCTCTGCTCTCCTTTCAAACCCTTGCCCCTGCTGCTGTCCCTGCAGGCCTTTGGGCACAGTCCCTCTGCAGCCTTCTTGGAGCCCCTTCAGGTCCTGGCAGGCTGCTCTGAGGTCTGCCTGGAGCCTTCTCTTCTGCATGCTGAGCACCCCCAGCTCCCTCAGCCTGTCTTCCTAGGAGATGTGTTCCAACCCCCTGATCATCTTCATGGCCTCCTGTGGATCCTCTCCACCAGGTCCATGTCCTTCCTGTGCTGAGGGCTCCAGAGCTGGCCACAGCCCTGCAGGTGAGGTCTCCCCAGAGCAGAGCAGAGGGGCAGGATCCCCTCACAGCACACCCATTAGGCCAGTGCTGGTGCTTGATGCTCATGACTTGAGCACAGACCTTCAACTCAGCCACCCAAATACCTGAAGCACTCTGTGGTCACCAAGTGAGACACTGAGGTAGTGTCAGTAGAGCAGGAAGGGAAATGCTGGGAAAGGTGAGCAGCCTCCTCTTGTAGCTGGAAGGATTCCTACCTCTCTGCCAGGGACCTTGAAAGGGGAGCTCTGGATGCAGTTTCAGCCCTCCCATGTTTCTGTTGGATTCTTTCCACCCCTGCAGCCCTGCACTGTGTTTTTGTAAGAAAGAACAGGCAAACATCCCCCAGCTGGGCCCAAGTGTGGAACTTGCTATGTTTGGGAGCTCTTACAAGCAAGCAGATGGCAGCCTGTGAATGCTCCTGGCCAGCATGCCATGGGCTTAGGAGAAGCAAAATCAAACCAGGAGAGAGGCCTACAGGAAAGCTGGGGAGGGACTTCTGAGGGGGTCAGGGAGTGATAGGGCTGGGGGGGTGGGAGCAAAACTAGAAGAGGGGAGGTGGAGATTGGATGTGAGGATGAAGTTGTTGCCCATGAGGGTGGTGAGAGCCTGGCAGAGGTTGCCCAGGGAGGTGGTGGAAGCCTCCTGCCTGGAGGTGTTTGCAGCCAGGCTGGCTGTGGCTGTGAGCAACCTGCTGCAGTGTGAGGTGTCCCTGGCCATGGCAGGGGGTTGGGACTGGCTGAGCCTTGAGGTCCCTTCCAGCCCTGACAATCCTGTGATGATTCTGTGCCATGTGTGTGACGTAGCACTGTGCCTCTCAGGTGAGTTTGCATCAGCTTTGTGAAGCCTCCACAGCCCTGTGTGAATAGGTGATGACCACAGCAGCAAAGGCTGTGTTGGGGTGCAGGCTGTGTGGGAGAGGCAGCACAGAAACTACACTGAGCACATTTGCAAAGACAGCCTTGTAGGATCCCAGGACATTAGGGGTTGGAAAGGACCTCTGGAGAGCTTCCAGTCCAAGCCCACTGCCAGATCAGGACCAGAGAATCCAGCACAGGGCACACAGGAACACAGCCAGGCAGGGCTGGAAAGGCTCCAGAGAAGGAGACTCCACAACCTCTCTGGGCAGCCTGCTCCAGGCCTCTGGGAGCCTCACAGGGAAGAAGTTCCTCCTCATGTTGAGCTGGAACCTCCTGTGCTGCAGTTTGCATCCACTGCCCCTTGGCCTATCCCAGGGTGCAGCTGAGCAGAGCCTGTCCCTGTCCCCTCCCTCCTGACCCCCAGCCCTCAGCTCTTGATAGACATTGATCAGATCCCCCTCAGCCTTCTCCTCTCCAGACTAAGCACCCCCAGGGCTCTCAGCCTCTCCTCCCCAGGCAGTCTCCAGTGCCTTCAGCCTCCTTGCAGCCCTGCCTTGGACTCCCTCCAGCAGATCCCTGTCCCTCCTGAACGGGGGAGCCCCAAACACCCCCTCGGTCCTCTTACTTGTGCAGCACTTGAGCGGTCTGCAGCGCTGCTGGTCGTGCTGAGAGATCCAGAATGCAGCTCCGTGCTTCGCATCTGCATGCAGCTCCCTGTGTGCTTAGCGGCATGGGAGCAAGCCGTGGAGCCTGCCGAGCCTGGGAGCTGCCGGCCGGCCCTCAGCCCGGCAAGGGCGGTGGGGCTCAGCTCCGCCGCCCCGCTGCGTGCCAGGTGCCTCGGGGGATGGGCCGCGCTCAGCACAAGTCCCAGCGCTGCCCCAGCACAGGGAACGCCGGTAGGGAGCACACAGCGGTCGGTGCCCGTGGCAACGAACGGGCCCTGCGCTGGGGCTGGCCCCCTGCTCGCCTCTGAGCAGCCATCAGGCAGGGGTGAGGACGTTTTCAGCTCCGGTTGAGGAGCTGAGGGGGGCAGAGGAGTGCCGGGAGGCTGTGCGCCCGGCGCTGCCAGCCTGGCTGCTGTGCAGCAGCAGCGGCCGGGAGCGCCGGCCGAGGGATTTTGCTGCGGCATCCTCCCCGCCGCTGAGGGCAGGGAGAAAACAAATTGGGAAGCTGCGAGGTGGATCGTAGGCGCCAGGGGAGCGCTCTGCAGGTGCCTGCTTGCTGTTGATGCCAGCGGAGCCAGCAGGGGTAGAAGCAGCAAGGCTGATCTCAGCCCGGCGCTGGGTCGGGGGGTTGGGGGGGGGTGGTGGTGGTGGGGGAGGGGGGGGTTAGGATGCTGGTCTGCAGCAGCAAGCGCAGGGTGAGAGCTGCTCTCAGCGGCCAGCACCGCCTGGGTCCTCCAGATGACCTCGTCCCAGGTAGCTCTGCTCCAGGATGCTTTGGCATTAGGGAAGGAGAGTTGCTGCCTGCTGATGTCACGCTCAGGGGGAAGAAAATAATAATAATAATAATAATAATAATAATAATAATAATAATAATAATAATAATAATAATAATAATAATAATAATAATAATCGGAATGTTGTTTGTTGTTATTGTTGTTACTATAATTATTGCTATTTTAAAAGGCAGATTGCAGCCCCAACGCAGGGAGAATGCTGCAAAGCCCAGAGAGGGGCTCCTGCGAGGAAGAGGAAGCACAAGGCTAAGCCCCTAGGGGCTTCTCTTTCTCTTTCTCTCTCTCTCCTTCCTGCTGCAAAGAGGAAGAGCGTTTGCCTCCCGTAAAGGGGGCTGGCTGTGTCGTGCCTTGCACCTCGGGAGGTTAGCCCTCTTCTGCTTTCCGAAGGGAGAGGCCAGGGGGTGCCGGCAGGGATGCTGCCGGCAGGGATGCTGCAGGAGCGCGCCGAGGCGTCCTGCGCCCGCCCCGACCCGCACGGGCAGCTGCGGACCGGGAACTTGGCAAAGGAGCGAGCAGCAGATCCGGAGAGCCAATGCAGGAGAGGAGTTGGGGGGAGAGGAGCAGCCTCAGCTTTTTTAGCAAAGTGAATGGGGAGAGGGAGGAGGAGGAGGGTAGTAGCAGCAGCAGTGATGTCATTTTTTAACTAGCTCCTCGCAGAGCCGGGAAGTGAAGTTAGAGGGGGAAAAGCTGCAGCCTCAGAATGGCTCTCAGCCCTTGACTGGAGACTCTAAATGACTGAGGGTCCCCACGATGGTAATGCATTTTCTTTCCTATGCACAACTGCTCTGTTCTTTCGGGGCAAGCAAAGGGCATTTCTTTCTCTCTCTCTCTCTCTCTCTCTCTCTCTCTTTCTCTCTGTTTCTGCCTCTCTCTGTATGCTTTGAGGGTTTAACTTTGGCTCTTGCCTCCCGTTTGTGAGATACCTTGCAGGTCTATAGGAAGTTTTGCCTGAGCACTTGGAGGGTTGGTGGGTTTTTTTTTCCCTCTGGTGTGGGAATCCATAGCGTTAGAGGAGGGGGAGAGGGAGAGAGAGAGAGAGAGAGAGAGAGAGCTTAGCATGCAGCATTTCTGCTGCTCGTCAGGAGGGGAGATGCAGAGGTTGCCAAGCACACAGCTTTCTGCATGGCAAATAAAGGGACTTCTAAAACATCACAGGTGGGAAGGAAGGGGCTTGGCTGGCGTTTGTTGCTGCAGTGGATGGCATTTAGGGTGGCTTGTGGGAGGCAGGAAGACTCTCTGGTCACCCAGGGAGATGAAAACGAAACCTTGCTTGGGGGGGCAATTCCCTTTTGCTTTTTGGCTGCCAGGCTTTTATCCTGGAGTGCTTGGATTCTAGTGGAAGCTGGACAGGGAATGTCAACAGAGGAGGTCCTGGCTGTTTGAGGCAGCAGATGCATGTGTGTTTATCTCTTCATGGCATGCCTTAACCCCTTGCATGCTGCTCCCTGCGCTGCCCTTGCCCTGTTGCCGTCTCCCAGCCATCGATCGGCGGGCTGCCAGGGGCTGCGCCAGGGCTGGTTGTGCTGCTGGCTGCTTCCTGCAAGCAGCAGGAGCAGTCTTGCCATTTGGAGATGAGTGAGACCTGTCTCAGAACAGGTCTCTCAAGGGTGAAGTGGGTTAGCCAAAAAAAACCCACACCAGGCAGGTGGGGGAAGAAAGAACATCCCCAGGTTCACCTGTTGAAGTGTCTCCCTGCCACAGTTTGGGTTTGGAGGGGGTGGGGAGGTTGTGATGCTGCTGAGTCCAAAGGCAGAGGCTGCATTGCCAAGAACCCAGCTGGCTCTGGAAGGTTCATACCATTCCTCTGTGGGCTTCTGTTTGGCAGTGCTGAGGCTTGCTTCTCTTCTCACCCAGGAGAGCATCCAAGGTAGCTGAGGCAGCCAGGGCTCAGCTTTGCTTACTAGGAAGTCAGGACGTGCATGTGGCAGCCTCCTGCCTGCTGCTGTAGGCTAGCATGGCAACTGTGAGCTCAGAGGTGGGAGAGCTTGGGCTTGAGAGTAGAAATGGGAAGGTTGTGATACCTCCTGAATGCAAAATGTTCCTTACAGGAGGTTCCTCCTCCTGCTGCTGCTGCTGCAGGCTTGGGGAATCTGTTGCTTCCCTTCAGAAAGCCCTCAGCGAAGAGTGGCTGGGAGGATTGAAGCTCTTTCCTAGCAGCCAGCACGAAGATGCAGGCAGCCATCACAGGGACCAGTTTGAACTCCTCCCCCTGCCACTCACCGTCGTGCAGGGGGAAGGATCAATCTGGTGGCTTTCTCCCTCCTGCCAGTCCTCCCAGTGGCAGCCTTAGTGCTGGAATATGTTAAGTCAGAGCCCAAAGCCAGGCTTTTGAAAGGCCAGGTTCATATCGGCCTGGGTTTCATCCTGATGCATGGTTCTGTGAGGGCAGGGAGCCTCAGCAGGTGGAGGGATGGGGCAAAGGCTGTCCTGAACTCGTCCCCATGGCACATGGAAGGTTTTCCATCTCCCTGGCACTAGGCTGAACCTGCTGCTGTGCACAGGCAGCTTTGTTTTGCTCTGCTGTTAGCCTGGCATCCTTCAGCAGCAGGGAATCCTTGCACTTGAAAAAGGAGAGCAAAGAGCTGTTCATCTGGAGCCAGCTGCCACTCCTCCTCCTCTTCCTCCTCCTCCTTTGGGGAGGCTCAGGAGTTCCTCCTGCCCTTTGCCTGGAGTATTCCAAGGCAAACTGGTGCTGGTTTGTCTGGCTCAGCTCAGCTCACCTGAGAAGCTGCAGATTCACAGCACTAGAGGTGGCCTCTGCTGCCCAGAGGAGAGCAGGGCTGCAGGTGACTGCAACCCTGCTCCTGCAGCCTGGCCCCTCAGGAGCCAGCTGACTTTGCTGCATGGAAGGTTAGGGAGCCCTTCTCCAGTGCCAAGGGAAAGAAAAACCACTGGGGTGGACATCCTGTGGAGCTTGTGGGATGAGCCTCTTGTAGGCTTCTTGAAGAAGAAGTGAGGATGAAGTTGGGCTGCGCTGGAAGCTCTCAGCCCACTTTAGAGGAATGGTTTTACCACTGGGACGTTTTCAGGGGACGGGTTTGGTCACCTCTCAGTGAACAATCACTCCAGGAAGCATCTTCTGTGTCCTGGGCTGGCTGTTCAGAGCCTTTTAGCTCTGTTTCAGGGCTGGAAGAGTGATGGACTCCAGACAGTTCTCTCGTGGTTCCTCGCTGCCCTCCCTTTCTACTGCAGGATGACTTAGCCCCATTGGGGTTCTGCCACCACAGGGAGGAGATGGCTGTAGGACCTGACCCCATTCAGCTGGAGATCTTGCTGCTGCTGTCAGCAAAAGCATTGCTGATGGCCATGATGGAGATGATTGATAGGGAAGGGGAACCAGTGCAAGGCTGCAGTCTCTCTCTGGACTTCCCTGAGTCTTATCATTAATGCAACCCAGCAAGGGTAGAGCCTGGCACCTGGGAAAGAACAAGCCCACGGAGCAGGATGGGTTGGGGACTGAGCTGCTGGAGAGCAGCACAGGGGAAAGGCACCTAGGGGTGCTGGTGGGCAGGAGGATGCCCCTGAGCCAGCAAGGTGCCCTGGTGGCCAAGAAGGCCAAGGGCAGCCTGGGCTGCATTAGAAGGGCTGTGGGCAGGAGGGCAGAGAGCTTCTCCTGCCCCTCTGCTCTGCCCTGGGGAGGCCACAGCTGGAATCTTGTGTCCAGGTCCGGGCCCCTCAGCTCAAGAAGGGGCTGAGGAAGTGCTGGAGAGAGTCGATGGCAGAGCCCCCAAGCTGCTGCAGGCAGTGGAAGATCTCCCTGGGAGGCCAGGCTGAGGCAGCTGGGGCTTGGAGCTTGGAGCAGAGGAGCCTGAGGGCTGCCCTCAGTGCTGGGGCTCAAGAGGTGCAGGGCAGTGTGGGGAGGAGGGAGCCAGGCTGTGCTGAGGGCTGTGCAAGGACAGCCCAAGGGGCACTGGGTGGCAGCTGGAGCAGAGGAGGTGGCAGGGGAAGAGGAGGGAAAGCTTTTTGGCTGTGAGGGTGGGAGAGGGCTGGAGCAGGCTGGCCAGAGAGGTTGTGGAGTCTCCTTGTGTGGAGGCCTTGCAAAGGCAGCTGGAGGTGCTGCTGTGGGAGCTGCCCTGGGTGCTGCTGCTCTGGCATGGGGCTTGGCCTGGCTGCTCTCTGCAGCTCCCTTCCAGCCCCTCTGATCCTGTGATCAGTTGGCAACTGTGTTTGCCTACCTCACACTCTGGTCAAAGCTGCACTTGCTTTGGAGCAGTCTCTTGGACATGGCAGTGGAGCAGGGAGGAAGAAGACCTCTCCTGAGGGATGCAGCTGCCCCCAGGGAAGCAGAGGTTTCTACCTCTGCCACAGTATGACTTTGAGCCTGCAGTGCAACCCTTCTGTGTGTTTATGCAGTAGAGCTTCCTGGCTGTCCCCACTCGTTCTCAAGGGCAGCACTAATGTCAGCTAAGGACAGCAGAAGCTCCATGGGAGTGAGTTCCAGCTCAAGAGTTGTGTCAGAAAGGCATTTCTGTGGTGCAGGCAACGGTGATCAAAGGCACAGAAGAATAAAGAGGCCTGGTGCTGGCTACCCCAAGCCTCCCCAGGAGGTGAGGGAACCACTTTGAAGGGATGAGATCACTTCTGTCCTAGGAAAAGCTACTTAGGAGGGCTGCAGGAGAAGTGCAAGTCACTCATTTGGAGTGTGCATGGCAGGGAGGGAGGGAGGGAGGGAGAGAGGGAGGGAAAGAAGAACATCCCAGCCCCAGATTTAGCAATGAGTTCAACTCTGCATGTGACCAAGAAGCACTGAGGTCAAGAGTCTAATTGCATTGGTGCTGCCATTGGCATCCAACTAATTAGCTTTTCCCCCCCCCCCGGCATTTCCACTGAAGTGGGTTTGGACTGCTGTGGTCTGATAAATCAGGAACTAGGTAACCTCCTTGGCTGCTCTGCTGGGCCACCTCCTCTCCTTTGGGCTCCCTTGGTGGGGCAGGCAGAAGTTCTGCTCTCCTGGGACCCACTGTTGTAGGCTGCATGCTGAAGGTTGGAAGCAAACCCTTTGCAATGCTGTCAGTACTTGGAAGGTGGAAGGGAAGCTCCCCCCAGCAGCGTGGAGCTGGGGACAGGGCTCAAAGTGCTGAGATGTCCCCCTGTGTCCTCAGGCAGCTGCATGGAGAGGCTGGTTCTGCATCTGCTGCAGGTGGGAGCAAGGTCAAAATGGAGCTAGAGAATCCTAGAATGGGTTGGGTTGGGAGGGAGCTGCAAAGCTCCTCCTGTCGAACCCCCTGCACCCAGCAGGGACATCCTCCACCACAGCAGCTTGCTCACAGCCTTCTCCAGCCTCCCCTTCAACAGCTCCAGCCATGGAGCCTCAGCTCCCTCCCTGGGCAACCTGGTGCAGTGTGGCAGCAGCCTCCTGGGGCAGAACTTGTTCCTCACAGCCAATCTCCATCTGCTCTGCTCTCCTTTCAAACCCTTGCCCCTGCTGCTGTCCCTGCAGGCCTTTGGGCACAGTCCCTCTGCAGCCTTCTTGCAGCCCCTTCAGGTCCTGACAGGCTGTTGTGAGGTCTGCCTGGAGCCTTCTCTTCACCCCCTGCTCCCTCAGCCTGTCTTCCTAGGAGATGTGTTCCAACCCCTGATCATCTTCATGGCCTCCTGTGGATCCTCTCCACCAGGTCCATGTCCTTCCTGTGCTGAGGGCTCCAGAGCTGGCCACAGCCCTGCAGGTGAGGTCTCCCCAGAGCAGAGCAGAGGGGCAGGATCCTCTCTCTCCAGCTCTGGCCACACTGCTTTGGGTGCAGCCCAGGCTGCCCTTGGCCTTCTGTGCTGCCAGTGCCCATTGCTGCCTCCTGCCCAGCTTCTCCCCCCAGCACCACCAGGTCCTTTTCCACAGGGCTGCTTTCTATCACCTCAAGCCCCACCTTGGATTGATCATGAGGATTGTCCTGACCCACATGCAGTATATCTTACTGTACCTCAGGAGTTCCCTCTGCTCCACTCTGCTGAGACCACAGCTGGAGCTCTGGGTCCAGGTCTGGAGCCTCTGTGCCAGGAAGGATCTGGAGGTGCTGGAAGGTGTCCAGAGAAGGGCCACGAGGAGGAGCAGAGGGCTGGAGCTGCTCTGCTGTGAGGACAGCCTGAGGGAGTTGGGGTTGTGCAGGCTGGAGAGGAGAAGGCTCCCAGGAGACCTTCTTGTGGCCTTCCAGGATCTGCAGGGGTCTCCAAGCAAGCTGGGGAGGGACTTCTGAGGGTGTCAGGGAGGGACAGGACTGGGGGGATGGAGCAAAACTAGAAGTGGGAAGATTGAGCTTGGCTGTGAGGAAGAAGTTGTTGCCCATGAGGGTGGTGAGAGCCTGGCAGAGGTTGCCCAGGGAGGTGGTGGCAGCCTCCTGCCTGGAGGTGTTTGCAGCCAGGCTGGCTGTGGCTGGGAGCAACCTGCTGCAGTGTGAGGTGTCCCTGGCCATGGCAGGGGGGTTGGGACTGGCTGCTCCTGGAGGTCCCTTCCATCCCTGACACTTCTGTGGGGGTTTTTCCTATATATATATATATATATATAATTCATTATTTTTTGGGCCCAGCACAGGCAATCCAAACTTGATCCTCCAAATTAGGCCTGTGATTATATTGTGATGAAGATCTGGCAGTTCGGTGAGGGGGAAATTTCGAGGGGTTGCCGGGATACAGAATGACTCTGGATTGAGGGGGAAGGGTTTGCATGGGGAATGCTAATCAGGGCAGGCTTGTTCAGCAGCCCTTATCTCGACTTCTCCAATGGTGTCTGATAAGGCAGGCAATCAAGGGTGTGTTTCCTTGCTGTTCTTCTGGCAGAGTGATTAGAGACCCAGGCTGCCTGTGGTTGAGCGAAAGGGTGATGCAGCTCCGGCCTCCTCCTGGGGTGGAGGGGAATGGAATGGAATGGAATGGAATGGAATGGAATGGAATGGAATGGAATAGAATAGAATAGAATAGAATAGAATAGAATAGAATAGAATAGAATAGAATAGAATAGAATAGAATTAACCAGGTAGTAAAAGATCTCAGAGGCCATCAAGTCCAACCTCTCACCCAACACCATCTGATCAACTCAACCATGGCACCAAGGGCCTCATCCAGGCTCCTCCTAAACACCTCCAGGGATGAGGTCTCCACCACCTCCCTGGGCAGCACATCCCAATGGCCAATCTCTCTTGCTGGGATGAACTTCTTCCTAACATCAAGTCTGAACGTCCCCTGGCACAGCTTGAGACTGTGTCCTCTTGTTCTGGTGCTGGGGGCCTGGCAGAAGAGACCAACCCCCACCTGGCTACAACCTCCCTGCAGGGAGTTGCAGAGAGCAAGAAGGTCTCCCCTGAGCCTCCTCTGCTCCAGGCTAAGCAAGCCCAGCTCCCTCAGCCTCTCCTCACAGGGCTGTGCTCCAGACCCCTCCCCAGCTTTCTTGCCCTTCTCTGGACACCTTCCAGCAGCTCAACATCTTTCCTGACCTGAGGGGCCCAGAACTGGACACAGGACTCAAGGTGTGGCCTCAGCAGTGCTGAGCACAGGGCACAATGACCTCCCTGCTCCTGCTGGCCACACTGTTCCTGATGCAGGCCAGGTTGCCCTTTGGCCTTCTTGCCCCCCTGGGCACACTGCTGGCTCCTGTTCAGCCTCCTCTCAACCAGTCCCCCCAGGTCCCTCTCTGCCTGGCTGCTCTCAGCCACTCTGACCCCAGCCTGTAGCACTGCCTGGGGCTGCTGTGGCCACTGTGCAGCACCTGGCACTTGGATGTGTTCAATCTCCTGCCCTTGGCCTCTGCCCATCTGTCCAGCCTGGCAAGGTCCCTCTGCAGAGCTCTCCTACCCTCTAACAGATCAACTCCTGTCCCCATAGGAGAGGTTCTCCAGCCCTCTCTGTCCCCTCTCCAGCAGGATAACCTCACACACCAGGGCTTGCTGTCCAGGCAGGATGCAGTGCAGAGCTGGAGGAGGTGACCACCAGCTTGATCCAACCCCTAGGCTGCCAAAGGCCAGATCCTGGCTGATGTGGAGGTCCTTTTTCATGCCAGTGCAGCAGCTGGGTAAAGCTGGGCCTCAGCAGTGCAGTTGGATGGAGGAAGAGGAGCTGTGGCACTTCCTCTCTTCATTAAGTGCCTGGTCTTTATGTGGCAGTAATGAGTTTTTATGGAGAGTTATTGCTGTTCAATAATGTGGCCCTGCTGACAAGGTCTGACTGAGTGCCTGTGCTGTGGCTGCACTTGCAGAGCTCAGGAGGATTCATCTCTGCTGCTCCTGGCGTGCTCTAGCCCTGAGCTCTGCAGCCTGGACCCTGCAGACAGCCCACACCTACCCTTCCTGTGGCCTTCCAGGATCTTCAGGGGGCTCCCAGAAAGCTGGGGAGGGACTTTTGAGGGGGTCAGGGAGGGATAGGACTGGGGGGGATGGAGCAAAACTAGAAGTGGGGAGATTGAGCTTGGCTGTGAGGAAGAAGTTGTTGCCCATGAGGGTGGTGAGAGCCTGGCAGAGGTTGCCCAGGGAGGTGGTGGCAGCCTCCTGCCTGGAGGTGTTTGCAGCCAGGCTGGCTGTGGCTGTGAGCAACCTGCTGCAGTGTGAGGTGTCCCTGGCCATGGCAGGGGGTTGGGACTGGCTGCTCCTTGAGGTCCCTTCCATCCCTGACAGTTCTCTGATTGTCTCTCCCAGGGTTTCTTTGCTGCAGCTCTGCTCCAGGATGCCCACTTCAGGAGGCTAGAGGGAGGGCAGTGAGTTCAGGAGCTCTTTTCTCTTGCTTTCAGCTTGTCCCAGACTCCCTCTCCCATCACCACCCTACCAAAGCCTTTTTTCTCCCCCTCCCCTTCCAACATCTAACTCCAAACCCAGAGTTAATTATCCCCTGCTCAGCAGTGGTTTGGGGACTTCATTGTAGCATTTGTACTGCAGATCAGAGCAGTTCTGTGACTCTGTGGCTTGTTCAATGAGCTGTGAAGCCATCAGCCTTGTCCTGCCACAACTTGAAAAGCAAAGAGGCTTTCTTCTGGTGCTGTCTCAGCCTGATCCAAAGGAATGGCTACACCTCCCTGCTCAGCTGGGTTCCTCAAGGCCTTCTTCCATGGTCTGTGAGAATGGGGCTTGGCTTGCAGAAGGGCAGGTGGAGGGAATGGGATTCAGGAGGGTTTGGGTTAATGAGCATTTGGGGAAGGCAGAGACCCTGCAGCTGTAAGGAGACAAATGACTGAACCCCTTCTGGAGTCCCAGAGTGCCAGGGGCTGGAAGGGAGCTGCAGAGAGCAGCCAGGCCAAGCCCCCTGCCAGAGCAGCAGCACCCAGGGCAGCTCCCACAGCAACACCTCCAGCTGCCTTTGCAATGCCTCCACACAAGGAGACTCCACCTCTCTGGCCAGCCTGCTCCAGCCCTCTGACACCCCTGAAGAGTGTCTTCAACACGAGGTGTGCAGTGCTTAGAGGGTAATCTCCTCCAATCCAGCTTCCCCAGGCAGCAATGTGCTCTCTTTCTCCTCCTGTAATGTGATGCCAGGCTCAGGTAACTCCAAAACTGCTGTGCCCCAGTCTCAATCTTGCTATTTGCTGTGAGCTTCAAGGCTGGCCAGAGAAGAAGCTCAACTGCAGGCTCCCTGAGGTCCTTCTTGACCTGAGGGGTCCAGAACTGAACCCATTATTCCAGCAGGGCAGAGCAGGTGGGCAGGAGAGCCTCTCTCCACCTAATCACCACAGCCCTTCTAATGCCCCCCCCAGCATGCCCTTGGCAGCCTTCTAAGAGGCCACATTGCTGGCTCCTGGTCAGCTCACTGTGCAGGGACCATGAGCAGATGGACTGTGCTGAGCCAGCGTGGCCCAGCACCAGCAGGCAGCAGGAAGGGTGATGCTGCCCTTAGAGGGGAGCAGAATCTCCCCCTTGTAAGCAGAGATGAGTCTGTGAGTCTGTTATGTTGTCCCACATGTAAGCAGGGAATGGATTTAATGGTAAAGTGAAAGAGCAGAGCTGGGTCACAGCCAAGCAGGCTTGCAAGGGATTTGAATGACCAGCCTGGCCTTCAACCCTTACAGGGGGAGGCAGCCACAGCCTCCCTGGGCAACCTCTGCCAGAGCCTCACCAGCCTCACTCTAAAGAATGTCTTCCTCCTCTCCAGTCTCAATCTGCCCTCCTCAAGCTTCAATCCATCCCCTCTCATCCTGTCACTCCCAGCCCTTGGCAAAAGTCCCTTCCTGGCTTTCTTGTAGCTCCCTGCAGGTACTGGGAGGCTGCTCTGAGGTCTCCCTGGAGCCTTTTGACCAACCCCCCTGCACTCAGCAGGGACTTCCAGCAGGGCTGGAGCTGCCCTGCTATGTGGACAGGCTGAGAGAGTTGGGGTTGTTCAGTCTGGAGAGGAGAAGGCTCCCAGGAGCCCTGGTTCAGGCTGGATGTCAGGAAGAAGTTCTTGCCAGCCAGAGAGATTGGCCCTTGGGATGTGCTGCCCAGGGAGGTGGTGGAGTCCCCATCCCTGCAGGTGTTTAGGCAGAGCCTGGATGAGGCCCTTGGTGCCATGGTTGAGCTGATCAGATGGTGCTGGGTGAGAGGTTGGACTGGGGGATTTTGAAGGTCTCTTCCAACCTGGCTGATTCTGTGATTCTGTTTCCAGCCAGGCACAGACCATGAGAACAGAGAACCACAGAACTGGTGTGGCTGCAAGAGAGCTCTGAGACCACTGACTGCAACTGTTGAGTCACCATCATTGGAGGTGTCCAAGAGGGGATTGGATGTGGCACTTGGAGCCATGGTTTAGCAGTCATGAGGTGTTGGGTGATAGCTTGGACTTGATGATCTCTGAGGCCTTTTCCAACCTTATTGATTCTATGCTTCTGTGCTTTTCTCCAGGCTGAACAGCCCCAACTCTCTCAGCCTGGCCCCACAGGGGAGGTTCTGCAGCCCTCTGATCACCTTTGTGGCCTCCTCTGGACCTTCTCCAGCAGCTCCAGGTCCCTCTCGTGCTGGGGGCCCCAGAGCTGGAGGCAGTGCTGCAGGTGGGGGTCACACAAGAACTCATCCTGCAGAACACTGAACCTAGCAGCAACCTGAAGCTTGCCAGGCAGGACTCCCTGGAACCTTCTCTCCTCCAGGCTGAACAGCCCCAGCTCTCCCAGCCTGTCCCCAGGGGGTTGCTTCTGCAGCCCTCTGAGCATCTTTTAACTCCAGAGGCGAGGCACAGTGCAAGAAACTGGGCAAAGCTCATCAAGTTTTCTGCAGAGAAGGGCAAAGATGCTCAGAAACCTGACCGAGGGAGCTGAGCCAGGAGGTCAGTTGTGCTGGCTTGGCTCTGTCCTTTCTGGGTCGTGGCTCTGCCTGGCTTCTCTGGACCCTGTGGCTCTACCACTGCACCAGGTCTGGCCATAATCACCTCCCTCCCGCTTCACTGCAGCCTCCTCTCCCTCCTCTCTTCGTTCTGAGTGCATTTCCCAGGCAGTGCTTTAAAAGGAAGTGCTGGCAGAGGTGCCAGACAGCTCAGGAGGCTGAGCAGCCACAGGCAGACAGCACCCACGGAGAGACCCCCAGCCCTGAGCTGGCAGGATGCTGTCTGGGGTTGGGGGAAGGGATGAGCTGGGGGTGTGGGGGTGTGGTGGTGGTTCCCAATCAATCTTTCACATCTTATCAACTCCTGCAGCATCTGCCAGAGCAGGGGGGGGGGTGTGGGGGAAGGGAGGGAGGGTGGGAACCACCCCAGCCAACTTATTCTATCCTATGGATATGGCTGCCTGAAAGTTGGAGTCGTTTCAGCTGCAGACACAGAGCAGCTCGCAGCCATCTGCTCGTTCTCTGTGTGGTGGCTAAAGGATGCTAAGGGTGTTGCAGAGAGTATGGAAACAAGCTCCTACCTCTGCCACTGAGCTTGGAATCAAGACAAAAAGAGGGGGAAATGCCAAAAGAAAAAGGAAATGCAGGAGCTGGAGCAAGATAGGTTGGGGAGCAGCAGAGGGGAAAGGGACCTGGGGGTGCTGGTGGGCAGGAGGATGCCCCTGAGCCAGCAAGGTGCCCTGGTGGCCAAGAAGGCCAAGGGCATCCTGGGCTGCATTAGAAGGGCTGTGGGCAGGAAGGCAGAGAGGTTCTCCTGCCCCTCGGCTCTGCCCTGGGGAGGCCACAGCTGGAATCTTGTGTCCAGGTCCGGGCCCCTCAGGTCAAGAAGGAGCTGAGGGAAGGGCTGGAGAGAGGCCATCACAGAGACACGAAGATGATTAGGTGAGTAGAACATCTTCCTTATGAGGAGAGCCTGAGGGAGCTGAGGGCTCTCTACCTTGGAGCAGAGGAGCCTGAGGGCTGCCCTTATTGCTGGGGATAAAAATGTGCAGGGTGAGAGCCCAAGGGGATGGAGCCAGGCTCTGCTGCGTGATGCCCAATGCCAGCACCAGGGGCAGTGGTGGAAGCTGAGGCAGAGGATGTTCCATGGAAACAGGAGGAAGAATTCTTTCCCTGTGGGGGTGACAGAGACCTGGAGCAGGCTCCCCAGGGTGGGTTGTGGAGTCTCCCTCTCTGGAGATACTCAAGACCTGCCTGGATGTGTTCCTGTGTGAGCTGCCTTGGGTGCTCCTGCTCTGGCAGGGGGCTTGGGCTGGAAGTTGTTGCCCAGGAGGGTGATTGTGCCCAGGCTGGCTGTGGCTGTGAGCAACCTGCTGCAGTGTGAGGTGTCCCTGGCCATGGCAGGGGGTTGGGACTGGCTGCTCCTTGAGGTCCCTTCCAGCCCTGACAATTCTGTGGGTCTGTGTTGCTTGCTTTGGTATTCCTGAGATGATGCTGATGCTGCTGAGGGGCTGCAGCCATGTGTAGGCTCAATGCTGTCAGAGCAGCCTGGGGTGCAGCACAGACTTTTGAGGGGGTCAGGGAGGGATAGGACTGGGGGGATGGAGCAAAACTGGAAGTGGGGAGATTCAGATTAGACATGAGGAAGAAGTTGTTGGCCATGAGGGTGGTGAGAGCCTGGCAGAGGTTGCCCAGGGAGGTGGTGGAAGCCTCCTGCCTGGAGGTGTTTGCAGCCAGGCTGGCTGTGGCTGTGAGCAGCCTGCTGCAGTGTGAGGTGTCCCTGGCCATGGCAGGGGGGTTGGGACTGGCTGCTCCTTGAGGTCCCTTCCAGCCCTGACATTTCTGTGATTCATCTTCAGCTGCCCTGGGGATAAAGCCTGACCTTAGTGGTGGATTTCACTTCATTTTGGGGTGGGTTTTTTTTTTGCTCACTAAGCTGCTTTCCCTGATGGGCTTCCTCCTATCTGTGCCTGACCAGGGACCTGAGAAACTCCATGGCTACAGCTGCATTCCTGAACACTTCAGGTGGTTATTAATAGCTGTGGAGGCTGCACTCCCTTCAGTGCTTGCTGTCACCATGAGTCAGAGGGGATGTGCACTGGAGGGGCTTCCTCTGCTGCAGAGCCTGGTGTGATGGCTTGGAGGGGCTTGTACACAGCTGCCTGGAGTTCAGGCTGTGTGTGAGGGTAGGCATGCAGCTCAGCTCAGGAAAAGGGCCTTGCACCTCTCCTGGGGGAGCAGGGCAGCTCTGCCCGAGAAACCCTGCCACAGAGCTTTGCTGCCTCTGGCTGTGTTTGCTGCTGTGTTGTAGCTGACAGTGTCAGGCTATTGCTCTCCCACTCTTGTAAAACACAGACCAGAGGAGGAGGAGGAGATTAAAACCCACTTGGCTAGGAAAAATTCACAGGAGTGAAGGCTTGACCATGGGGAGTTTAGATTCTTAGGTTCATGGAATGGTTGAGGTTGGAAGGGACCTTGAAGGTCATCCAGTTCCAACCCCCTGCCATGGGCTGAGACACCTCCCACCAGCCCAGCTTGCTCAAGGCCTCATCCAGCCTGGCCTTGAACACCTCCAGGCAGGAGGCAGCCACAGCCTCCCTGGGCAGCCTGTGCCAGAGTCTCCCCAGCCTCACTGGGAAGAATTTCTTCCTCCTCTCCAGTCTCAATCTGCCCTCCTCAAGCTTCAATCCATTCCCTCTCATCCTGTCACTCCCAGCCCTTGGCAAAAGTCCCTTCCCTACTTTCTTGTAGCTCCCTTCAGCTGCTGGCAGGCAGCTCTGAGGTGCCCCTGGAGCCTTCTCCTCTGCAGGCTGCACACCCCCAGCTCCCTCAGCCTGTGCTCCCAGCAGAGCTGCTCCAGCCCTGGGAGCATCTTTGTGGCCTCCTTTGGCCTCCCTCCAGCAGCTCTGTGTCCTTCTCCTGCTGGGGACCCCAGAGCTGGATGTAGTTGAAAGGGGAGAAGTTTCACCTGCTGCAAACGGAGAAGGAGTGGTAGGAGACACAATGGCTGGTGGTCATCTAGGACAAAGTGTCCATGAAATGGTGGAGTTTGCTGTTACCATGAGATGGTGGAGGTGGCAGTTACCATGAGATGGTGGAGTTGGCAGTTACCATGAGATGGTGGAGGTGGCAGTTACCATGAGATGGTGGAGTTGGCAGTTACCATGAGATGGTGGAGTTGGCAGTTACCATGAGATGGTGGAGGTGGCAGTTACCATGAGATGGTGGAGGTGGCAGTTACCATGAGATGGTGGAGTTGGCAGTTACCATGAGATGGTGGAGTTGGCAGTTACCATGAGATGGTGGAGGTGGCAGTTACCATGAGATGGTGGAGGTGGCAGTTACCATGAGATGGTGGAGTTGGCAGTTCTTAGGGAAGTTAGGAGGGGAGTCAGTAGAACTACATCCTTGGACTTCTGGAGGGCAGACTTTGGAATGGGTTGCCCAGGGAGGGAGCTGAGGCCCCATGCCTGGAGCTGTTCAAGGTGACCCACACGAAGGGTCGGATGGAGGAGCCTGGAAGCTCCAGGCCTGGCAGCCTGACCTCAGTGCCAGGGAAAATGATGGAGCAGATTATCCTGGAGGCAATAACTGAGCACCTGCAGGATGGCCAAGGGCTCAGGTCCAGCCAACATGGATTCAGGAAGGGCAGGGCCTGCCTCTCCAACCTGATCTCCTTCTATGCCCAGGTGACTGCCTGCTGGATGTGGGGCAGGCTGTGGATGGAGTCTGCCTGCACTTCAGCAAGGCCTCTGACACCATCCCCCACAGCAAACTCCTGGCCAAGCTGGCAGCCCCTGGCTTGGGCAGCAGCACTCTGAGCTGGGGTAGGAACTGGCTGGAGGCTGAGCCCAGAGAGTGGTGGTGAATGGTGCCACAGCCAGCTGGCAGCCAGGCACCAGGGGTGTGCCCCAGGGATCAGTGCTGGGCCCTATGCTCTTTAATGTCTTCATGGATGATCTGGATGAGGGGATTGAGACAGTCATCAGCAAATGTGCAGATGACACCCAGCTGGGAGCAGAGGTTGGTCAGTCAGAGGGCAGAAGGGCTCTGCAGAGGGACCTCGACCCACTGGACAGATGGGCAGAGTCCAACAGGATGGTATTCAACAAGTCCAAGTGCCAGGTGCTGCACTTTGGCCACAGCAACCCCATGAAGGGCTACAGGCTGGGGTCAGAGTGGCTGAGAGCTGCCAAACAGAGAGGGACCTGGTGGTGCTGATTGACAGCCGCCTGAACATGAGCCAGCAGTGTGCCCAGGTGGCCAAGAAGGCCAATGGCATCCTGGCCTGCATCAGGAAGAGTGTGGCCAGCAGGAGCAGGGAGGTCATTGTGTCCTGTCCTCAGCACTGCTGAGGCCACACCTTGAGTCCTGTGTCCAGTTCTGGGCCCCTCAGTTTAAGAAGGACATTGAGACACTTGAAGGTGTCCAGAGAAGGGCAACAAGGCTGTGAGAGGCCTTGAGCACAGCCCTGTGAGGAGAGGCTGAGGGAGCTGGGGTTGCTTAGCCTGGAGAAGAGGAGGCTCAGGGGAGACCTCATTGCTCTCTACAACTACCTGATGGTGGTTGTAGCCAGGTGGGGGTTGGTCTCTTCTCTCTAGCACCCAGCACCAGAACAAGAGGACACAGTCTCAAGCTGTGCCAGGGGAAGTTTAGGCTGGAGGTGAGGAGAAAGTTCTTCCCAGAGAGAGTCATTTGCCATTGGAATGTGCTGCCCAGAGAGGTGGTGGAGTCCCCATCCCTGGAGGTGTTCAAGAGGGGACTGGATGTGGCACTTGGTGCCATGGTCTAGTCATGGGGTCTGTGGTGACAGGTTGGACTCGATGATCTTCGAGGTCTCTTCCAGCCTTGGCAATACTGTGACACTGTGATACTGTGAAGGCTGTGAGCAGCCTGCTCTGGTGGAGGATGTCTCTGCTGAGTGCTGAGGGGGGTTGGACTGGGTGACCTTTGGAGCTCCCTTCCAACCCAACCCATTCCATGATTCCCTGCCCTGGCAGCAGTTAACACAAGGAGCAGACAAGATCCTGCTCGCTCGCTCTCTCCCCACAGCCTCTGCTGCCAGTGAGCTCTCTGCTGGAGCTTGGAAGATGTGCTTAAATTGTCCAGCCATGAGTGCAGGGCAGAATAATCATCCTGCTGAGGTTGTTGCCCAGAGGGAGCTCAAGACTTAACTTGTTTTGTCATGCCCCCCTCCCTGCCCGGCTGGAGGGCAGCCGCAGCCTGTGCCAAGGCCGCGGTGCTGCCTTGGATGTGCAGAGGCCATTGCCGGTGGCAAGGTAGCTGTGGTGAGACCCAGGCTTTGGGGCCAGGCTGCTCACCCTTGACCATGCCGTGGCCCAGGGGCCTCTGCTGTGATGGAGGTCACTCTTTACATCCATCCTGAAATCACAGAATCACCGAGGCTGGAAAAGAGCCTTTAAGAGCAGCGAGCCCAACCCTAACCCAGCTGCCGGGACCGCTAAACCATGTCCTGGAGCAGCACAGCTGCAGCTTCCTGAGCACCTCCAGGCATGGGGACTCCACCACCTCCCTGGGCAGCCTGTTCCAACCCCTCACCACTCTCTCACTAAAGAATCATGGAATTGTCAGGGCTGGAAGGGACCTCAAGGAGCATCCAGTTCCAACCCCCTGGTCTCACACTAGAGCAGGTTGCTCCCAGCCACAGCCAGCCTGGCTGCAAACACCTCCAGGCAGGAGGCTTCCACCACCTCCCTGGGCAACATGTGCCAGTCTCTCACCACCCTCCTGGGGAACAACTTCTTCCTAACATCCAATCTCAATCTTCCCACTTGCAGTTTTTGCTCATGCCCAACCTAAGCCTCCCCTGGCACATCCTCAGCTCATTGCCTCTCCTCCTGTCCCTGGGTGCTTGGGAGAAGAGACCAACCCCAGCCTCACTCCAGCCTCCTTTCAGGGAGCTTCAGGGAGCAATAAGCTCTCCCCTCAGCCTTCTCTTCTCCACACTGAACCCGCCCCCAGCTCCCTCAGCTGCTCCTCCTATGATGCCTCCAAACCCCTCCCCAGCCTGGTTGCTCTTCTCTGGACACTCCCCAGCCCCTCAGTGTCTTTCCTGTGCTGTGGTGCCCAGAACTGAACCCAGTGCTCAAGCTGTGGCCTCACCAGGGCCCAGTACAAGGGCACCATGATCTCTGAAGGTCTCTTCCAACCCCCAGCTCTCTGTGATTCTGTGATCCCATGCTGGAGAAGGGCTTCCCAAGCAGAGCCTGGTACCATACTGCTGGCCACAGCAACCTGTGAGAGGGCTGTGCAAGGACAGCCCAAGGGGCACTGGGTGGCAGCTGGAGCAGAGGAGGTGGCAGGGGAAGAGGAGGGAAAGCTTTTTGGCTGTGAGGGTGTGAGAGGGCTGGAGCAGGCTGGCCAGAGAGGTTGTGGAGTCTCCTTGTGTGGAGGCCTTGCAAAGGCAGCTGGAGGTGTTGCTGTGGGAGCTGCCCTGGGTGCTGCTGCTCTGGCAGGGGGCTTGGCCTGGCTGCTCTCTGGAGCTCCCTTCCAACCCCTCACAGTCTGTGTTTCTGTGATATTGATTCAGTGATTGATTCTGTGATTTGCTTATAGCAAAATTTGGTCTGGGGCATAGCTCTGCAGTTTTGGAGTTGTCTGAGACTGGCATCACATTACAGGAGGAGAAAGCAAGCACATTGCTGCTTGGGCAAGCTGGATTGGAAGAGACTACCCTCTAAGCACTGCACACCTTGTGTTGAAAAGGCTCTTCAAGGGTGCCAGAGCCCTGGAGCAGGCTGGCCAGAGAGGTTGTGGAGTCTCCTTGTGTGGAGGCATTGCCAAGGCAGCTGGAGGTGTTGCTGTGGGAGCTGCCCTGGGTGCTGCTGCTCTGGCAGGGGGCTTGGCCTGGCTGCTCTCTGGAGCTCCCTTTCCAACCCCTCACACTCTGTGATTCTGTGGTCCCATGCTGGAGAAGGGCTTCCCAAGCTGGTCCCAGCAGCCTGGAGGGCATCCTGCAGCCCTGCAGCTTGGCAGGCAGAAGCAGTGGAGTTCCTCTGGGTGCACAGCCACCACCCAGCTCCTCTGCCTCCTGCTGAGGCTCATGAGAGCCTCTCCTAAGAGTCACTGGCCTCTGGAACAGGCTCATTCTGTAGCCTCATGCTTTCTGATTGTGGCTGGGGAGGTTGTCTTTGGGAACCCAGATGGTTTCAGAGGTCTTCAGCAGCTGCCAGCTCAGCTTTGCCCGAGCTGGAGTTCAGGGCCTGACAGCTCGCTCACCACTCAGCCCCCCTCCAGGCTGCACACTTCCTCCCCCTCTCCTCCAAATGACTATGTTTGATCTTGGACACCAGGAAACACAGGAGATCATCTTAATTTTCTTTTCTTCCCCCCCCCCACCCCCTCCCCTTGACCCTTAATGCAGAAGGAAATAACAGAAATGGGGGAAGCAGGAGGAGCGGAGGAGCGGGGGGAGGGGGAGGGAAGCATCTCGAGAAGCAGAGGGAGTTGGAGGGGGAAACCCCTGGATCCATCAGATAAATAGAGCAGAAATCTTTCTTGCTTGGCCTTTCTGGGGTTATTATTAGAACAACCACGCCTGAGTGCACTAAAGCCTCACAGCCTTCAAGCAGCTACATCCAGCTCTGCCACGGCAGGCTCCTCTCCCTGCTCGGCTCAAGGAGGGAGGGAGGGAAGGAGGGAGAGTGACTGAGAGGATGGGAAGGCAAGAAGGGTCTCTCAATGAGAAATCTGATCAGCTTGGGGGGAGAACAGCTGATTGGAAAGCTTCAAAACTCTTGAGAGCAACCACCAGCATCTGTCTGTGTGCCAGGGGGTGTCAGGAAAGCAGCCTGGAGCTCTGTGTCCAGTTCTGGAGCCTCTGTGCCAGGAAGGATCTGGAGGGGCTGGAAGGTGTCCAGAGAAGGGCCACGAGGAGGAGCAGAGGGCTGGAGCTGCTCTGCTGTGAGGACAGCCTGAGGGAGTTGGGGTTGTGCAGGCTGGAGAGGAGAAGGCTCCCAGGAGACCTTCCTGTGGCCTTCCAGGATCTGCAGGGGGCTCCAAGAATGCTGGGGAGGGACTTTTGAGGGGGTCAGGGAGTGACAGGACTGGGGGGGATGGAGCAAAAGTAGAAGTGGGGAGATTGAGCTTGGATGTGAGGAAGAAGTTGTTGCCCATGAGGGTGGTGAGAGCCTGGCAGAGGTTGCCCAGGGAGGTGGTGGCAGCCTCCTGGCTGGAGGTGTTTGCAGCCAGGCTGGCTGTGGCTGTGAGCAACCTGCTGCGGTGTGAGGTGTCCCTGGCCATGGCAGGGGGTTGGGACTGGCTGCTCCTTGAGGTCCCTTCCAGCCCTGCCAATTCTATGGTCCTATGCTGTGGTATGAGGTGGGATGGGATGGTGCAGGAGCTACTGGTTGCTGCTGTGTGGTGGGAGGAGAGACGCTACAACACCCCCCCCGAGCGCCGCCTCCTGGCGCTGCCTGTTCCAGGCGAGGACCTGGGCTGATGCCGCGGCCTCACCCTGCCCTCTGCTTTCATCCCACAGCTGTCTCCAACCTGGATGCAGAGAGCAAGCTGAGTGTGTACTACCAAGCCCCTTGGCATCAGCAGAGGAACATCTTCCTGCCCTCCACCAGGCCGCCCTGCGTGGAGGAGCTGCACCGCCACGCCAAGCAGCACCTGCGAGCCCTGCGCAGAGGTAGGTCCTCGGCTCCAGCTCCACGCACAGGACCCCTCCCCGGGATCCCCTCCAGGCAGCAGCAGGCTGCTCAGCCTGAGAGGTGAAGCTGGAGCTGTCATTCCGGCAGCAGAAGAGCTTGGTGCCCTCTTCAGCTGGTTTGTGGTCGCTGGGGAGTTGCTGGAAAGGACTTTTTGGCCCTTTTCCATTTGGCATCCTTTGTGTTGATGTTTGGGTTGGGGTTTTTTTTCCCCCTCCCCCATTAAAAGTAGCTGTGCCTGAAATGTGCAAACCAGGCCCCAGAAGCATGGAGCAGGAGTGTTTCAGCAAGGCCACCTTGCCTCCCTCCACTGGACAGCTGTTCAATAGTACCCTCACCCCCACCCCCAGGACAGAGAGGATTTCATTCCCCGAGGGCTGAAGCTGGAGCCCAAGTGGCCTTACAGAGCCTCCACAGAAACTGAGCTGCCTGCATGGGGTTTCCAAGCACAGTGCTGGAGGAGACCCACATCCTTCAAAGGTGGCAGCTGAAAGCCAGGTGACAGTCCAGGAGGCTTGGAAGGGTCAGGCAGGTGTCCCCCTCTTCAGGCCAGGGACCACCTCCTGACATCACCTGATGAGCTGTAGCCTCAAACTGAACCATGGCACACAGGGAGGAAGCAGGAGCAATCAGAGCCAGGCTCCTGGATCCCTGCCAGAAAGGGCAGTGCCTAGGTGCAGATGTCTGGATGGTCCTACACCAGCACACTAAGCGGAGGGCAGGAAGGTGAGGAAATGGCTGACCAGGGGAAAATCCCTACAGAGAAGCACATAAACCCAGGGCTGGGATCTGGAGCACAGCCCTGTGAGGAGAGGCTGAGGGAGCTGGGCTTGCTTAGCCTGGAGAAGAGGAGGCTCAGGGGAGACCTTCTTGCTCTCTCCAACTCCCTGAAGGGAGGTTGGGGATTGGTCTCTTCTCCCAGGCAGCCAGCACCAGAACAAGAGGACACAGTCTCAATCTGTGCCAGGGGAGGTTTAGAATCATAGAAGCAACCAGGTTGGAAGACACCTCAGAGAGCATCAAGTTCAACCTATTACCTAACACCTAACACCTCCTGACAACTAAACCATGGCTCCAAGTGCCACATCCAAGCCTTCTCTGAACACCTCCAGGGATGGGGACTCCACCACCTCCCTGGGCAGCACATTCCAATGGCCAACAACTCTCTCTGGGAAGAACTTTCTCCTCACCTCCAGCCTAAACTTCCCCTGGCACAGCTTGAGACTGTGTCCTCTTGTTCTGGTGCTGGGGGCCTGGGAGAAGAGACCAACCCCCACCTGGCTACAACCTCCCTGCAGGGAGTTGCAGAGAGCAAGAAGGTCTCCCCTGAGCCTCCTCTGCTCCAGGCTAAGCAAGCCCAGCTCCCTCAGCCTCTCCTCACAGGGCTGTGCTCCAGACCCCTCCCCAGCTTTCTTGCCCTTCTCTGGACACCTTCCAGCACCTCAACATCTTTCCTGACCTGAGGGGCCCAGAACTGGACACAGGACTCAAGGTGTGGCCTCAGCAGTGCTGAGCACAGGGGCACAATGACCTCCCTGCTCCTGCTGGCCACACTCTTCCTGATGCAGGCCAGGATGCCCTTGGCCTTCTTGGCCACCTGGGCACACTGCTGGCTCATGTTCAGGATGGAGGTGAGGAGAAAGTTCTTCCCAGCCAGAGAGATTGGCCATTGGAATGTGCTGCCCAGGGAGGTGGTGGAGTCCCCATCCCTGGAGGTGTTCAAGAGGGGATTGGATGTGGCACTTGGAGCCATGGTTTAGTCAGTCATGAGGTGTTGGGTGACAGGTTGGACTTGATGATCTTTGAGGTCTTTTCCAACCTTGTTGGTTCTATGCTTCTATGTTCAGCAACAGTTCTCCTGTGCTGGAAGGGCTTTGCCCCCTGAGCCAGCCCTGCACTGCTGGTTCGTTGCTGTGGTCAGGTTGCCTTCACAATCAGTTGCTCAGACCTGCAGAGCATCTGGCAGGTGGATCAAGCATTCCACCACCGAGTGACCTCTTTGGAAGCTCTCTGCCTAGCTCAGGAGCACTCTGTGGCTGCAGGGGGTCTGCACAGCAAGCCCCAGAGTGGTACAGCCCAGATGCAGTGGCTGGGGTGCTGGGGTAGGGCACAAGCTGTGGCTTGCCTGCTCTCAGGCACTCTGCTGTGCCACTGTCCCAGGACCAAGCTGATCTCCTCCTGCCATCTTGTGGGCAGGAGACATGCTGACAGCAGCAGGGGAAGGCATCTGCCAGGAGCTGCCTCCTCCTTTAGCAAGCTTAGAAATCTCTCTTCTAGCAGCTTCCCATCCACTGAGCTCAGTGGTAGCTGTGCAGCTCGGCCTGGGCTGCTTTGTCTTATGTCCACCCCCACCCACTGCCTGTATGGGGGTGAAATGATAGCCACAGACTGACCTCAAACCTATTTATTGGGCCCCCCACCTATTTCCTCTATCAGAATTTCAGTGTCTCTTCAACCAGGGGTAATCAAAAGCAAATGCTAGATCAGGAAGCAGCCTGTGGCAGCAGGAGCCCTTGTTGGGTCTGCTGCAGCTGTGTGCCTCAGGGGATGCCATCCTTCCCTTTGCAGCAGCACCAGCAAGCAGTAAGTAGCTGACTGTCCCCTGAAATTAGAGATAGGAAGTCCATGAGCATTCTCCCAGTCACTTGGAAGCTTTCAGAGAGTTGGGCCTGAGGCTGGGAGAGGAATATGAATATTGTGAGCTCATGCTGGAGGAAGAGTCCTCTGAGCCTGAAGGGGAAGGAAGAGTCCTCTGAGCCTGAAGGGGAAGGAAGAGTCCTCTGAGCCTGAAGGGGAAGGAAGAGTCCTCTGAGCCTGATGGGGAAGGAAGAGTCCCCTGAGCCTGATGGGGAAGGAAGAGTCCTCTGAGCCTGATGGGGAAGGAAGAGTCCTCTGAGCCTGATGGGGAAGGAAGAGTCCTCTGGGCTTGATGGTGGAGGAAGAGTCCTCTGGGCTTGATGAGGAAGAAGAGTGCTCTGGGACTGGGGTGGGGAGATCTTGACTTTTCCAGGCTGAACCTCTCCACACCGTGACAGAGAGTTGCTGCAACAACCTTCATGATGTCAAGCCAATGCTTAGCACCTGGCAGTGCCACATACCAGAGAGGGAAATCCTACTTGGGGCTACATTTCCTTCTATCCCTTCCAAGGGCTATATTTTATGGGGATAGGATGCAAGCATCACTGCATCTTCACAGGAGCTGCAAGGTTCCCACTGGAACCTTGGGACTCAGGTCCCAAGCACCTAGAAGGTATCTCCTTGGTCACTTGGAATGAAGAATATAAATCCCACCTGGTGAGAATTCAGCTGGGGTGCTCATGCTGAGGTGTGTGAGCAGCCCTGAAGGAAAGGCCTTGGGGGTGCTGGGGGAGGAGAAGCTCCACAGGAGCCAGCAGGGAGCACTTGCAGCCCAGAGAGCCAAGCAGAGCCTGGGCTGCAGCAAGAGAAGCACAGCCAGCAGGGCCAGGGAGGGGATTCTGCCCCTCTGCTCCACTCTGCTGAGACCACAGCTGGAGCTCTGGGTCCAGCTCTGGAGCCTCTGTGCCAGGCAGGATCTGGAGGTGCTGGAAGGTGTCCAGAGAAGGGCCCCGAGGAGGAGCAGAGGGCTGGAGCTGCTCTGCTGTGAGGACAGCCTGAGGGAGTTGGGGTTGTGCAGGCTGGAGAGGAGAAGGCTCCCAGGAGACCTTCCTGTGGCCTTCCAGGATCTGCAGGGGGCTCCAAGAAAGCTGGGGAGGGACTTTTGAGGGGGTCAGGGAGTGATAGGACTAGGGGGAGGATGGAGCAAGACTAGAAGAGGGGAGACTGAGATTGGCTGTGAGGAAGAAGTTGTTGGCCATGAGGGTGGTGAGAGCCTGGCAGAGGTTGCCCAGGGAGGTGGTGGAAGCCTCCTGCCTGGAGGTGTTTGCAGCCAGGCTGGCTGTGGCTGTGAGCAACCTGCTGCAGTGTGAGGTGTCCCTGGCCATGGCAGGGGGGTTGAGACTGGCTGCTCCTTGAGGTCCCTTCCAGCCCTGCCAATTCCCTGGCTCTATGATTGTGAGGGCTTGGGTGTCTGGTAAGTGCCTGTCCCCTTCAGCTGCACCCAGCCAGCGGGCAAGGGGAGGACCTCCACCTGTGGAATCCACATCCTGAGCTGCTTGGAGCTTTGTGACACTGCCAGCCTCTGACAGACTTCTCTCTCGCCCAACACAGAGCACCGGAGCCGAGGTGGCACCAGAGAGCCCAAGGTCCAAGGCCCCCTTGCTGTGGTGGCTCCTCCCTTCCCTCCCTTCCCTGCAGCCTGCTCCCAGAAGAGGCAAGGGATCAAGGACCGCCACTTGCTACCAGTAAGTCTTGGCTGCAGCTCTCATCCTTGCAGGTGTGGTTAGCTTTGTGGGCCCCCAAGTGCTTCCCCAGGGGGCTGTGCCCCCAGCCTGGGCAGGTAGGACACAGATGGCCCCAAAAGATGGCAGCAGCCTAACCCAGCTTGCAGGCTGCAGCAGTCAGCCCCAGAGTGGATGGCCCTGCTGAGAAAGCTCCTGCTAGGAGGCGGGGAGATTCAGACTGGGTGTCAGGGAGGAGTTCTTCCCCATGAGGGTGGGGAGAGGCTGGGGAGGCAATGAGGCTGGGGAGGGGTCTCAAGCACAAGCCCTGTGAGGAGAGGCTGAGGGAGCTGAGGTTGCTTAGCCTGGAGAAGAGGAGGCTCAGGGGAGACCTCATTGCTCTCTACAACTCCCTGAAGGGAGGTTGTAGCCAGGTGGGGGTTGGTCTCTTCTGCCAGGCCCCCAGCACCAGAACAAGAGGACACAGTCTCAAGCTGTGCCAGGGGAGGTTGAGGCTTGAGGTGAGGAGAAAGTTCTTCCCAGCAAGAGAGATTGGCCCTTGGGATGTGCTGCCCAGGGAGGTGGTGGAGTCCCCATCCCTGGAGGTGTTCAAGAGGGGATTGGATGTGGCACTTGGAGCCATGGTTGAGTTGTCAGGAGGTGTTAGGTAATAGGTTGGGCTTGATGATCTCTCAGGTCTTTTCCAACCTGGTTGATTCTGTGACTCTGTGAATATATGACACTGGCAGAGGTTGCCCAGGGAGGTGGTGGAAGCCTCCTGCCTGGAGGTGTTTGCAGCCAGGCTGGCTGTGGCTGTGAGCAACCTGCTGCAGTGTGAGGTGTCCCTGGCCATGGCAGGGGGAGTGGGACTGGCTGAGCCTTGAGGTCCCTTCCAGCCCTGGCAGTTCTATGGTCCTATGATTCTACTTGTCACCTGTGGCCAGCAAACACAGGCACTCCTTCACACACAGCCCTTCACCTTCTCCACTGCTGCTTTAGGCAGCACTTCCAGGAGCCTCCTGGCCTTCCAGAAAGTGCTGGCATTTCAGCCCTGGCATTAGCACTGCCAGCAGCTGAGAGCTTGGGCTCTGAGCTCCAGCTCCAAGGAGCTCCAGCTTCCAGGTCTGCATGGGCAATGGTCCTGTTGTGTGGTGTCCACTACCATACAGCTTTTCCAACTGTTTCATGTCTCACAAGCAGCCCAGCAGGAGCTCCAGGTGAAGAGCTGCTCCTCTATGTCTGTGCTGACTTTGCCACTGCTGCAGTATGTTGAGACCAGCTCAGTGTTACCAGTGTGGTGTTTAGCATCCTTAAAGGAAAGAAAGGCACCAGACCAACCACTCTGGCCTGCTTTGGAATTCCCACTGCTTTCAGCAGACCTCTGGTGCCTCTTTGGCTTGGGTGCCTCTTTGGCTTGGGTGCCTCTTTGGTTTTGGTGCCTCTTTGGCTTTGGTACCTCTTTAGCTTTGGAATTCCCACTGGTTTCAGCAGACATTTGGTGCCTCTTTGGTTTTGGTGCCTCTTTGGTTTTGGTGCCTCTTTGGCTTTGGTGCCTCTTTGGCTTTGGTGCCTCTTTGGCTTAGGAATTCCCACTGGTTTCAGCAGACCTTTGGTGCCTCTAGTTTTGGTGCCTCTTTGGCTTGGGTGCCACTTTGGCTTGGGTGCCTCTTTGGCTTGGGTGCCTCTTTGGCTTGGGTGCCTCTTTGGCTTAGGAATTCCCACTGGTTTCAGCAGACCTTTGGTGCCTCTTTGGCCTTGGTGCCTCTTGGGCCTTGGTGCCCCTTGGGCTTTGGTGCCCCTTGGGCTTTGGTGCCCCTTGGGCTTGGGTGCCTCTTTGGCTTGGGTGCCTCTTTGGCTTGGGTGCCACTTTGGCTTGGGTGCCACTTTGGCTTGGGATCCACTTTGGCTTGGGTGCCTCTTTGGCTTGGGTGCCACTTTGGCTTAGGAATTCCCACTGGTTTCAGCAGACCTTTGGTGCCTCTTTGGCCTTGGTGCCTCTTTGGCTTGGGTGCCACTTTGGCTTGGGTGCCTCTTTGGCTTGGGTGCCACTTTGGCTTAGGAATTCCCACTGGTTTCAGCAGACCTTTGGTGCCTCTTTGGCCTTGGTGCCTCTTTGGCCTTGGTGCCTCTTGGGCCTTGGTGCCCCTTGGGCTTTGGTGCCCCTTGGGCTTTGGTGCCCCTTGGGCTTGGGTGCCTCTTTGGCTTGGGTGCCTCTTTGGCTTGGGTGCCACTTTGGCTTGGGATCCACTTTGGCTTGGGTGCCTCTTTGGCTTGGGTGCCACTTTGGCTTGGGTGCCACTTTGGCTTGGGATCCACTTTGGCTTGGGTGCCTCTTTGGCTTGGGTGCCACTTTGGCTTGGGTGCCACTTTGGCTTAGGAATTCCCACTGGTTTCAGCAGACCTTTGGTGCCTCTTTGGCCTTGGTGCCTCTTTGGCTTGGGTGCCACTTTGGCTTGGGTGCCTCTTTGGCTTGGGTGCCACTTTGGCTTGGGTGCCTCTTTGGCTTGGGTGCCACTTTGGCTTAGGAATTCCCACTGGTTTCAGCAGACCTTTGGTGCCTCTTTGGCCTTGGTGCCTCTTTGGCCTTGGTGCCTCTTGGGCCTTGGTGCCTCTTGGGCCTTGGTGCCCCTTGGGCTTTGGTGCCCCTTGGGCTTGGGTGCCTCTTTGGCTTGGGTGCCTCTTTGGCTTTGGTACCTCTTTAGCTTTGGTGCTTCTTTGGCTTTGGTGCCTCTTTGGCTTTGGTACCTCTTTAGCTTTGGTGCCTCTTTGGCTTTTGTGCCTCTTTGGCTTTGGTACCTCTTTAGCTTTGGTGCCTCTTTGGCTTTGGTGCCTCTTTTTGGGCTTTGGTGCCTCTTTAGCTTTGGTGCCTCTTTGGCTTTGGTGCCTCTTTGGCTTTGGTGCCTCTTTAGCTGGGGTGCCTCTTTAGCTTTGGTGCCTCTTTAGCTGGGGTGCCTCTTTGGCTTTGGTGCCTCTTTAGCTGGGGTGCCTCTTTGGCTTTGGTGCCTCTTGGGCTTTTAGCTGGGGTGCCTCTTTGGCTTTGGTGCCTCTTTAGCTTTGGTGCCTCTTTAGCTGGGGTGCCTTTGGCTTTGGTGCCTCTTGGGCTTTGGTGCCTCTTTAGCTTTGGTGCCTCTTTAGCTGGGGTGCCTCTTTGGCTTTGGTGCCTCTTTAGCTGGGGTGCCTCTTTAGCTTTGGTACCTCTTTGGCTTAGGAATTCCCACTGGTTTCAGCAGACCTTTGGTGCCTCTTTGGCTTTGGTGCCTCTTGGGCCTTGGTGCCTCTTGGGCCTTGGTGCCTCTTGGGCCTTGGTGCCCCTTGGGCCTTGGTGCCCCTTGGGCTTGGGTGCCTCTTTAGCTTTGGTGCCTCTTTAGCTGGGGTGCCTCTTTGGCTTTGGTGCCTCTTTAGCTGGGGTGCCTCTTTAGCTTTGGTACCTCTTTGGCTTAGGAATTCCCACTGGTTTCAGCAGACCTTTGGTGCCTCTAGCTTTGGTGCCTCTTTGGCTTGGGTGCCACTTTGGCTTGGGTGCCACTTTGTCTTAGGAATTCCCACTGGTTTCAGCAGACCTTTGGTGCCTCTTTAGCTTTGGTGCCTCTTTGGCTTGGGTGCCACTTTGGCTTGGGTGCCTCTTTGGCTTGGGTGCCACTTTGGCTTAGGAATTCCCACTGGTTTCAGCAGACCTTTGGTGCCTCTTTAGCTTTGGTGCCTCTTGGACCTTGGTGCCTCTTGGGCCTTGGTGCCTCTTGGGCCTTGGTGCCCCTTGGGCTTTGGTGCCCCTTGGGCTTGGGTGCCTCTTTGGCTTGGGTGCCTCTTTGGCTTTGGTACCTCTTTGGCTTTGGTACCTCTTTAGCTTTGGTGCCTCTTTAGCTTTGGTGCCTCTTTGGCTTTGGTACCACTTCAGTGCCCCAGCAGCTGCTTTCTGCCCTGTGCTAAGAGCCACTGAGTTCCTCAGATCAGCTTAAACTCCACAGCTCACACCTGGAGCTGGTTTTCAAGTGATGCCTGTGCCTAATGCCAGCCCTCAGCACAGGGTTGGATCTGTCCCTGTAGAGGGCTATAGAGAGCAATGAGGTCTCCCCTGAGCCTACTCTTCTCCAGCCTGAACACCCCCAGCTCCCTCAGCCCCTCTTCGTAGCCCAGGGGCTCCAGGCCCTGCTCCAGCCTCGTTGCCCTTCTCTGGACAGGCTCCAGCCCCTCAATGTCCTTCCTGAAGTGTGGGGCCCAGAGCTGAACACAGCACTCAAGGAACAGGCTGCCCGGGAGGCTGTGGATGCCTCCATCCCTGGAGGTGTGCAAGGCCAGGCTGGATGTGGCTGTGAGCACCCTGAGCTGGTGGGAGGTGTCCCTGGCCACAGCAGGGGGTTGGAACTGGATGAGCCTTGAGGTCCCTTCCAACCCTGACAATTCTATGGTTGGTTCTATGACTCTATCAGCAACAGCCACCAAGGACCCTGTCTGCACTGACTTTGAGACTCCTTTGATCCACTTATTATACTTTTTAAAGCACATTTACTGTTTTGCCCCCAACAGCATCCTGTGACCTTAACCCCCTCCAGGGCCAAGGCAGCTTTTGCTACTGCCAAACCTGATGCCTCCTAATTTCATTTCACCCCTTCTGGGTTTGGGGTTTTGGTTTTGGGGGAGGGGGAGGCATGTGACAAGCAGTGAGGATTGCTGCCTGCTTGCCTTCCTCCATGCCCTTCCTGCTTTTGCAGGCAGGATTTCACCTCTCTCTCTCCATCCCAGCCATTCAGTTTTGTCAAGCTGAAGGCCTCTGGCATCTTTAGTGCCTCTCCACAGAGTGGTTCTGGGCAAACCAAACTGGTTTATAAATATCTTTCATTCAGGCTTCTTTGTTTGGCCAGTGAAGGGGGGAGCAGGGGGAGGAACCCCAAGCCAACACCAAAAAACCCACCCCCAAAACAAAGCCAAACCAAACCAAGTCAAAAAATGATCTGAGGAGAGCAGGAGGAAGTTAGGGACTTGCTGAAATGAGGGGAATTTTCCTTCCCCAGGTTCCCATGACAACCCTGCCTGTAGCACTGCTGAGGCAGAGCACGGAGGGTGTGAAGCTGCTGTGTCATTGCAACTGCAGCTCAGCCTCCTCCTGCACTGCCACTGCACTTTTTTTGTCTCCTCCCCACAATCATGGAATGGTTTGGGTTGGAAGGGAGCTCCAAAGGGCATCCAGTCCAACCCCCCTGCACTCAGCAGGGACATCCTCCACCACAGCAGCTTGCTCACAGCCTTCTCCAGCCTCCCCTTGAACAGCTCCAGACGTGGAGCCTCAGCTCCCTCCCTGGGCAACCTGTTGCAGTGTGGCAGCAGCCTCCTGGGACAGAGCTTGTTCCTCACAGCCAATCTAAACCTACCTGCTGGAGTGGGTCCACAGAAGGGCTACTAAAATGATCAGGGGGCTGGAGCAGCTCTGCTGTGAGGCCAGGCTGAGGGAGCTGGGGGTGTGCAGCCTGCAGAAGAGAAGGCTCTAGGCAGACTTCACAGCAGCCTACCAGGACCTGAAGGGGCTCCAAGAAGGCTGCAGAGGGACTGTGCCCAAAGGCCTGCAGGGACAGCAGCAGGGGCAAGGGTTTGAAAGGAGAGCAGAGCAGATGGAGATTGAAGAGCTTGAGGGGAGCTGGGGTTGCTCAGCCTGGAGAAGAGGAGGCTCAGGGAGACCTTCTTGCTCTCTGCAACTCCCTGCAGGGAGGCTGTAGCCAGGTGGGGGTTAGTCTCTTCTGCCAGGCCCCCAGCCCCAGAACAAGAGGACACAGTCTCAAGCTGTGCCAGGGGAGGTTCGGGCTGGAGGTGAGGAAGAAGTTCTTCATGGAAAGAGAGATTGGCCATTGGGATGTGCTGCCCAGGGAGGTGGTGGAGTCCCCATCCCTGGAGGTGTTCAAGAGGGGACTGGATGTGGCACTTGGAGCCATGGTTTGGTTGTCAGGAGGTGTTAGGTAATAGGTTGGGCTTGGTGATCTCTCAGGTCTTTTCCAACCTGGTTGCTTCTGTGGTTCGGCTTTGTGCTAAAGCCACAGGAAGCCTGAAGTAAGAAAGTATCCTGAGTTCAGGGCAGGGCACATCTCAGCTGGGCACCTTCTGCATGCCCACTCTGCCTGTGGCTGGGAGCAGCCCGGGGAGCTGGCAGCACACGAGAGAATCAGCTTGTGCTGCACTCTGTGTGCCACCGTGCCTCCCTCACTCCTCCTACCCCGTGCGGTGGGCTGATTGTTTTGCAGCTTCCTCTGCTGGGCTGTCGTGTGGAGCCTGAGTCCTTGTCAGGAAACATGTCTCAGTTCCCTCTCCACCCTGTCAAAACATGGGAGCAGCACATTAATCAGGAAAGGATTGGCAGTGCTGCAGCAGATCCACAGCTCTGATGCTCCCAGAGGGAGAGGGAACACCCACGGGGAGGTAAAAGAAAAGCTCTTGAGGGGGAGGAGACGTAGAGGGAGAGAAGTGTTGGGGGCCAGGCAGGTGAGCAGGGGCTCTGCTTTGTAGCTGCAAAGAAACTGGTCAGGAATATTCCTCCTCAGCAGCAGTTGACAGGGGGAGAGAGCTGCTGTAAGGGCAGGAATGTGCATGGCTAATTAAGTAGTCAGCTGTGATCTGAGGACACTGGGAACAGGATCATAGCAGCACAGAACATTAAGGGATGGGAGGGAGCTGCAGAGAGCAGCCAGGCCAAGCCCCCTGCCAGAGCAGCAGCACCCAGGGCAGCTCCCACAGCAACACCTCCAGCTGCCTTTGCAAGGCCTCCACACAAGGAGACTCCACAACCTCTCTGGCCAGCCTGCTCCAGCCCTCACACCCTCACAGCCAAAAAGCTTTCCCTCCTCTTCCCCTGCCACCTCCTCTGCTCCAGCTGCCACCCAGTGCCCCTTGGGCTGTCCTTGCACAGCCCTCAGCACAGCCTGGCTCCCTCCTCCCCACACTGCCCTGCACCTCTTGAGCCCCAGCACTGAGGGCAGCCCTCAGGCTCCTCTGCTCCAAGCTCCAAGCCCCAGCTGCCTCAGCCTGGCCTCCCAGGGAGATCTTCCACTGCCTGCAGCAGCTTGGGGGCTCTGCCATCGACTCTCTCCAGCAGAGAATGGAATCGAGCAAATTCTTGTGCCCCCCAGCAGAACAGGGACATGGAGCTGCTGAGGCAGGTCCAGAGGAGGCCATGAAGGTGATCAGAGGGCTTAAGAACCTCCTCTATGGGACAGGCTGGGAGAGATGGAGTTGTTGACCCTGGAGAAGAGAAAGCTCTGGGAAGACCTCAGAGCAGCTTCCCAGTACCTGAAGGAGGCTACAAGAAAGCTGGGAAGGGACATTTGCCAAGAGCTGGGAGTGACAGGATGAGAGGGAATGGATTGGAGCTTGAGGAGGGCAGATTGAGACTGGAGAGGAGGAAGAAATTCTTCCCAGTGAGGCTGGGGAGACTCTGGCACAGGCTGCCCAGGGAGGCTGTGGCTGCCTCCCCCTGGAGGTGTTCAAGGCCAGGCTGGATGAGGCCTTGAGCAAGCTGGGCTGGTGGGAGGTGTCCCTGCCCATGGCAGTGGGGGTTGGAATTGGATGACCTTCAAGGTCCCTTCACCACCCTCATGGGCAACAACTTCTCCCTCACATCCAATCTCAATCTTCCCACTTCTAGTTTTGTTTCCATTCCCCCCAGTCCTATCACTCCCTGACCCCCTCAAAAGTCCCTCCCCAGCTTTCTTGGAGCCCCCTGCAGATCCTGGAAGGCCACAAGAAGGTCTCCTGGGAGCCTTCTCCTCTCCAGCCTGCACAACCCCAACTCCCTCAGGCTGTCCTCACAGCAGAGCAGCTCCAGCCCTCTGCTCCTCCTCGGGGCCCTTCTTTGGACACCTTCCAGCACCTCCAGAGCCTTCCTGGCACAGAGGCTCCAGAGCTGGACCCAGAGCTCCAGCTGTGGTCTCAGCAGAGTGGAGCAGAGGGGCAGAATCCTCTCCCTGGCCCTGCTGGCCACACTTCTCTTGCTGCAGTAAATCCATTAAGCCAGGAATTATTATTGTCTAGCCAAGGCTGTTGTGGTCTGATGGACAGATCTGCAGCCAGGCAGGTTTCAAAGTGGATTCCTCTCGTGTGGGTGTGCTTGGCAAACAGCAAGGGTGATAATCAATCTGCTAACTACAAAGCCAGAACGCTTTAAACAGGCATTTCCCTTCTAATAGGCTGAGATTGCTTTGAAACCAATCTGGAGCCTAATTGCTTGAGCAAGGATCTCTCTTTTTTTCTCTGCAGTCACTGCTGAAGCTTTGTTTTTCTTAGCTGTTCCATCAGCTTCACTCACAGAGGTGCCACTCTGCCTGGCAGTCCAGAACCTTGGCTGCATGTGCACAGGCTCTGACTGCCTGGGGAAAAGAGCTTTGGTTTCTGTCCACTGGAACAGCAGCCAAAACCAAACACTCAGATGGCTAAATTCTCATCCTGTACTCTGCTCCACTCTGCTGAGACCACAGCCGGAGCTCTGGGTCCAGCTCTGGAGCCTCTGTGCCAGGAAGGATCTGGAGGTGCTGGAAGGTGTCCAGAGAAGGGCCACGAGGAGGAGCAGAGGGCTGGAGCTGCTCTGACATGAGGACAGCCTGAGGGAGTTGGGGTTGTGCAGGCTGGAGAGGAGAAGGCTCCCAGGAGACCTTCTGGTGGCCTTCCAGGATCTGCAGGGGGCTCCAAGCAAGTTGGGGAGGGACTTTTGAGGGTGTCAGGGAGTGATAGGACTGGGGGAGGGGGGGGGGATGGAGCAAAACTAGAAGTGGGGAGATTGAGCTTGGATGTGAGGGAGAAGTTGTTGGCCATGAGGGTGGTGAGAGCCTGGCAGAGGTTGCCCAGAGAGGTTGTGGAGTCTCCTTGTGTGGAGGCATTGCAAAGGCAGCTGGATGTGTTGCTGTGTGAGCTGCCCTGGGTGCTCCTGCTCTGACAGGGGGGCTTGGGCTGGCTGCTCTCTGGAGCTCCCTTCCAACCCCCTAGCATTCTGTGATTGATTGATTCAGTCTGTGATTGATTGATTGATTCTGTGATTGATTGATTCTGTGATTGATTGATTCTGTGATTGATTGATTCTGTGAAGGGGGTCCCAGAGGTACAGGGAGTCATCAAGACCCAGGATGCTGTGGGCATTGCTGTTTGCCCTTTCAGGCATTATAATGAGTGCCATAAAATCCAGCTGGCCATTGGCACCCTGGCACAGTGCAGTGATAAAATCATCCCCATGACTGCACTGATACCAATCCATGTGCTTGATAGGGCACCCTTAGGGCCAGCATGATTTATATCCATTGCTGAAATGCCTCATGCAAAAGAAGCCTCCCTGTGTTATGAAACAGATCATCTGTAGTGGAATTGGAGGCTCTGAGGAGAATGAACTGCAGCTCAGCCAAGCCCAGTGCTGCTTCAGCTCCAGGCAGTTAGCAGATCAACAGAAAGCACCCTTGGGACAATTGGCATCACATCTGTGCTAGGAAGCTGCAGCAAGTTCCCTGCAGTGGTGTCTGATCTGTGGAAGCAAAAATCAGCACAGACTTCACCAAACCACTCTGTGAGCCCAGAGAGTGGTGGTGAATGGTGCCACAGCCAGCTGGCAGCCAGGCACCAGTGGTGGCCCCCAGGGATCAGTGCTGGGCCCCAGCCTGTTCAATATCTTCATTGATGATCTGCAGGAGGGCATTGAGTCCAGCATCAGTAAGTTTGCAGATGACAGCAAGCTGGGGGCAGGAGTTGATCTGTTAGAGGGTAGGAGAGCTCTGCAGAGGGACCTTGCCAGGCTGGACAGATGGGCAGAGGCCAAGGGCAGGAGACTGAACACATCCAAGTGCCAGGTGCTGCACATTGGCCACAGCAACCCCAGGCAGTGCTACAGGCTGGGGTCAGAGTGGCTAGAGAGCAGCCAGGCAGAGAGGGACCTGGGGGTGCTGGTTGATGGTAGACTGAACATGAGCCTGCAGTGTGCCCAGGGGGCCAAGAAGGCCAAGGGCATCCTGGCCTGCATCAGGAAGAGTGTGGCCAGCAGGAGCAGGGAAGTCATTGTGCCCTGTGCTCAGCACTGCTGAGGCCACACCTTGAGTCCTGTGTCCAGTTCTGGGCCCCTCAGGTTAGGAAAGATGTTGAGCTGCTGGAAGGTGTCCAGAGAAGGGCAAGAAAGCTGGGGAGGGGTCTGGAGCACAGCCCTGTGAGGAGAGGCTGAGGGAGCTGGGCTTGCTTAGCCTGGAGCAGAGGAGGCTCAGGGGAGACCTTCTTGCTCTCTGCAACTCCCTGCAGGGAGGTTGTAGCCAGGTGGGGGTTGGCCTCTTCTGCCAGGCCCCCAGCCCCAGAACAAGAGGACACAGTCTCAAGCTGTGCCAGGGGAGGTTCAGGCTGGAGGTGAGGAAGAAGTTCTTCATGGAAAGAGAGATTGGCCATTGGGATGTGCTGCCCAGGGAGGTGGTGGAGTCCCCATCCCTGGAGGTGTTCAGGAGGGGACTGGATGTGGCACTTGGAACTATGGTTTAGTTGTCAGGAGGTGTTAGGTAATAGGTTGGACTTGATGATCTCTGAGGTCTCTTCCAACCTGGCTGATTCTATGATTCGAAGTTTGCTGGAGCTGCATTTAGTAAGAGGAGTCAACCAAAGCCCCACCAGGAGGGGGCCTCAGGGTGGGAATCTCAGCTTGCTTCGCCTCCCTTGCTGGTGACTCCTGACAAACAATGATTTGTTGTTTGTTTGTTGTTTGCTGTTTTGATATGTGTTGGTTTTTTTTTTTTACCAGAAACATTTGGTGTGTGCCTTTAATTTTAATTTCCTCCCCCCCCCCCCTTTTTTTGTGTGTGTGTGTGTTTGTTTTTGTTCCCTCCACATTGCCCATCTCCAGTTTAACAGCACCCGTTCGCCCTCCCCAGTTGAGTGTTGCCACATGACCCCCTGGAGTAGAAAGGTACTGGAAATCAAACCCCCCCCCCCAAGCAATCCTCCACTAACAGCCCTCTCTCACTCTTCTCCCTTCCAGATCCTAACCCTTCCTCTTGCTTGCTTTCCACTGGCTGACTTCTCCTGTGCTAACCAGCAGCCTTTGCTGGGCTTCCCATCTCAGTAGGACACCACAGCAGCTTGCTTTTTTCTTTCCCCTTCTCCTTCATTCTTTACTATGGGGGTGGTGGAGCAACTGGAACAGGTTGCTCAGGGAGGTGGTTGGGGCTCCATCCCTGGAGATATTCAAAGTGAGGCTCAAGGAGGCCCTGGGCAACCTGATTGAGGTGAGGATGTCCCTGCTGACTGCAGAGGGGGTTGGACTGGATGAGCTTTGGAAGTCTCTTCCATCCTGGACCATTCTGGGATTCTGTGACTCCATGATTCTGGGATTCTCTGACTCTGGGATTCTCTGACTCTGGGATTCTCTGACTCTAGGACTGGGATTCTATGACTCTATGACTCTGTGATTCTATAACCCTGTGACTCTGTGACTCTGATTCTGTGACCGATTCTCTGTGAATCTCTGACGGTGACTCTGTGACTCTCTGGACTCTCTGTGACCCGGTGACTCTGATTGTGTGACTCTGTGTTTCTATGATTCTAGGACTCTGGGATTCTGGGATTCTGTGACTGTGATTCTGGGCTTCTATGACTCTGATTCTATGATGCTGTGACAGATTCTCTGATTCTATGACTCTGCTTCTGTGACTATGATTCTATGATTCTATGACTAAGATTCTGTGATTCTAGGACTCTGACTCTATCATTCTGTGACTGATTCTGGGATTCTATGACTCTGCTTCTGTGACTGTGATTCTATGATTCTATGACTATAAGATTCTGTGATTCTAGGACTCTGACTCTATGATTCTGTGACTGATTCTGTGATTCTATGACTCTGCTTCTGTGATTCTATGATCTGATTCTGTGATTCCGTGACTCTATGACTCTGATTCTGTGATTCTGTGATTCTGTGACTCTATGACTCTGATTCTGTGACTCTGTGACTCTGTGACTCTATGACTCTGATTCTGTGATTCTGTGACTCTATGACTCTGATTCTGTGATTCTGTGACTCTATGACTCTGATTCTGTGATTCTGTGACTCTGATTCTGTGATTCTGTGACTCTATGACTCTGATTCTGTGACTCTGTGACTCTGTGACTCTATGACTCTGATTCTGTGATTCTGTGACTCTATGACTCTGATTCTGATTCTGTGATTCTGTGACTCTGATTCTGTGATTCTGTGACTCTATGACTCTGATTCTGTGACTCTATGACTCTGATTCCGTGACTCTATGACTCTGATTCTGTGGTTCTGTGACTCTGATTCTGTGACTGTGACTCTGTGACTCTGTGACTCTATGACTCTGATTCTGTGGTTCTGTGACTCTGATTCTGTGATTCTATGACTCTAACATTCTATGCTTCTATGACCCTCTGATTCTGTGACTCTGTGACTCTCTGGTCCCAGGATTCCTCACCTCAGCTGGGTTTCAGCAGCTTGTGGCCACGAGGCCACCTCCTCCTGTGGCCTCGTTTACAAGGTCTGACGCTGTGGTTCTGAGGCAGACTCGGCAGTGTCAGCATTTCCTTCTCTTGCAGCAGCGTTTTGGGGTGTGTGTGTTTGTTTTGCCAAACTGCCTCTCTTCCTATTTCCTAAACGCTAAGCCCTCGTTCCCAGCAGCAGCAGCTCTGAATTCTCCCGGCCGTTCGGTGTGATGCCACTCTTTGGAGAGGAGGAGCTCTGGCAGCCAGGGTCACTTTGCCTGCTTTGTCCAGCGCTCCATTGTCATCCCGGGGAGGCATCAGCAACGAACGCAGCCTCAGTGTGTGTGTTGCGTGCGGTGCCTGTGTGCTGTGTGTCTGTCCCTGCGTGTGCCCAAGGGTTGGGGGTTGGTTGTTTTCGTTTGGGTTAGGGTTGGCTTTTTTCTTTCCCCCTCCGTGCCTGCATCAAACTTTTGCAGGGGAGGGGGAGAGTTACCTAGGAAACAAAGTCTTTTGTGCTTGAAGTTTATATGAGCCATTCATGTCTGCCCGGGGGATTGGCACAAAAGCTGCAGGCAGAAAGAAGGCTGCAATGTTTGACTGCAATTCTGTGCGGGGAAGAGGGAGTTTTTGTGTGGGTGGGAGGAGGAGGAGGAGGAGGAGAGAAGGAGAAGGACGCCTGCGTTGTCTCGGCTCCGGGGGTGCTGCGGGGAGGCGATGCTGGCAAGGTAAGTGCCTGCCCTCCACCCGCTGAATGAGCAGCTGCCCAGCCAAGCCCTTCGCTGCTTTTGAGGGCTGGGGTGTAAATGCCGCTCGGCAAGCCCGAGATGGTTCATTCCCCTGGGGTTTGTGAGGAGCCTGGGCGGAGGAAGGGGCAGAAGTACAATGGCAGAGCAGGAGCGATCCTGCGGCGCTCCGCACAACGCCCTGCCGGGGAGCTGGCAGAGGGATGGCTTGTCCCCAGCCTGTTTGCGAGCCCAGCTCAAGCTGGCAGATGACGTGTAAGCAGCAGGCGTGAGGGGGAAGGCTGGTAGTTAAGCAGCTGGGAATTCAGGAGTAAAGAGAGAGAGGGAGAGAGAGCGAGTGAGCACCCGCCTGAAAGGGATTGCACTTCAGCTGGAAGAAGCCAGAGGCAGCTGGACGTTCTGGGCTGGCCCAAGAGTTGTCACAGCTTATAGAAGGATGGATTGATGGGAAAAGTGAGGGAGAGCAGGCAGGGAAAGGTAAGTGCTTCCCTTCTCCATCCCTTCCAAGCAAAACAACCTTTTTCCCCTTTTTTCCCCCTCTCCAGCTCTTTCTCTCCCAGACTCTTCTTTCCTTTCCTTTTCTTTCTCTCCCATACTCTTCTCTTAATTTCTTTTTCTCCCAGACTCTTCTTTCCTCTCCAGCTCTTCCTCTCCCAGATTCTTCTTTCCTCTCCAGCTCTTCTCTCCCAAACTTTTCTTTCCTCTCCACCTCCTTCTCTCCCAGACTCTTTCCTCTCCAGCTCTTCCTCTCCCAGACTCTTTCCTCTCCATCCTTTTCTCTCCCAGACTCTTTCCATCCTTTTCTCTCCCAGACTCTTTCCTCTCCATCCTTTTCTCTCCCAGACTCTTTCCATCCTTTTCTCTCCCAGACTCTTTCCATCCTTTTCTCTCCCAGACTCTTTCCTCTCCATCCTTTTCTCTCCCAGACTCTTTCCTCTCCATCCTTTTCTCTCCCTCTTTCCTCTCCATCCTTTTCTTTCCCAGACTCCTCTTTCCTCTCCATCCTTTTCCCTCCCAGACTCCTCTTTCCTCTCCATCCTTTTCCCTCCCAGACTCCTCTTTCCTCTCCATCCTTTTCCCTCCCAGACTCCTCTTTCCTCTCCAGCTCTTCTCTCCCACATATCTCTTCTCGTTTCATGCTGTCCAAGCATGTGTGGTTTCTAAACAACCTTTGGAATTTCTTCTGCGAGGGGCTTCTCTTCTCTTTGGCCACTGTCCCCTTCCCCTGCCTCAGCACTGCTGCTTCCCCACCCCATAGCTGCTGGCTGGCTGCAGCTTCTTGGCCTGTGTCTGTGAAACTGAAATGCAGAAGGGTTTGCTGCAGTACTGAGGGGGTCTTCTTCAAAACTCTGGGCCTTGCCTTTGAGTGACATCTTCTGATGCTTGTCTTTAAAGGGATGGTTGTGTGGGTCCAGTCCTTGCTGGTAATTAGCCAGCTGGGGGGGGGGGTGTGGTTCAGAAGCTTGCAGATGCAAACGAGGGCCTGAGGCTGATGGGAACGGAAGGCACCTGGGAGTGCAGGATGTGCCCCTTGTGGGGGCAGAGATGTGCTGCTGGGAACCTCCCTGCCAAGATGCTGCCTTCCACCAGACCAAGGTATTTCCCTCCTGGGGGGCAGGGTGTGGTTTCTCTCCCAGCTTGGGCCGTGTGAAGGTGAGCCAGAACGATTGCTCCTTGCCTCCCTCTCGCTGATTTCTGCTCTCTCTCTGTGGCGTGTCTGCTCCGGATTTCCCCAGATCAGCCTGGTGGGGGGTGGGGAGTGGGGAGACACTGACCTGTGGATGTCTTCCTTTGCAGTCCCACCTGCCAGAGGAGGAAGACACAGATGTCATGTTAGGGCAGAGGCCGAAAAACCCAATCCATAACATCCCTTCTACACTGGACAAGCAAACCAACTGGAGCAAAGCACTACCTCTCCCAACTCCAGAGGAGAAAATGAAACAAGATGCCCAAGTGATTTCTTCTTGCATTATCCCCATCAATGTCACTGGTACAACTCTCTTCTATTCCTTTCTCTTTCCACTATTTGTTTGTTTGTTGCATGGTTCAAGGAAGGTCAACGACTTGTTTTGTTGAACTTATGGCAGAGTAATTGGCCATTGGAATGTGCTGCCCAGGGAGGTGGTGGAGTCCCCATCCCTGGAGGTGTTCAAGAAAGGCCTGGATGTGGCACTTGGAGCCATGGTTTGGTTGTCAGGAGGTGTAGGGTGTTAGGTAACAGGTTGGACTTCATGATCTCTGAGGTCTTTTCCAACCTCATTGATTCTATGAAGTTGAGGGATTGGCCAGCCCAGGGGCAAAGACCCTCCTTCCCCTCCCCGCTCCAACCTGAGGATTTACTTTCTGGAAGGCAGTGGGGCTAAATTCATCCCTGGTGCTGCAGTCCAGGAAGCTTGCATCTAGGGTGAATTTGGCCCCATCATTTTTACAGTGTGTGTTAGGGGAGTGCAACAGAACTTTCCCTGCATAAACAACGTCCTTTTGTGCTGTGCACGACCTACAGGCTGCATTTAGAAAGACCTCAGAGAGCCTTTTTTTCCCCTTTTCCCTTGACTGGAGCTGCCTGAAGTGATACAGAAAGGCAGGGAAATTAATCATATGATTGTCATGTGTAGCAGGAGGAGAGAAACTGGAGAATATATAGGCTGCTACTTGCAGAGCTTTAAACATGACTCCGTAGCGTGCAAACCATGGCTCTGACATCTCCTTACATGCAGCTATGCTGAAGGTACAGTAAAGGCATGGTCTTTGATTTCCATCTCCTTGGCCACACTGATGCTTTGCAGTGATTTCTATCCCCTTAGCCAGAGGGATTCTTTGCAGTGTCTTCTATCCCCTTGGCCAGATTGATTGGTTGCACTGCTTTCCATCCCCTTGGCCAGAGGGATGCTTTGCCCTGCTTTCCATCCCCTTGGCTAGATTGGATTCTTTGCCCTGCTTTCCATCCCCTTGGCCAGATGGGATCCTTTGCCCTGCTTTCCATCCCCTTGGCCAGATGGGATCCTTTGCCCTGCTTTCCATCCCCTTGGCCAGATGGGATCCTTTGCCCTGCTTTCCATCCCCTAGGGCAGGTTGGATTCTTTGCACTGCTTTCCATCCCCTTGGCCAGAGGGATGCTTTGCCCTGCTTTCCATCCCCTTGGCCAGAGGGATGCTTTGCCCTGCTTTCCATCCCCTTGGCCAGAGGGATGCTTTGCCCTGCTTTCCATCCCCTTGGCCAGATTGGATTCTTTGCACTGCTTTCCATCCCCTTGGCCAGATTGGATTTTTTCCCCTTGCCCTGCTTTCCATCCCCTTGGCCAGAGGGATGCTTTGCCCTGCTTTCCATCCCCTTGGCCAGATGGGATCCTTTGCACTGCTTTCCATCCCCTTGGCCAGAGGGATGCTTTGCACTGCTTTCCATCCCCTTGGCCAGAGGGATGCTTTGCCCTGCTTTCCATCCCCTTGGCCAGAGGGATGCTTTGCCCTGCTTTCCATCCCCTTGGCCAGAGGGATGCTTTGCTGCTTTCCATCCCCTAGCCAGATTGGATTCTTTGCACTGCTTTCCATCCCCTTGGCCTGATTGGATTTTTTGCCCTGCTTTCCATCCCCTTGGCCAGATGGGATGCTTTGCCCTGCTTTCCATCCCCTTGGCCAGAGGGATGCTTTGCACTGCTTTCCATCCCCTTGGCCAGAGGGATGCTTTGCACTGCTTTCCATCCCCTTGGCCAGAGGGATGCTTTGCCCTGCTTTCCATCCCCTTGGCCAGATGGGATCCTTTGCACTGCTTTCCATCCCCTTGGCCAGAGGGATGCTTTGCACTGCTTTCCATCCCCTTGGCCAAAGGGATGCTTTGCACTGCTTTCCATCCCCTTGGCCTGATTGGATGCTTTGCCCTGCTTTCCATCCCCTTGGCCACAGGGATGCTTTGCACTGCTTTCCATCCCCTTGGCCTGATTGGATGCTTTGCACTGCTTTCCATCCCCTTGGCCAGAGGGATGCTTTGCACTGCTTTCCATCCCCTTGGCCACAGGGATGCTTTGCACTGCTTTCCATCCCCTTGGCCAGATTGATTGGTTGCACTGCTTTCCATCCCCTTGGCCAGATGGGATCCTTTGCCCTGCTTTCCATCCCCTTGGCCAGAGGGATGCTTTGCACTGCTTTCCATCCCCTTGGCCAGAGGGATGCTTTGCCCTGCTTTCCATCCCCTTGGCCAGAGGGATGCTTTGCCCTGCTTTCCATCCCCTAGGCCAGATTGGATTCTTTGCACTGCTTTCCATCCCCTTGGCCTGATTGGATTTTTTGCACTGCTTTCCATCCCCTTGGCCAGAGGGATGCTTTGCCCTGCTTTCCATCCCCTTGGCCAGATGGGATCCTTTGCACTGCTTTCCATCCCCTTGGCCAGAGGGATGCTTTGCACTGCTTTCCATCCCCTTGGCCAAAGGGATGCTTTGCACTGCTTTCCATCCCCTTGGCCTGATTGGATGCTTTGCACTGCTTTCCATCCCCTTGGCCACAGGGATGCTTTGCACTGCTTTCCATCCCCTTGGCCTGATTGGATGCTTTGCACTGGGCCATGCTTTGCACTGCTTTCCATCCCCTTGGCCAGAGGGATGCTTTGCACTGCTTTCCATCCCCTTGGCCAGAGGGATGCTTTGCCCTGCTTTCCATCCCCTTGGCCAGATGGGATCCTTTGCCCTGCTTTCCATCCCCTTGGGCAGGTTGGATTCTTTGCACTGCTTTCCATCCCCTTGGCCAGAGGGATGCTTTGCACTGCTTTCCATCCCCTTGGCCAGAGGGATGCTTTGCCCTGCTTTCCATCCCCTTGGCCAGAGGGATGCTTTGCCCTGCTTTCCATCCCCTTGGCCAGATTGGATTCTTTGCACTGCTTTCCATCCCCTTGGCCAGATTGGATTTTTTGCACTGCTTTCCATCCCCTTGGCCAGAGGGATGCTTTGCCCTGCTTTCCATCCCCTTGGCCAGATGGGATCCTTTGCACTGCTTTCCATCCCCTTGGCCAGAGGGATGCTTTGCACTGCTTTCCATCCCCTTGGCCAAAGGGATGCTTTGCACTGCTTTCCATCCCCTTGGCCTGATTGGATGCTTTGCACTGCTTTCCATCCCCTTGGCCAGAGGGATGCTTTGCACTGCTTTCCATCCCCTTGGCCAGATTGATTGGTTGCACTGCTTTCCATCCCCTTGGCCAGATGGGATCCTTTGCCCTGCTTTCCATCCCCTTGGCCAGATTGGATTCTTTTTCCATCCTTGCACTGCTTTCCATCCCCTTGGCCAGATGGGATCCTTTGCCCTGCTTTCCATCCCCTTGGCCAGATGGGATGCTTTGCCCTGCTTTCCATCCCCTTGGCCAGATTGGATGCTTTGCACTGCTTTCCATCCCCTTGGCCAGATTGGATTCTTTGCCCTGCTTTCCATCCCCTTGGCCAGATGGATGCTTTGCCCTGCTTTCCATCCCCTTGGCCAGATTGGATTCTTTGCACTGCTTTCCATCCCCTTGGCCAGATTGGATCCTTTGCACTGCTTTCCATCCCCTTGGCCAGATTGGATTCTTGCACTGCACTGCTTTCCATCCCCTTGGCCAGAGGGATGCTTTGCACTGCTTTCCATCCCCTTGGCCAGATTGGATTCTTTGCACTGCTTTCCATCCCCTTGGCCAGATTGGATTCTTTGCACTGCTTTCCATCCCCTTGGCCAGAGGGATGCTTTGCACTGCTTTCCATCCCCTTGGCCAGAGGGATGCTTTGCACTGCTTTCCATCCCCTTGGCCAGAGGGATGCTTTGATTGTTTTCTGTAACCTTGGCTAGATTGATTCTTTGATTGATTTCCATCCCCTTGGCCAGAGGGATGCTTTGATTTCCATATCCTTTGACTGGATTGATTGGAAGGAGACTTTGTGGCCAGAAGCAGCAGATGTATCACCTACAGGACCCAGGGGATTGCTTCTTTCCAACATCAAAACCCAGGCTGTTTGGTTTTGGGTTGGTGTCTTTATTTCCCCTCTTCCTCTTTCTCTCCTTCCAGAGGCCCATGGTAAAGATAAAGTTCACCTGAGTTTTCCTCAATGCTACTCCACTGTGTTCTAAGTTTGGATTCCTCCAAGAGCATAAATTGGGGCTGACTTCCATGCTTTAAAACTTGAATGTAAAGAGTGAGAGTGGGGGAAAAAAACAAGGCAAATAAAGCAAGGAGCTTTCAGTTAGCCTTCATTCCTCAGAGGAAAGAATTGTATCTAATTCTGGTTTGCCAGGAGGGGGAAAGTCCCTGCCCCTCTGTCCCAGGTCTGTCAGCAGTGCAAGGTAGGCTGCAGGGTCACCATGGTGCTGGGGAGGGCTGGATGCCCAGCTTCAGCCCCCAAAATGAGCTGCTCTGGGCTTTTTGGGCTGGCAGCACGTCTGGCCTGCCCTGTCACAGTGACAGCCTTCATCTGCTCAGCCATCCTGAGTCCTCCTGGTGATGGGAATGCAGTGCCAGCTCCCCTCTGTCCCAGCAGCAGAGGTGACACTGCACAGGGCCACCAGCTCTGCCCATCCGAGGAGGTGGAAGTCAGGAAGGGAGAGGCTGCCCAGAGAGGTTGTGGAGTCTCCTTCTCTGAGGACTTTCCAGCCCTGCCTGGATGTGTTCCTGTGTGACCTGTGCTGGATTCTATGGTCCTGCTGTGGCAGGGGGTTGGACTGGAAGCTCTCCAGAGGTCCCTTCCAACCCCTAATACCCTGTGAGCCGGTGAGGAGCAGGGTTCCCCAGCACCAGGATGGTGCTTCTGACCAGCTGGGCTCCCACCTGAGGAAAGGCAGCCAGGCAGTAGAGCTGCCTGCACAGACCCTCCCAGGTCATCCTGCCTGGATGCTGGGAGCTGGTTGCTTGAGGCCACAGGTTGGCAGCTACCCTTTGAAATCCCTGCAGGAAGGCATGTTTCCATGCTGGGGTGAAACATCCAGCTGGCAGCCAGGCACCAGTGGTGGCCCCCAGGAATCAGTGCTGGGCCCCAGCCTGTTCAATATCTTTATTGATGATCTGGAGGAGGGCATTGAGTCCATCATCAGTAAATTTGCAGAAGACACCAAGCTGGGGGCAGGAGTTGATCTGCTGGAGGGCAGAGAGGCTTTGCAGAGGGACCTCGACAGGCTGGACAGATGGGCAGAGGCCAAGGGCAGGAGATTGAACACATCCAAGTGCCAGGTGCTGCACATTGGCCACAGCAACCCCAGGCAGTGCTACAGGATGGGGTCAGAGTGGCTGGAGAGCAGCCAGGCAGAGAGGGACCTGGGGGTGCTGGTTGATGGTAGACTGAACATGAGCCTGCAGTGTGCCCAGGGGGCCAAGAAGGCCAAGGGCATCCTGGCCTGCATCAGGAACAGTGTGGCCAGCAGGAGCAGGGAGGTCATTGTGCCCTGTGCTCAGCACTGCTGAGGCCACACCTTGAGTCCTGTGTCCAGTTCTGGGACCCTCAGGTTAGGAAAGATGTTGAGCTGCTGGAAGGTGTCCAGAGAAGGGCAAGAAAGCTGGGGAGGGGTCTGGAGCACAGCCCTGTGAGGAGAGGCTGAGGGAGCTGGGGTTGCTTAGCCTGGAGAAGAGGAGGCTCAGGGGAGACCTTCTTGCTCTCTGCAACTCCCTGCAGGGAGGTTGTAGCCAGGTGGGGGTTGGTCTCTTCTGCCAGGCCCCCAGCCCCAGAACAAGAGTGACACAGTCTCAAGCTGTGCCAGGGGAGGTTTAGGCTGGAGGTGAGGAGAAAGTTCTTCCCAGCAAGAGAGATTGGCCATTGGAATGTGCTGCCCAGGGAGGTGGTGGAGTCCCCATCCCTGGAGGTGTTCTAGAAAGGCTTGGATGTGGCACTTGGAGCCATGGTTGAGTTGTCAGGAGGTGTTGGGTGATAGGCAAGAGAGTGGACTTGATGATCTCTGAGGTCTCTTCCAACCTGGTTGGTTCTATGATTCTGTGATGCTCCCTCTGGACACCTAACTGGTGTAGGCTTCCTCCCGTGGCTACTGTCCCCCTGAGGCAGCTCAGAGGAGAATTAGGGCTGGGCCCAACCTTTTGCCCAGCAGTAGCCAGTTTTGCCTGGACGCCACCTGCCACAGCTTGGAGCCAAATTCCCACTGCTCACTGTTCCAGAGTGGAATCTGTCCTGGATGTCTCTGGCTCTCATTCGCATGGGCACTAATGAGCATGGGTTTGTATGCCTCACAGGGGGAGGAGCTGCCCTCTGCCACCTCCCTCTGGGTGCACCTGGTGAGGAGCTGCCCTCTGCCACCTCCTTCTGGGTGCCCCTGGCCGGGAGCTGCCCTCTGCCACCTCCCTCTGGGCGCCCCTGGCCGGGAGCTGCCCTCTGCCACCTCCCTCTGGGCGCCCCTGGCCGGGAGCTGCCCTCTGCCACCTCCCTCTGGGCGCCCCTGGCCGGGAGCTGCCCTCTGCCACCTCCCTCTGGGCGCCCCTGGCCGGGAGCTGCCCTCTGCCTCCTCCCTCTGGGTGCCCCTGGCCGGGAGCTGCCCTCTGCCTCCTCCCTCTGGGCGCCCCTGGCCGGGAGCTGCCCTCTGCCTCCTCCCTCTGGGCGCCCCTGGCCGGGAGCTGCCCTCTGCCTCCTCCCTCTGGGCGCCCCTGGCCGGGAGCTGCCCTCTGCCTCCTCCCTCTGGGCGCCCCTGGCCGGGAGCTGCCCTCTGCCTCCTCCCTCTGGGCGCCCCTGGCCGGGAGCTGCCCTCTGCCTCCTCCCTCTGGGTGCCCCTGGCCGGGAGCTGCCCTCTGCCTCCTCCCTCTGGGCGCCCCTGGCCGGGAGCTGCCCTCTGCCTCCTCCCTCTGGGCGCCCCTGGCCGGGAGCTGCCCTCTGCCTCCTCCCTCTGGGCGCCCCTGGCCGGGAGCTGCCCTCTGCCTCCTCCCTCTGGGCGCCCCTGGCCGGGAGCTGCCCTCTGCCTCCTCCCTCTGGGCGCCCCTGGCCGGGAGCTGCCCTCTGCCTCCTCCCTCTGGGCGCCCCTGGCCGGGAGCTGCCCTCTGCCTCCTCCCTCTGGGCGCCCCTGGCCGGGAGCTGCCCTCTGCCTCCTCCCTCTGGGTGCCCCTGGCCGGGAGCTGCCCTCTGCCTCCTCCCTCTGGGTGCCCCTGGCCGGGAGCTGCCCTCTGCCTCCTCCCTCTGGGTGCCCCTGGCCGGGAGCTGCCCTCTGCCTCCTCCCTCTGGGTGCCCCTGGCCGGGAGCTGCCCTCTGCCTCCTCCCTCTGGGTGCCCCTGGCCGGGAGCTGCCCTCTGCCACCTCCCTCTGGGTGCCCCTGGCACACCGAGCGGGTTCAGCTCCCTCCCGGCGGCTGAGGGCCCGGCCCTGATGCTGACTGATTTCTGTGTTTCAAAGACTCTGCTGTTCACTTCTCCCTTTTATTGTTGTGCTGGTTTGGTTGCTTTTGCTGTGGTTTGTTTGGGGGTGTTTTTGTTTGGGAGGGGGGTTGGGAGGGGAGAGGGAGGCAGACGACGGTTGCCGGGAGCTGGACGGCGCTTCGATTCCCTCATTTAAAGCAGGCTCTTCCTCTTTGCTCGTTGCAGGGGGCATTGGTGCTGGCAGGATGTGAAGCCTCTGTTTCCCCCTGTTGTAGTAGATGCCAAGAAGAACTTTTACCAGAACAAGTTACTTTTGCACTGTTTGACATTGTTCTGTAGTGTTGACCTGTGCCTTGTATGTCTGTGTATAATTATGGGCTCTATAATTATACATGCTGGTGAAACACAGCCCCTTAGCAGGACCTTTCCTTTGCTTTGGGGTTGATTTTCCTCTCCCCCTCCCCATCTCCCCTCCCCCTTTTGGTTTGGTTTGTTCATTTAGCTTGTTCATACCTTTATTTTCTTCCCTTAAGGTTGCAAACCACTGCAGCAGAGATCCTTCTGTGATTGGTTTCTCTGGGGTAGAAGGCTGAGAGGGGCGGGGGGGGGAGGGGGTCGAGGTTGTTTGGCCTTGGAGGAGAGAGGGCTTCAGGGAGAGCTTCTTACAGCTTTGTCCAGACTTTAAAAAGAGGGGGGCTAAAAGAAAGGTGTGGGCAGTGTTTGGGGAAGGACAAGGAGTGGTGGCTTTGAGCTGAAAGGTGGGAGGTTTGGGCTAGATGCAAGGAAGAAACGTTTCCTGCAGCGGAGGGTGGTGAAACCCTGGCACAAGTTGCTCGTGGTGGAAGCCTCATCTCAGGACCCATCCAGAGTCAGGTTGGCAGGGGCTCTGAGCAAGCTGATCTAGTTGGGGATGGCCCTGTTGACTGCAGGGGGTTTGGGCTAGATGGCCCTTTAAAGGTCCCTTCCAACCCCAGACCGTTCTGTGGTTTGATGATGCTTCCAGACCTGCCCCGTGCCAGCTTTAGAGAGCGAGAGCACACAGCTCTGCAAAAGGCCAGTGCATGTGGGCACTGCTGCTGGCAGGCCTCCCTCTGACTTGGCTTGGACAACACAGTGTCCAAAAAACCCCCCAAACAACAAAGACAATTCCTTGTCCTCCAGAAAACCTGATTTTCTTGCCTGCTCTCCATGGCTCTGGTCATAAATCCATGTGCCTGTGAACCTGGCCTCTGAAATCAGCCTGGACAAGAGGGTCTGGAGAGACCTAAGGGCAGCCTTCCAGTACCTTCATGGGGCCTGCATGAAGGATGGAGAGAGACTGCTTGCAAAGGCCTGCAGGGACAGCACCAGGGGCAATGGTTTGAAAGGAGAGCAGAGCAGATGGAGATTGGCTGTGAGGAACAAGTTCTGCACCAGGAGAGTGGTGGAACACTGCAACAGGTTGCCCAGGGAGATGGTTGAGTCCTCTTCCCTGGAGATATTCAAGGTGAGGCTCAGTGAGGCCCTGGGCAACCTGATCTAGTTGAGGATGTCCCTGCTGACTGCAGGGGGGTTGGACTGAGTGCCCTTTGGAGCTTCCTTCCAACCCAAACCTGATCTAGTTGAGGATGACTGCTGACTGCAGGGAGGTTGGACTGGATGCCTTTGGAGCTCCCTTCCAACCCAAACCTGATCTAGTTGAGGATGACTGCTGACTGCAGGGGGGTTGGACTGGATGCCCTTTGGAGCTCCCTTCCAACCCAAACCTGATCTAGTTGAGGATGACTGCTGACTGCAGGGGTTGGACTGGATGCCCTTTGGAGCTCCCTTCCAACCCAAACCTGATCTAGTTGAGGATGACTGCTGACTGCAGGGGGGTTGGACTGGATGCCCTTTGGAGCTCCCTTCCAACCCAAACCTGATCTAGTTGAGGATGACTGCTGACTGCAGGGGGGTTGGACTGGATGCCCTTTGGAGCTCCCTTCCAACCCAAACCATTCTGTGATTCTATGATTCTAAATCCAAGCTGAGGATTTAGAATCCCAGGGTGGACTCCATGCAACTTGCCATTTGCTGAGCACTGGGGAGAATCAGGCCACTTACTGAGGGAGGCAGATAAACAGCAGCTGCCCTTTTATGTCACCCTTGGCCCTGTGTCACCTGCACAAAGAACACTCCCCAGACTTGCACCAGGACTTGGCCCCAGTTTAGCTGTCCCCTTCCTTACTGAAATGTTCACACACACCCACCCCCGTGGCATGTTGGCCTCCTAAGAAGCTCTCAACCCTTTTATTGTTAACTCTTAGCTGCTAAAAATAAGTCAGGCCCTTGCTGCTCAACAGATTACTCCTTGCAGATGAGTTACTGCCATTGTCCCCCATGGCAGATGCATAAATAGCTGGAAGAAAGACGCCCTTTCAACTCTTATTTTCCTTCCTGCTTTCCTTTCCTTTTCTTTTCTTTTCTTTTCTTTTCTTTTCTTTTCTTTTCTTTTCTTTTCTTTTCTTTTCTTTTCTTTTCTTTCTTTCCTTTTTTTCCCCTCTCTCTTTTTTCCTTTCTTTTTTTCCTTTTATTTCCTTTCCTTTTTTTTTTTTTTTTTTTTTTTTTTAATGCTCTTTTCTTATTGCCTTCTGTTGGTTTTTGGCAGCCCAGGCTGCTGAGGGGGAGCCGGAGCTTGGCCGTAACACAACTGTTGATACACACTGCGCTGCCATCTACATCAGAGCTCCATAAGGGCTGCCTTATGTTTATTCACAGGCTTTAAATCCCAGCTCTCCACACCTCCACCGTGTTCCAGCCATTGAGAAGTTGTTTGCTCTTTCTAAAGGCTAATGAGACCTCTTTGTGGGTTGCAGGAGTTGGTTTTGACAGGGAGGCCAGCATACGCTGCTCCCTTGTTCATTCCCAATCTGTCCTACAACGGAGACGAAAGTTGAGGAGGAGGAAAACCATCTCTGGCATCCCCAGAAGAGTGCAACAAGAAATAGGTGTAGTATATAAATACAACTCTTCCACAGGCAGCTTTCCTAACCCCACTTAAATTGCAAAGGGGGGGGTGGGGGATGGGAGCGGGGGGAGAATGAGCTGGCAGCCCAGCCTGCCCGAGACACGAAGTCCTGGGGAAGCGTTAAATGCTTGGGGGAGTTTGGGAACGACGTGGTTTGGTTGTGGTTGTGGTTGTGGCGTATGGCTGGTGGGTTTTTTTGGGTTGTTTTATTATTCTTTTGTTGTTTGTTTGTTGTTGTTTGATTTACTACAGTGAGCAAAGCTATATTACCCCACGTGGCCTTGATGGACTTTGGAGGCCTTGCTGAGTAATATAGATGTATGTGTTCAGCTCTTACCATGTAAATGTTGATCAGTTCTTTATTTTTCCCTTTCCCCTCCCCCCTCCCCACCCCCCCCATTTTATTTCTGTTATGAACTCATGTGCACAAAAAGTAACTAGATGAAGTGAAAGTTTTTTCTTGCGTTGAGGGGAGCTACAGGGGGACAGAACTGACAGCGGTGATGAGCTGCGGCAGCAAGCCTCGGATGAGCAGCTGGGGAGCTGCCTCGGAGGGAGCTGCTGGTACCCTATGGGAAGCTTTGCTGAACACCTTAATTCCTTCCATTCTTCACTACCAAGAATATTTACCTTCATTTTTTTTTTCGACCCAGCTAAATTGAGGAGCAACTTCCAAGCGGCGAATCCTAGTTGTAAGCTTGCCGTTGAGCCAGCCCCAAAACTTCACAGGGTCGCTCGTTTCTTAACACACAGCCCGCAGCGGCAGGGTGGCTCTGATGTCCTGGTCCCTCGCCGAGGGGGAAGCCCAAGGGATGTTTATCCCAGGGAACAAGCAGCCAGGGAAGCTGTGAAAGGAAGCTCCCGCGGCCTCGCAAATGTTCTTGGTAGTCAAGAAGCAGGGGATGGAAATTCCGAGCAGACAGCTGATCAAAAAAAGGGAGTTTTTAGAAGCTCAGGGAGTGCTTTGCCCAGCAGCCGCTCTAAGGAACTGGTTTTAACTGGTTGCAACTGAGTGATACGACCTGAAAAACTTAATCACGATCTCAATATTTACCACGGCAAGATCAGCTCCAGCTGAGATCGCGTTGCAGGAATGGGAGAGCCGAGCTCCCGTTGCAGGACTAGGAGAACTCCTTCCCCCCTCCCCACCTCAGCGGGCTGAGCTCTGCCTTCCGTGCTCTTTGATAGCTAAGTTCAATTCGGCCCGGTGCTCAGCGAGAGCCCAAAAGAGAGAACGCAGCAGAGGACGCCCCTGGGGGTTGCTCAGTGGGGTCGCCTGGTGCCGGCAAACCCGGAGCTGGCTGCCGCTCACCCGGCTCTCCGTGTGTCCTAGATTCGGACGAGTCGCCGGTGGCGAGAGAGCGCACGGTGATCGTGCACACCAACCCGGAGCTGCCCGGCTCCGGCGGCAGGAGGTCGGGCACCCGGGACTCCGAGTGCCAGACGGAAGAAATCCTGATCGCCGCTCCCTCCCGGCGCCGGATCCGCGCCCAGAGGGGGCAGAGCGTCGTCGCTTCCCTCTCCCACTCCGCCGGCAACATCTTGGTGCTGGCGGACAACGGCGATGCCGTCTTCGCCGCCGCCGTCGGCAACCGCATCCGATCCCGCAGCCTGCCCCGGGAGGGCGCCCGGGCCGGCGAGGGCCACCAGGATGCCGCCGCCAAGAACGCGGGGTACGAAGCGGAGCGCTTCCAGGAAAGGATCCAAACGAAGGGCAAGGAGGGCTTGAGCAAGCAGGGTTCCCAGGAGCGCCAGCCCATCGGTTTGACGTGCCCGCAGCACCTGCACAGCCCCGAACGCGGCGCCGGCGAGCGGGGCAGGTCGCGGCTGTCACGGATGGCGGATTCGGGCAGCTGTGAGATTTCGTCCAACTCGGACACCTTCGGCAGCCCCATTCACTCGATCTCCGTGGCGGGAGTCCTCCTCAGCAGCCACATGGACCAGAAAGATGACCACCAGTCCTCCAGCGGCAACTGGAGCGGGAGCAGCTCCACGTGTCCCTCCCAGACGTCCGAAACCATTCCTCCTGCCGCCTCCCCCGCTGACTGGCTCCTCGCACTGTGACTCCGAGCTCTCGCTCAACACCGCTCCCAACCCCAACGAGGACTCCAGCGTCTTCCTGACGGAGCCCTTCGGCGACCACGCCGACAAGGTGAGGGGCCACAGGGCGAGCTCCTTCACCTCCACCGTGGCGGACTTGCTGGACGACCCCAACAACAGCAACACCAGCGACAGCGAGTGGAACTACCTGCACCACCACCACGACGCCTCCTGCCGCCAGGACTTCAGCCCCGAGCGCCCGAAGGCGGACAGCCTGGGGTGCCCCAGCTTCGCCAGCATGGCCACCTACGACAGCTTCCTCGAGAAGTCCCCCTCCGACAAGGCAGACACTAGCTCCCACTTTTCCGTGGATACCGAAGGCTACTATACCTCCATGCACTTTGACTGCGGCCTCAAGGGCAGTAACAAAAGCTACATTTGCAACTATGCAGCTCCAGGCTCGGAGAACGGCCAGCCCGGGGGCGTGAGCTCCAGCCTGGCCGACTGCGCCTGGCAGGAGTGCGTCGGCCACGGGAGGCAGGGGCGGCAGAGCATCTCCCTGAAGAAACCAAAGGCAAAGCCAGCCCCACCGAAGCGCAGCTCGTCCCTGAGGAAATCGGAGAGCGGCGCCGACCTTCCCGACAAGAAAGAACCAAAGATCAGCGGTGGCCAGCACGGCTCTCACACCGCCAGGGAGATGAAGCTGCCCCTCGAGTTCTCGAACACGCCTTCCCGAGTGGAAGGTCCCAGCCTGCCAGCCAAGCAGGAGCTCCCTTGGGCGAGCCAGGGCGACGGCGGCTTGAAGGACCCTCCGTTCGAGACCACAGACATCCCCTCCTTTAAAGATGAAGGTGCTGAACAACCTCACTATGCAGACCTCTGGCTTCTGAACGACTTGAAATCCAGCGATCCTTACCGGTCCTTGTCCAACTCCAGCACCGCGACGGGCACGACGGTCGTAGAGTGCATCAAGTCCCCGGAGAGCTCCGAGTCCCAGACCTCCCAGTCCGGGTCGCGAGCCACCACCCCGTCCCTTCCCTCCGTCGACAACGAGTTCAAACTGGCCTCCCCGAGAAGCTGGCAGGCTTGGCCTCACCCTCCAGCGGCTACTCCAGCCAGTCGGAGACGCCCACCTCATCTTTCCCCACTGCTTTCTTCGCGGGCCCCTTGTCTCCGGGGGCGGCAAGAGGAAGCCAAAGGTCCCGGAGAGGAAGTCGTCGCTGCAGCAGCCTCTTTCGAAAGACGGCACCGCCTCGGTGGGCAAAGACCTCGAACTCCCAATCATACCTCCCACTCACCTCGACCTAAGTGCTCTTCACAACGTCCTGAGCAAGCCCTTCGCTCACCGGCACCAGCTGCACGCCTTCGGCCACGGCAAGCAGAGCGCGGTCGGGGAAGCCCTCAACCCCAGCCCTCCCTCCGCCCTCGCCATCACCCCCTCTGTCCTCAAGTCCGTCCACCTCCGGGCGGTCAACAAGCCTGAAGGGGGCAAACAGAAATGCGGTGCCCCAGACCTGCTCTGCATCCAGGAGAGCACCTTGATGGCCGCTGATGTTTCTCCGGGCAAAATGAGGCCGCTCCTAGCTAAGAAGCCAGTGTCGCGCCAGTACTCCGCAGAGAGAGGCCATCATGTCCTACATTGACGCTCCCCCAGCAGAAGCAGGCCCCGGAAAGCCACCTTTAGAGAAAAGCTCCTCCTTCAGCGGGCAGAACAGCTGCGAGCAGGACGCTGTAGCTGCGGCAGGCGTGAGCCCGGTGGAAGTCAAACCCGGGAAGGACCAAAGGCAGCAGGTCACCGAGCAGCGCTTGCCGGGGAGCACCCCGAATGAGAGCTGTGCTGCCTCCACGGATGGGTCGCAGAAGGGCTCAGCTGTCCTCACAGGTGATGAGGAAGATAAGAAACCTGGCCAGGGAGCAGAAACGGAGCACGACCTTCCGCCAGCGCAGGCTCAGCAGAAGCTCTCTGCGGGCGGTGAGGGGAGGCTGGAAGCCGAGCCTGCGGGCGAAAGCCCAGCTCAGGCTGAGGGAGCGGCCCCCGGCCAGCAGCTTAAGCAGCAGCCCGATGCAAGCCACCACGTGCCTGGGAGCATCAGCTACGAGGCAGAGATGGCAGCAGGGAGTTCACCTGGAGAAGGGAGTTGCCAGCAGGAAAACGACCTCACATCAGGAACCCCAACCAAAAGTGCCTCCGAGGACGGCAGGGTGGACGAGGCTACGGATGAGCCCTCGCTGAAAGGTCAGTGGTGAACCCGTGCTGTGCAATGCCAGATCAGGCAGCTTTAGACATGACTGGGGGAGGAGTCAGAATGGAGGCTGGAATTGCAAATCAGCTTGCCTCTGGGGTGGTTCAGCTCAGAGCCCTCCCTGATCTGTTAAATGGGAGGAAAGTCAAAAACACTCTTGGTTTTTGGGCTATAAAGACAGGCTGAGGGAGCAGGGGGGGTTCAGCCTGGAGAAAGGAAGGCTCCAGGCAGACCTCAGAGCAGCTTGCCAGGACTTGACAGGGCTCCAAGAAGGCTGCAGAGGGACTGCACCAGGGGTAATGGTTTGAAAGGAGAGCAGAGCAGATGGAGATTGGCTGTGAGGAACAAGTTCTGCACCAGAAGGGTAGTGGAACACTGGAACAGGTTGCCCAGGGAGGTGGCTGAGGCCCCATGCCTGGTGATATTCAAGGTGAGGCTCGACAGGGCTCTGGGCAACCTGATCTAGTGGAGGATGTCCCTGCTGACTGCAGGGGTGGTTGGACTGGATGACCTTTGGAGGTCCCTTCCAATCCAGACCATTCCATGATTCCATGTTTCCACGACACTATGATTCTGATTCCATGATTCTATGCTTCTGTTTCAACCATATTTCTCTGACACTTCTCTCCTCCCTTGGGCTGTGTTTCAGCTGAAAAGGGAGCAGCATTAGCCCTGGGTACAGAGGAGCCTTTTTATCAGAGCTGTACAGTAGACAGCTGTGATACACAGTGTCAAAGGCTTTACTAAAGTCCAAACAGACAGGAGAAAGTTCTTCACAGAGAGAGTTGTTAGCCATTGGAATGGGCTGCCCAGGGAGGTGGCTGAGTCCCTGGATGTGGCACTTGGTGCCATGGTGTAGTAGTCATGAGGTCTTGGGTGACAGGTTGGACTTGATGATCTTTGAGGTCTTTTCCAACCTTACTGATTCTATGATTCTATGACAGGAGAGCCCTGCTCTGCTCCCTGGCAGTGCCCCCTTTATGGGGCACCATCCATGACTTTTAGATCAGAGGATAACCTCTGCAGGGTGGTCCTGGCTGCTCAGCTGTAAGCAGGGCTGGTGCTTCCCGTTGGCAGCGCCACTGCAAAGTGCAGTCTCAAGATGCAGCAGGGGAGGTTCAGGCTGGATGTTAGGAAGAAGTTCATCCCAGCAAGAGAGATTGGCCATTGGGATGGGCTGCCCAGGGAGGTGGTGGAGTGACCATCACTGGAGGTGTTTAAAAAGAGCCTGGATGAGGCACTCAGTGCCATGGGTTAGTTCATCTGATGGTGTTGGGTGATAGGTTGGACTCAACAATCTCCAGGGGCTTTTCCAACCTGGTTAATTCTGCAAGGCTCTGACTCACAGCAAGGCCTCTTTCCTTCTTTAAGAGTCTTCTCCAAGTGATGAGTCCATCCTGTCCCCACTGAGCGAGGAGTCCCAGGCTGAGGCCGAGGAGGCCTTCGTGTCGCCCAACAAACCGCGCACCACCGAGGACCTCTTTGCAGTCATTCACAGGTGACCCTCACCTCCTGGGAAGGGGGAGCTCTGCACAGCCACCTGCTAAGGGTAGCTGCAGGGATGGGTGTTTAATGGTTAAGGCTCCTTCCTGAAGCTGTTCATCTGTAGTTCATCGAGTTCAGGTGGCAAAAAAGGCAGCTCTGTTACAGGCTGGTGGGCAACTCTGTCTCCATGGCATGTGTAGGATGCTTTGCAGATAGCAACAACAGGCTGAGGGAGCTGAGGGTCTTCAGCCTGGAGAAGAGAAGGCTCCAGGGGGGCCTAAGAGTAGCCTTCCAGTACCTGAAGGGGCTACAAGAAGGATGGGAAGAGACTGTTTACAAGAGCCTGAGGTGACAGGACGAAGGGCAATGGCTTCAAATTAGAGAAGGGCAGACTGAGATTGGATATCAGGAGGAAGTTCTTCACTCTGGTGGTGGAACACTGCAAGAGGTTGCCCAGGGAGCTGGTTGAAGCCCCTTCCCTGGATGCCCTACCTGAAGGAGGTCATAGCCAAGTGGGGGTTGGTCTCTTCTCCCAGGCACCCAGCACCAGAACAAGAGGACACAGTCTCAAGCTGTGCCAGGAGAAGTTTAGGCTGGACGTTAGGAAGAAGTTCCTCATAGGAAGAGAGATTGGCCATTGGGATGGGCTGCCCAGGGAGGTGGTGGGGTCAGTGTCCCTGGAGGTGTTCAAGAAGAGCCTGGATGAGGCACTCAGTGCCATGGTCTGGTTGATTAGATAGGGTTGGGTGATTGGTTGGACTTGATGATCTTGGAGGTCTCTTCCAACCTGGTTGACTCTGTGGAGGTATTCAAGGTGAGGCCCAACGAGGCCCTGGGCAACTTGATCTAGTTGGGGATGTCCCTGCTGACTGGTGGAGAGGTTGGACTGGATGACCTTTGGAGGTGCCTTCCAGCCTGGACCATTCTATGATTCCCTCAGGCTCTTGTCTCTACAAACATACACATCTCCAAGGCAAAACCACCTGCAGTGCTTCCTGCCTTCTGCCCACCAGCTCTGAGCTGAGGGAGTTGTTTCAGTGAGGATGATGAGAAGGCAGCTCCTCAGCTCTGGACTGTTTTTGTATTCAGCTGGAATTTGTGCTCACAACTGAAATGAGCAGATTTCTGATGTGGAATAGGTTGCACAGAGTAGTAGAATTGTTATGTAAGACTCTGCATGGGTGGCTGTCTGTACAGAGAGCTGGTTGTACACCTCTGTAACACCTCTGCTGTGAGCACAGGCTGAGGGAGCTGGGGTTGTTCAGTCTAGGGAAGAGAAGACTCTGAGGGGACCTTCTAGGTGCCTTCCAGTACCTGAAGGGATCCTGCAGAAAGGCTGCAGAGGGACTTTCAAGAGGGTGTCTAGAGACAGGACAAGGGGGAATGGTTTGGAGCTAAGGCAGAGCAGGGGCAGAGTGGAGCTGAGGAAGAAGTTGTTGAGTGTGAGGCTGGTGAGAGCCTGGCACAGGCTGCCCAGGAGGCTGTGGCTGCCTCCTTGCTGGGGGTGTTGAAGGCCAGGCTGGATGAGTCCTTGAGCAGCTGAGTGGAGCTGAGAGGTGTCCCTGGGCATGGTGGGGAGCTTGGAGGAGCTGAGCTCTGAGCTCCCTTCCAACCTAAGTCATTCTAGGATTTGACATGTGTTGTTTTGGAAGAGCTGGGGGGTGTTGAGAGGGACTGTGTGGCTTGGTGCTTCATTCATTACACAACATCTATCGTGGCGGAGTCACCATCCCTGGAGGTGTTCAAGAGGGGACTGGACGCGGCACTTGGTGCCATGGTTTAGTCATGAGCTCTGTGGTGACAGGTTGGACTTGATGATCTTTGATGTCTCTTCCAACCTTGGTGATCTGGTGATTCTGTGCCATCAGTCTGTCTCTGCTAGCCTCCAGACCCTGGCAGGAGGATTCTGAGGGCTCTAGCTGATGTGAAAGCACAGTCAGGCTGTCAAACCCGTAGACCAGCCTGAAGTGCTACTCCACATGGGGTCACCTATAACAGAGTGTTCCTTTGCGGTTTTTACAGATCCAAAAGGAAAGTCCTCGGGAGAAAGGATTCTGGAGACCTCTCTGTAAGGAACAGGTTGAGAGCCTCATCTGGAACCAGCAGCCAGCCCCCTGCCAGCAACACCCTGCCCGCCAGCAACGCGCCACCGGCCGGCGGCGTGGGCGCTCCCCTCAGCAGTCAGAGGTCCCCTGGGCTCATATACAGGAACGCCAAGAAGTCCAACACCTCCAACGAGGAGTTCAAGCTGCTGCTGCTCAAGAAGGGCAGCCGCTCCGATTCCAGCTACAGGATGTCTGCCACCGAAATTCTCAAGAGCCCTATCCTGCCCAAGTCTCCCGGGGAGCTGGCGGCGGATCCCCCGCAGGGCCTGGAGGAGCCTCCCCGGCGGCCAGCCCCGACGCGTCGTCCCCGCTCTCCCCCTGCTCCCCCAGGGTCAACGCGGAAGGATTCTCCTCCAAGAGCTTCCCCATGTCGGCTTCGTCGCGGGTGGGGCGCTCGCGGGCGCCCCCGGCGGCCAGCAGCAGTCGCTACAGCGTGCGCTGCAGGCTCTACAACACCCCCATGCAGGCCATCTCCGAGGGCGAGACGGAGAACTCCGACGGCAGCCCCCACGACGACCGCTCGTCTCAGAGCTCCACGTAGGCACCGAGGCCAGCTTGCCAGCACCCCGCTGGGCTCTGGAAGGATGAGGGGGTGAACAGGAGAGGCCAATGCTGTAGCAGTCAAAAAAAAAAACCCCAAACAAACGAAACAAAACAGGAAAGAAAAGGAAAAAAAAATGCAGGGCAATATTGATGCTTAAATGTGCTTGGAAGAGGCTGGGGAAACAGAGGACTGCAGCTGGAGCTATTTCTTACTTTGTGGTGTTTTCTACCAGGAGGAAGATCCACTCTGTTCTTCTTTTTCTGGCATCATTTGGCTTATCTCACTTCTCATTTTCTCTTGTCACCCTAAGAGTTCCTTTTCCACAAGGAGTTTTGGGATCATTTGGCTTCTCTCCACTCCTCATTTTTTGTTGTGGCTGCAGAGTTCCCTTTCCACCAGGAGATTCTGGAATCATTTGGCTTCTCTCCACTCCTCATTTTTTTGTTGTGGCTGCAGAGTTCCCTTTCCACCAGGAGATTCTGGAATCATTTGGCTTCTCTCCACTCCTCATTTTTTTGTTGTGGCTGCAGAGTTCCCTTTCCACCAGGAGATTCTGGAATCATTTGGCTTATTTCTACTCCTCATTTTTGTTGTCTCTGTAGATTTCCCTTTCCAGCAGGAGTTACAAAGCGACTTTGGGGTTGTTTTGAATTTCCGGACGCTGCCCATCCAGAAACAAATCCTTCCCTGTAGTGCTTCCCTAGGGTGAAAGAAAACTACAAAACCACCAAACAATACAAAGCAAGCTCTGGAGGATTGGTATTTTTCTACACTGCAAGGAGCTGAAACACAAAGTGCAGAGGAAATGAATTAGCTAAGTATATGTAAATAGCCTATTTTTGATAACAGTGTGTAAATAGAACTATCCAGAAGCGGACGTAGCAAACAATCTTAACTGCATAAGGACTTTGTTTATAGAAGCCAAAATGAAGGCAAATGTAAGGAGGTGTATTCTGTGAATACCATTTTCATATCTCTCTCTCTCTCTCTCACACACACACAGACACAGACACACAACAATCCACACGGCCACCGACAGCCACGTTCAGTGCCACCGGCCCCAGGGGCGACACTGAGCGGTGGAAAGGAGGAATTCTCCTCCCTTTAGCTGAGGAAATGGAAAGGCTGACAGCAGTGGGATTGAAGTAAGCATTTGTCTTTCCAGGGCAGCTTGGAAGAAGCTAACTGGAAGGAGCAGCTGGGAGGGTGGGGGAGTGGGGAGGTTACCGTGAGGGTCAGTGGGGGAAGGCAAAAGTGCTTAGAACACAGCAAAGTCCTGTCTGATGCAAAGCCCCTAAAGGCTCCCAGCCCACAGCCTTTCTTCTTGCAGGGCTCACTTCAGAGAGGAGAACTAGCACTTAGGCACTTAGCTTCCCTGTTGCTGTGAGGCTGTTGGGATCCATAACCTGGAAAGGATCACCTTTCACCATGTGATCAGCTGCTGGTCGGTGGAAGGACACAAATCGATTCGGAGCACGCTTCGGGTTTCTCGGTAGCTAACTTGGGATGAGGCTTTCAGTGAAGCTTCTTCCTCTCTGTGCTGATGAGACTGATGCTACCTGAATACTTAACAGAAATGACACTGTGAACAAAGCAGCTGAGAAACAGGTATGTGGAAGGCATTGCTTAGAGCCAGTGGAGGGCTAGGAAAGGGGAAAGCTCTGGTTCCTTGTGCTCGCCATGGATCTTGTCTGGCTTTACCAGAAACAGGGTCGGGGAACTGGGGTAGGGTGGGAACCTTAGGCCAGGTTGGATGAGGCCTTGAGCAACCTGGTTTAGTAGGGGATGTGGAGGTGGGGGGGGAGGGAGGGGATGCCCCTGCCCATGGCAGGGAGGGGTTGGAACTAGACGATCTTGAAGGGTCGGCTTCCAACCCAAACCATTCCTATGAATCTAGGAACGGAGATAAATCAAAGCAGCTGCTTTGATCCAAATGAAGGCAGGGAAATAAAAGCTGAATTACTTGAAGTTAAAAACAAACTAAAGAAAGAGTTTCCTGGTCTTAGAACTGCAAGAACCTGTACTTTTAACAGTGAAACCCCTGAGTCGCTTCATACTTTCAGTTTTGAAACAGAATCAAACCCACCAGGCCTGATTCCCTCTTTGGGCCACCAGAGTTCCCATCTCCACAGCCCCATCCATGCCACATGGAGACCAAGGGCTCTCTGTGGCCCAAACTGATGCAGCTGGTGGTGGTTGCCGTAGGCTATGGTTTGGAATAGAGGAGAGGTTAGTGCAGAGAAAATAGCGTGAGGAGGAGATGTGGTGTTCAGTAGGGCAGGTCAAGTAGCATGGCAGGAAGAGTGTGCTTTGGTACTAGAGAAATCCACTGCAAGCTGGCCTGAAGCAGAAGTCTGTCTCCTATGAAGACAGACTGAGGGAGTTGGGGTTGTTCAGTCTGGAGAAGAGAAGGCTCTGAGGAGACCTAATTGTGGCCTTCCAGTATCTGAAGGGAGCTCCAAGAAAGCTGGGGAGGGACTTTTGAGGGGGTCAGGGAGTGATAGGACTGGGGGGATGGAGCAAAAGTAGAAGTGGGGAGATTGAGCTTGGATGTGAGGAAGAAGTTGTTCTTCCCCATGAGGGTGGTGAGAGCCTGGCAGAGGTTGCCCAGGGAGGTGGTGGAAGCCTCCTGGCTGGAGGTGTTTGCAGCCAGGCTGGCTGTGGCTGTGAGCAACCTGCTGTAGTGTGAGGTGTCCCTGGCCATGGCAGGGGGGTTGGAACTGGCTGGCTGCTCCTTCAGGCCCCTTCCAACCCTGACATCTCTGTGATTCCTTAAGTAAATGCTAGGGCAGTGGTATGTGTGAAATCAGGGTTGGGCCAATTCTGTCTTGCTTTTAATCACCAAGGAGCTGGGAGTTTGCAACAGCGAGCAGAGCTCGCTTTGAAGAGCAAAGTTCTACCCAAACCTGTCACCATTGTAAAGAGCCTGAGCAAGTCAGGATGATTGAACAGATCCCAAATGTCACTCCCCACAAAGCTTTTGTCTGGGACTGGCCACAGCAAATACATCAGTCAGGGTTTCCAGCCATCCTCCTGCCTGGCTTGGAGGTGTCTGGCGTGTGAGGTAGAGTCAGTTTGTGTGTGTGTGTGTGTGTGTGTGTGTGTGGGGAAAAGGGGTGGTCCAGGGCTGCAAAGTCTAAATCAGCTGAAAGTCTGGGGTAGAGTTTAGAAAGGTAGTGGGAGCAAGGTTTTGCAAACAAAAGGCTGATCTCATTAGGAGCTTAGTTATGGAAATGGGTCTGAACATCCATGAGGGAGAGGGTGGCAGGAGGAAATGTTTAATGGTTTAGGAGGAAACGTTTAGCAGATAACAAAACCAGGAGGAGGTGAGCAATGGAAGTTTAGATGTTGATGGGGGAATGGAGCAAAACTAGAAGTGAGGAGATTGAGACTGGATGTGAGGGAGAAGTTGTTGCCCCTGAGGGTGGTGAGAGACTGGCACAGGCTGCCCAGGGAGGCTGTGGCTGCCTCCTGCCTGGGGGTGTTCCAAGGCCTGGAGGTGTTTGCAGCCAGGCTGGATGTGGCTGTGAGCAACCTGCTGCAGTGTGAGGTGTCCCTGGCCATGGCAGGGGTTGGGACTGACTGCTCCTTGAGGTCCCTTCCAGCCCTGACAACTCTATGATTCTATGTTGGGCAGACAAATCCTTAGTTTGTCCTCTTCAATCATATTTCCCTTAAACAATTTTTACCAGGAGCATGTTTAATGGCCCTGAGCTAACAGATCCATTTGAAAGTGCAAAGAGAATAATACAGCTGGATTGACTCTGAGTGAGAGCACTTTTTATTACCAATCAACAAGTTCATCAAGACCTTAAACAAACAAACAAACACTAAAGAAATGTTTTAGCCTGGACTGGTGAGGCAGTATTTCCTGTACAAGACAGCCACAGAACAATCCCATTCCAACAGTCTCACTTCTTTTGTTTCATTTCCTACTTTCTTCTTAGACTGAACCTCACAAACAGAGAGATTCTGAAGCCACTGTGAAAAGCTTAGTAATAAATGTGGGAGTCAAAGGAAGATGAATGGCAGGGAATCCAGGGGGACCTTAGAGGTGCATTGCAATAGCTGAAGGGATCCTGCAGGAAGGCTGCAGAGAGAGACTTTGGCTGAGGGGGTCTGGAGCCAGGCCAAGGGGCAATGGGTTGGAGCTGAGGCAGAGCAGGGGCAGAGTGGAGCTGAGGAAGAAGTTGTTGAGTGTGAGGCTGGTGAGAGCCTGGCACAGGCTGCCCAGGAGGCTGTGGCTGCCTCCTGCCTGGGGGTGTTCCAAGGCCAGGTTGTATGAGGCCTTGAGCAGCTGAGTCTAGCTGAGATGTGTCCCTGCCTATGGTGGGGAGGTTGGGGGAGATGAGCTCTGAGGTCTCTTCCAGCCTGAGCCATTCTGTGATTCTATGACTCCTGAAGTGTTAAAGGCATTGCATTAAGACCCCAGAGCAGAAGCTGTAGAGCCAAGGGACCATCCTGAGCCAGGGGACACTGCTTGCATCAGGTAACCACAGAACCACCCTTCCAAACCTGCTGCTCCACTCTTTGCACTGATGCTGTGGAAGTGATTTCTGAAGGTATACAGCTGTGTGTTCTGAAGAAAATAAACATATCTTTGCCACCCTTTTTTTTTTTTCTTTTCCTTTTTTTTTTCCTGTTTTCTTTCCCCTTTTTTTGCCTTTCCTGTTTCCCCCTTTCTTTCCCCCTTTCCCCTTCCCTTTCCCCCCTTTTCCTTTTCCCCCTTTTCCCCCTTTCCCCCTTTCCCCCCTTTCCCTTTTCCCCCTTTTCCCTTTCTCCCCCTTTCCCTTTTCCCCCCTTTCCCTTTTTCCTTTCCCTTTCCCCCCTTTCCCTTTTCCCCCTTTCCCCCCTTCCCCCTTTTCCCCCTTTCCCCCTTTCCTTTTCCCCCTTTCCCTTTCCCTTTCCCCCCCCTTTCTTTCCCTTTCCCTTTCTTTCTTTCCCCCCTTTCCCCCTTTCCCCCTTTCCCCCTTTCCCCCTTCCCCCCCCCCTTCCCCTTTCCCTTTTCCCTTTTCCCCCTTTCCCTTTTCCCCCTTTCCCCCTTTCCCTTTTCCCCCCCCCTTTCCCTTTCCCCTCCCCCCCCCTTTCCCCTTTTCCCCCTTTCCCTTTTCCCCCTTTCCCCCCTTTCCCTTTTCCCCCCCTTCCCCCCTTTCCCTTTTCCCCCCCTTTTCCCCTTTCCCTTTTCCCCCCCTTCCCTTTTCCCCTTTCCCCCCCCCTTTCCCCTTTCCCCTTTCCCCTTTCCCCCCTTCCCCTTTCCCCCTTTCCCCCTTTCCCCCTTTCCTTTTCCCTTTTCCCCCTTTCCCTTTTCCCCCTTTCCCCCTTTCCCTTTTTCCCTTTCCCTTTCCCTTTTCCCCCTTTTCCCCCTTTCCCTTTTCCCCCTTTCCCCCCTTTCCCTTTTCCCCCCCCTTTCCCCCTTTTCCTTTTCCCCTTTTTCCCTTTTCCCCCCTTCCCTTTTCCCCCTTTCCCCCTTTTTTCCCCCCCCTTTCCCCCCTTTCCCCCCTTTTCCCCCCCTTTCCCCCCTTTCCCTTTTCCCCCCTTTCCCTTTTCCCCCCTTTCCTTTTCCCCCTTTCCCTTTTCCCCCCCTTCCCTTTTCCCCCCTTTTCCCTTTCCTTTCCCTTTTCCCCCTTTCCCCCCCTTTCCCTTTTCCCTTTTTCCCCCTTTCCCTTTCCCTTTCCCTTTTCCCCCCTTTCCCTTTTCCCCCCCTTTTTCCCTTTTCCCCCCTTTCCCTTTTCCCCCCCTTTCCCTTTTCCCCCCCCCTTTCCCTTTTCCCCCCCTTCCCTTTTCCCCCCTTTCCCTTTTCCCCCTTTCCCTTTTCCCCCTTTCCCTTTTCCCCCCTTTCCCTTTTCCCCCCTTTCCCTTTTCCCCTTTCCCTTTCTTCCCCTTTCCCTTTCCCCCCCTTTTCCCCCTTTCCCTTTTCCCCCTTTCCCCCCTTTTCCCCCTTTCCCCTTTTCCCCTCTTCCTTTCCCCCCCGCCCTTCCCTTCTCCCCTTGCCGTTCTGTTCCCCCGTGGCAGCGCCGAGGGCTGAGGGAACAGCCGCAGCAAACGAAGCGAGAGCTTTGCTTTTTGCCAAAGGGCCGGTGCTCTATGAGGGTTTCTTCTTTTGTTGCTGAGTGCATTTTGCTGCCCCAAGGGGTGGCAGACACCAGGAAAACGCTGCAGGTTCTGACTTTTAAGAGACTTCACAAGGAACGGAGCGAAACGAATCGAAACGACTCAATTCGCCCAATTAAGAAGGTTACAGTGTAACTACTTTGGTACTAGCACCAGTTCATGCTGGCAGAAGAGACAATGGTTTGTGGACTTGGCATCCATTCTTCTTAGTTTTGTTTTGTACTTTTTTTTTCTTTTGTAATATTTGTACATAAGGGAAGTTTTTAAACCCGTTGCAGAGACGGTTCCTTTTGTAAAAAAAAAAAACCCAAAAACAAACAAACAAAAAAAAAAACCACAACAAAAAAAAACCCCAAAAAAAGGAGACGAAAAAAAAAAAAAGAAAGTAAAAAAAAAAGAAAGTAAAAAAAAAATAACACCCAACAAACAACAACAACAACAACAACAAAAAGGTTTTCAAAGTTTACATCGAATCCAAGCCTTTGTATATTTCAGAGCTGTGCAACGCTTCAAGTCTTGTATTTATTTTCTAGTCAACGCGGTGCCAGTTTCCTCGTGAGCCCCCACACACACCCCCCCCCCCCTCCAAATAAAACAGACTCCCCCACCCCAAACAGACAACAAAACAGCAACTAAACAAACCACACCAATGAAAAGGAAAAAGTGTGTCAGAAAAGGTTGGTGAGCCAGCAAGTGTGTATAGAAGCTGCAAATAAACGTGACTGCGATTCAAAGCTCTCCCCGCTCTCGGCTTCCTTGCGCTCGGCGGCGAGGTCTGAGGCACGGCTGGGCTCTTGCCCCCGAGTTCGGGCCCAAAGATAGGTCTCGGTGCAGGGCACAGCACCACCTTTCCTGGCCACAGCACCATCACCTTCCCGGAGAAGAGAAGGATCAGGGGGTGACCTCACTGCCCTCTACAGCTACCTGAAGGGTGGTTGTGGACAGGAGGGGGTTGGTCTCTTCTCCCAGGCAACCAGCACCAGAACAAGGGGACACAGTCTGAATCTGTGCCAGGGGAGGTTTAGACTCGAGGTGAGGAAGAAGTTCTTCACTGAGCGAGTCATTCGTCATTGGAATGGGCTGCCCGGGGAGGTGGTGGAGTCGGCGTCCCTGGAGGTGTTCAAGGGGAGATTGGACGTGGCACTTGGTGCCATGGTCTAGTTGTGAGGTCTGTTGGGACAGGTTGGACTTGATGATCCTTGGGGTCTCTTCCACCCTTGGTTATACTGTGATACTGTGATACTGTGGCTGCTGCTTCTCCTCTTACCAGGCCTTTCATTCGGCCGGCAGGTAAAGCAAAAGCGTCTTCCTGAACTCCCCGAGGTCCTGCAGCGGCAGGCTGCCCCTTGCACAGAGAGGGAAAGGGAGGTTTCACCCAGGGCCTGCAGGAGGAGTCAGGAATCAACTCCCATGTGAACATGGGATTAAGAATGAGATCACATTTACTCTCTGTGTAACCTTTCCAGTTGGCGTTGCAGGATGTAGGGGTTGGAAGGGAGCGCCGGAGAGCAGCCAGGCCAAGCCCCCTGCCAGAGCAGCAGCACACAGGGCAGCTCCCACAGCAACACCTCCAGCTGCCTTTGCAATGCCTCCACACAAGGAGACTCCACAACCTCTCTGGCCAGCCTGCTCCAGCCCTCTCACACCCTCACAGCCAAAAAGCTTTCCCTCCTCTTCCCCTGCCACCTCCTTTGCTCCAGCTGCCACCCGGTGCCCCTTGGGCTGTCCTTGCACAGCCCTCAGCACAGCCTGGCTCCACATTTCACCTCTGAGCAGCCTGTGACCCTTCCACAGCTTATGGAGATCCTTCCTTTCAGTGGGACAGGACTGTGGTCAACAGGTTATAGAGTCAAGCCTCCTTTTTGGCCACCCTGGTGTCCTTGCACAGCCCTGAGCAGAGCCTGGCTCCCTCCTCCCCACACTGCCCTGCACCTCTTGAGCCCCAGCACTGAGGGCAGCCCTCAGGCTCCTCTGCTCCAAGCTCCAAGCCCCAGCTGCCTCAGCCTGGCCTCCCAGGGAGATTTCCACTGCCTGCAGCAGCTCCCTCAGGCTCTGGGATGGACTCTCTCAAGCACTTCCCTGAGCTCCTTGAGCTGAGGGGCCCAGACCTGGACACAAGATTCCAGATGTGGCCTCCCCAGGGCAGAGCAGAGGTTCTCTCAATGCTTATGAGGAAATAAAGCTAAGTCTCTACATAGTCCTTAAATATCTGTGCAATTCTTACACAAGCCATTACCTGCACACTATGTAGGCACTGTGCCTTCCTCACCATTACAAGTGTCAGCTTGTCAATCATTAGTAGTTCTGGCTGCCTTGAGTCTGTCAGACAGAAGCTTCAAACTTTCACAAGCAGATTATTATCTCTTGGGGGAAATAATATTGTGGCAGATCTTAACACCTCAGAGCTGCATGCCCAGAGGTTCAACCAACAGTGAGGCTGAGGGTGTACTCCCTTCAGGGCATGCAAGGGTACACATGTAGACCACATTAGATAGAAACATAAATGTAAACATAAAATATAGCTTATAATGGCAAGCAGCCACACAGATCACACACACATCCCTCATACTCACAACACCAACAGCCTCATCCTGCAAGAGCACACTCAGGCAATATCTGGGGAGGGCATCCCTGCTGATCCTCCAGTCCCCAATCCTGAAGTGAAGAACAAAACGAAGGGAGGTTGTGGCTGCCCCCTCCCTGAGGCTGTTCAAGGCCAGGCTGGATGAGACCTTGAACAATCTGGGCTGGTAGAAGGTAACCCTGACCATGGCTCAGGGGGTTGGAATGAGATGATCTTTAAGGTCCCTTCCAACCTAAACCATTCTATGATTGTACAATACAGAGGAGGAGGCAGGGGTTGGCAAAAAGCAAGCAGCTGTTAAAACACACAGAGCAGCTGAGGCTGAAAGTCGTACATGCTCCCTATGACTCACAGCATTCCTGTATCAGCTGCAGCCCTGATGTTTGATTTTGTAGAGCCAGAAATTCTGAGGGCAAACTTCTGAACCCAGTTGTAACCTCTTGGAACTGCATCCCTCCCGCTCCAACGAGTGGTTTGTGAAGAGCCAACCCCAAATGGAATGGTGTGGGTAAGATACCCAGAGGCTTATTGCATGCTGAAACCTGGGGCTGTGGTTGGCTTGAACAAGAGGCTCTGCAGTTGGAAGGAGTATGGAGGCTGGACCTGAAGTCACCCGATGCTTTGCCCTCCCTCACAGCCTGGGCAGCTTGGCAGTGCTGGGGACAGAGCAGCCTGCATGAACCTGAACTGCCCTGGGGACAGAGCAGTCTGCAGCCTGCAGAACAGCCTTGCAGTGTGCCCAGGTGGCCAAGAAGGCCAAGGGCATCCTGGCCTGCAGCAGGAACAGTGTGGCCAGCAGGAGCAGGGAAGTCATTGTGCCCTGTGCTCAGCACTGCTGAGGCCACACCTTGAGTCCTGTGTCCAGTTCTGGGCCCCTCAGGTCAGGAAAGATGTTGAGCTGCTGGAAGGTGTCCAGAGAAGGGCAAGAAAGCTGGGGAGGGGTCTGGAGCACAGCCCTGTGAGGAGAGGCTGAGGGAGCTGGGCTTGCTTAGCCTGGAGAAGAGGAGGCTCAGGGGAGACCTTATTGCTCTCTGCAACTCCCTGAAGGGAGGTTGTAGCCAGGTGGGGGTTGGCCTCTTCTGCCAGGCCCCCAGCACCAGAACAAGAGTGACACAATCTCAAGCTGTGCCAAGGGAGGTTCAGGCTGGAGGTGAGGAGAAAATTCTTCACAGAGCAAGCTGTTAGCCATCGGAATGTGCTGCCCAGGGAGGTGGTGGAGTCACCACCCCTGCAAGCGTTTAAAAAGAGCCTGGATGAGGCAGTCAGTGCCTTGGGTTAGTTGGTTAGATGGTGTTGGGTGATAGGTTGGACTTGTTGATCTCCAAGGAGCTTTTCCAACCTGGTTCATTTGGTATTCTACAACCTGAACTCCCTGCCCTCTGCCAGCCCTCGTTAGCAGGCAGCATGGCGGCACCAGGGCACCAAGCTGAGCGCAGAAATCACCTAGGTCGCTTTCCAGGGCGCAAGAGGCGGCGTTGGACACCGCCCCCTCCGCTGCCAGGCTGGAAGCGGCGGCCGGGGATAAGGACGAACTGCGACAAGTCCAAGCCCCAGCCCTAGCCTTAGCCCTGCCCCCGCCCGCCCCCTCCGCTCCGCTCCCGTTTGCCGGGGCACGCCGCCTCGCCCGGCGCGCAGCCGCACTGCTCCCCAACAGTTTGTTGTTCACGTCGGACAAAGTCGCTTCCGTTCCCAACGTCGCCCTTCTGGCCACGCCTGCCAGCGCCGGAGCCCCGCGGGGAGCTCCGCCGGCCCTTACCTGCGCCTGAAGCCCCCCAGCCAGCCATGGCCGCCGAGGGTAAGGGCATCCTCACCCCGCTCCGGCGGGGGAGGCAGGGGAGCGCGGAGAACGCCGCCGCCGCGTTCGGAACGCCGAGCGCGGAGCCTGCCGAGCCAGGCCCGCCGCCGCTATTCGCCGGCTGCGGCGCGGCCAGCCGCAGCCATTGGCTTTGGCCGCCGCCCGTCGCCGCCGCGTCAGTGCCGCCGGGGGCCGGAGGCGCGGATCCGGCCTCTTGGTTGGCTGCTCGGCGGCGGAGGCGCCGTGCGGGATAGGGGCGGAGGGGACGGCAAGCGCAGCGGCTTCCGGGCGCAGCGCGGAGCTGGCCGGCCGGGAGGAGGCCCTCGGGGCTGCGGCCGGAGCCGGGGGGGCCGGGCTGAGGGCCGGCTGCGGTGCTCTGCTCGGGCAGGCTCTCGGCTTCTCCCCGGCAGTGCGCAGTTCCCGAGGCGTCCCTGCGCCGTCACCGCTTCGGCAGCGAAGCCAAGGGCGGCCCAGGGGCGTTGTGGAGTTTTCCCTCTCTGGAGATACTCAAAACCCGCTTGGACGGAGCCAGGCTCTGCTCAGGGCTGTGCAAGGACAGCCCAAGGGGCACTGGGTGGCAGCTGGAGCAGAGGAGGTGGCAGGGGAAGAGGAGGGAAAGCTTTTGGCTGTGAGGGTGGGAGAGGGCTGGAGCAGGCTGGCCAGAGAGGTTGTGGAGTCTCCTTGTGTGGAGGCCTTGCAAAGGCAGCTGGAGGTGTTGCTGTGGGAGCTGCCCTGGGTGCTGCTGCTCTGGCAGGGGGCTTGGTCTGGCTGCCCTCTGGAAGTGCCTTCCATCCCTTAACGTTCTGTGAAGCTGTGAAGAGCAGCCCTGGGTGGCTGTGCCGGAGGCAGGACTCTCCCAGCCTGGTTACTGCTCGGGAGAAGTAAGGTGAGGCAGCCGCAGCTGCCTTACATCGAGGTGCAGGGCTGGAGGGTCACAGCCGCAGTGCTGTGGTTGTTGCTGGAGGAAGCTCCTCTTCAAATGGTCCCAAGTGAAATTCTGGGGAGAGTTTGCTGTGAAACAGCAGTGTCTTGATCCTGGCAGGACCTGGAGTGCCACAGTTGCTAGGATAGGGAACGTGTGTGCCCGCGGAGGTGAATGCTCTCAAAGTGAGATGTGTGACCTAAGGAGCTTTTTCCGCCCGAAGACGTAGTGCACAGAGCAGCTGTTGTGGCTCAGAGGAGTGTGTAGCTGTCAGGTGTTTCCCCCTGCCCCTTCAAGGAGTGATGTCTCTGCAGTATCACATCAGTTCAAGCTCATTTAGCTTTTGTCACAGCTGGCACAGACCTCTGTCCTCAGCAGGTTCCAGCTGCCTCTTGCTCAGAAGCCTGCTCTCCTTGTGTGACTTCATGGATGGCTGCTGGAGCTTTTCCACCTAAACCCCAATATTAGCACAGAACCATAGAATTGTCAGGGCTGGAAGGGACCTCAAGGCTCAGCCAGTCCCACCCCCTGCCACGGCCAGGGACACCTCACACTGCAGCAGGTTGCTCACAGCCAGCCTGGCTGCAAACACCTCCAGGCAGGAGGCTTCCACCACCTCCCTGGGCAACCTCTGCCAGGCTCTCACCACTCTCATGGCCAACAACTTCTTCCTCACGTTTAATCTCAATCCACCCACTTCTACTTTTGCTCTGTTCCCCCCAGTCCTGTCACTCCCTGACACCCTCAGAAGTCCCTTCCTGGCTTTCTTGTAGCCCCCTTCAGGTACTGGGAGGCTGCTCTAAGGTCTCCCGGGGAGCCTTCTGTTCTCCAGGCTGAAGAACCCCAACTCTCTCAACCTGTCCCCACAGGGGAGGTTCTCCAGCCCTCTGATTGTCTTGGTGGCCTCCTCTGGACCTGTTCCAGCAGCTCCATGTCCCTTCTTCTCCAGGGGGGGTACCAGAACTGGAATGTGGCAATAGCACAGTTATTCCTGAACTGGGATGTTTTTTCCTGGATGCAGTCTGTTTAAATGGAGAGGGGAGTTAAAAATGGGTACTGGAGATTTGCCATTCAGTGCTTGTGCTCAGCATTTCCTTGGGAGCTGATGATTCATTTGATCTGAATAGCAAATACGCAGTTAGCATTTGCAGACTGATTTGTTTCAAGTGTGTTAAGCATTGGGATAGCTTCTCATATGCTTTGGGGGAAATAGTAGAGGTCTCAGAAGGCCTTGCTCATAGAATCACAGAATGGGTTGGGTTGGAAGGGAACTCCAGAGGGCATCCAGCCCAACCCCCTGCACCCAGCAGGGACATCCTCCACCACAGCAGCTTGCTCACAGCCTTCTCCAGCCTCCCCTTCAACAGCTCCAGCCACGGAGCCTCAGCTCCCTCCCTGGGCAACCTGGTGCAGTGTGGCAGCAGCCTCCTGGGGCAGAGCTTGTTCCTCACAGCCAATCTCCATCTGCTCTGCTCTCCTTTCAAACCCTTGCCCCTGCTGCTGTCCCTGCAGGCCTTTGGGCACAGTCCCTCTGCAGCCTTCTTGCAGCCCCTTCAGGTCCTGGCAGGCTGCTGTGAGGTCCCCCTGGAGCCTTCTCTTCTCCAAGCTGCACACCCCCAGCTCCCTCAGCCTGTCCTCATAGCAGAGTTTCTCCAGCTCTCTGATCATCTTCGTGGCCTCCTCTGGAGCCTCTCCATCAGGTCCATGTCCTTCCTGTGCTGAGGGCTCCAGAGCTGGCCGCAGCCCTGCAGGTGAGGCCTCCCCAGAGTGGAGCAGAGGGGCAGGATCCTCTCTCTCCAGCTCTGGCCACACTGCTTTGGGTGCAGCCCAGGCTGCCCTTGGCCTTCTGTGCTGCCAGTGCCCATTGCTGCCTCCTGCCCAGCTTCTCTCCCAAAGCCTTTCCTGCAGGGCTGCTCTCAATCTCCTCATCCCCCAGCCCAGACTGGTTTCTTTGATTGCTCTGACCTAAGTGCAGGACCTTGCACTTTGCCTTATTGAAGCTCCTGAGACTCTCCTCAGGCCACCCTTGCAGCCTGTCCAGGTCCCAGTATGGAACTAGTGCTGTGCTCAACAGACCTGTGCTGAGGAATGCAGAGACAGAACCCAAGGAAGGTGCAAGTCACAGCTGCTGCATGATGAAGAGTTCAAACACTCCACATGAGAAAGAAGCATAACACAGCCTAGAGTGTCCCCTCTGTGTCCCTTCTCTGGACCTGCTCCATCAGGTCCCTGTCCTTCCTGTGCTAAGGGCTCCAGAGCTGGACACAGCCCTGCAGGTGAGGCCTCCCCAGAGCGGAGCAGAGGGGCAGGATCCTCTCTCTCCAGCTCTGGCCACACTGCTTTGGGTGCAGCCCAGGCTGCCCTTGGCCCTCTGTGCTGCCAGTGCCCATTGCTGCCTCCTGCCCAGCTTCTCCCCCACCAGCACCCCCAAGTCCTTCTCTCCTTTTTGTCACCTTGTTTGTGGCTTATACCTGTTGAAGCTGGGCACTGCCAGAAGATTTTATTACTGAGTAGTTCCTGCAATCCCTCCAACTGAGCACTAGTAAACTGCTTCCCTTCTAGTGCCTGTGAAAGCCTGTGGTTAGAATCCACTTCACACTGAGCTGCTGAAGTGAGGCTGGTTTGAAACCAGCCATTCAGGTGATGTTAGATGTGATCCAAGCACTACAGCTGTGGTCTGCTGGGCAAAATGGTGCCTGCTCTTACCTCTCTCTCTCTCTGCATGTTCTAACAGGTTATGTGTCTCCAAAAGTTGAGGAGGATGTTGAAGCCTTGATGACTGACCAGGGAGAAAATGGGCTGGCCACCCACAGCTGCATGTCAGTGGACCAGAGCTCTGAAGTCAGCAGTGGGGCTCCCCACTTGGTTCCACTTGCCTATGGTAATCAGTGCTCATTTTTGTATTGGGATCTAATGGTTGGTGGCTGAAAAATGCAGCAAGAATAGGAATTGGACTCTTTAGGGTGGCAGGGGGTGATAGGGCTGCGGGGGAATGGAGCAAAACTAGGAGTGGGGAGGGGCTGGAAGGTGTCCAGAGAAGGGCCACGAGGATGAGCAGGGGGCTGGAGCTGCTCTGCTGTGAGGACAGCCTGAGGGAGTTGGGGTTGTGCAGTCTGGAGAAGAGAAGGCTCCCAGGAGACCTTCTTGTGGCCTTGCAGGATCTGCAGGGGGCTCCAAGAAAGCTGGGGAGGGACTTTTGAGGGGGTCAGGGAGTGATAGGACTGGGGGGGGATGGAGCAAAACTAGAAGTGGGGAGATTGAGCTTGGCTGTGAGGAAGAAGTTGTTGGCCATGAGGGTGGTGAGAGCCTGGCAGAGGTTGCCCAGGGAGGTGGTGGCAGCCTCCTGGCTGGAGGTGTTTGCAGCCAGGCTGGCTGTGGCTGTGAGCAACCTGCTGCAGTGTGAGGTGTCCCTGGCCGTGGCAGGGGGGTGGGACTGGCTGCTCCTTGAGGTCCCTTCCAGCCCTGACAGTCCTGTGGTTTGAATGCTGTGTGTTCAGTGCTGCTGCCCTGCAGGCTTTCTGGGTCATCCATGCCTTTAAAGCAGCTTTGTATGAGAAAGCTGCTTTGTAGCAATTGCTTGGCAGTGCATTTAAAGAGAGGCATTTCTGTTACTGCCTGAGAGGTCTTTGTTAGCAGTGAACCCCCTGAAGGATTGTGCTTTGTGAGGGCAGGTTTTTTTACCATGCTGACACATTAACAAGCAGTTTGATAATGTCATGGAAGAGCTGAGGTTCTGGGCAGTCTAATTTAGTGGAGTACTGGGGGTACTGTTGTCCAGTGATAGAGAGGTGGTTGTTTGAGGTGATAATAGTATCATAGTATCAGTCAGGGTTGGAAGGGACCACAGGGATCATCTAGTTCCAACCCCCTGCCATGGGCAGGGACACCCCACACTAGATCAGGCTGGCCAGAGCCTCGTCCAGCCTGGGCTTAAACACCTCCAGGGACGGGGCCTCAACCACCTCCCTGGACAACCCATTCCAGGGCTTCACCTGGACTGCAAGGGTTGGATAAAAGGGCTGGAGCACCTCTGCTGTGAGGATAGGCTGAGGGAGAAGGCTCCAGGGGCACCTCAGAGCTGCCTGCCAGCAGCTGAAGGGATCCTGCAGGAAGGCTGCAGAGAGACTTTCCATGAGGGTGTCTGGAGACAGGCCAAGGGGGAATGGTTTGAAGTAGGTTTAGAGTGGAGCTGAGGCAGAAGTTGTTGAGTGTGAGGGTGGTGTGAGCCTGGCACAGGCTGCCCAGGGAGGCTGTGGCTGCCTCCTTGCTGGGGGTGTTGAAGGCCGGGCTGGATGAGGCCTTGAGCAGCTGAGTGGAGCTGAGAGGTGTCCCTGGGCATGGTGGGGTGCTTGGAGGAGCTGAGCTCTGAGCTCCCTTCCAGCCTGAGCCAGTCTGTGACTCTATGAAATCATTATCATCAGCAGCCTTTGGTGGTTGTCTTGAATTCATTGTGTTTATTGTGACATTCAAGATGGAAGTCTCAGCCCTGTGCTGGCTCAGTGGAAGAGGGACCTGGGGCAGCTCTGGTTTCTGTTTGCAGGAGGCTTCAGTTCCAAAACTGGCTGGGTGGGAGGACACAGAAGTACTGAGGACTGGGCAGTTGGGAAGTGTGGTTTAGGTTGTCTGGCTTTCAGTTGACTGCTTTTGTTGGTGGGGGGGGGGTTGGATTCTGTGGCATTGGAGGTGGAAACAAGGGCAGAGAATGAAGAGTGAAAAGCAAGGCACATGAAAGGGAGGCTGGAGAGCATTTGGGAGAAAATATTCAAGTGAGAGTGGTGAAGCCCTGGAATGGGTTGTCCAGGGAGGTGGTTGAGGCCCCGTCCCTGGAGGTGTTTAAGCCCAGGCTGGACGAGGCTCTGGCCAGCCTGATCTAGTGTGGGGTGTCCCTGCCCATGGCAGGGGTTGGAACTGGCTGATCCTTGTGGTCCCTTCCAACCCTGACTGATGCTATGATTCTAAGTGCATTTATAGTTTCAGATCTAAGTTGAATTTGGAAACTCAACTCCCACCCCAGTTGCATGTGGGGGTGTCAGGTGGTGACAAACTCCCCAGGAGCCAGCAGTGGTCCCTGGCAGCCCAGCAGGCAGCTGTGTGCTGAGCTGCAGCCAGAGCAAGGAGAGCAGCAGCACAGGGAGGGGATTCTGGCCCTCTGCTCTGTAGAATAGAATAGAATAGAATAGAATAGAATAGAATAGAATAGAATAGAATAGAATAGAATAGAACAGAACAGAATAGAATAGACCAGGTTGGAAGAGACCTTCACGACCATCAAGTCCAACCCATCATCCAACACCATCTAATCAACTAACCCATGGCACCAAGCACCCCATCAAGTCTCCTCCTGAACACCCCCAGTGATGGTGACTCCACCACCTCCCTGGGCAGGACATTCATGGCCAATCACTCTCTCTGTGGAGAATTTCTTCCTAACATCCAGCCTAAACCTCCCCTGGCACAGCTTGAGACTGTTGTCCTCTTGTTCTGGGGCTGGGGGCCTGGCAGAAGAGACCAACCCCCACCTGGCTACAACCTCCCTGCAGGGAGTTGCAGAGAGCAAGAAGGTCTCCCCTGAGCCTCCTCTTCTGCAGGCTAAGCAACCCCAGCTCCCTCAGCCTCTCCTCACAGGGCTGTGCTCCAGACCCCTCCCCAGCTTTGTTGCCCTTCTCTGGACACCTTCCAGCAGCTCAACATCTTTCCTGAACTGAGGAGCCCAGAACTGGACACAGGACTCAAGGTGTGGCCTCAGCAGTGCTGAGCACAGGGCACAATGACCTCCCTGCTCCTGCTGGCCACACTGTTCCTGATGCAGGCCAGGATGCCCTTGGCCTTCTTGGCCGTCTGGGCACACTGCTGGCTCCTGTTCAGCCTACTCTCAACCAGCACCCCCAGGTCCCTCTCTGCCTGGCTGCTCTCAGCTACTCTGCCCCCAGCCTGGAGCACTGCCTGGGGCTGTTGTGGCTGAAGTGTAGCACCTGGCACTTGGATGTGTTCAATCTCCTGCCCTTGGCCTCTGCCCATCTGTCCAGCCTGGCAAGGTCCCTCTGCAGAGCTCTCCTGCCCTCTAACAGATCAACTCCTGCCCCCAGCTTGCTGTCATCTGCAAACTTACTGATGCTGGACTCAATGCCCTCCTGCAGATCATCAGTAAAGATGTTGAAGAGGCTGGGGCCCAGCACTGATCCCTGGGGGACACCACTGTGCCTGGCTGCCAGCTGGCTGTGGCACCATTCACCACCACTCTCTGGGCTCAGCCTGCAGCCAGTTCCTACCCCAGCTCAGAGTGCTGCTGCCCAAGCCAGGGGCTGCCAGCTTGGCCAGGAGTTTGCTGTGGGGGTTGGTGTCAGAGGCCTTGCTGAAGTGCAGGCAGACTCCATCCACAGCCTGCCCCACATCCAGCAGGCAGTCACCTGGGCATAGAGGGAGATCAGGCTGGTGTCTCAGGATGTGGAGGTCAGGGTAGCATGCAAGCAGCCCAGTTCCCAACCCCCCAGCGGCCTGAGAGGCGAAAGTCAAAGGGGTGGTTGGCCTTGGTGGTTTTGGTGGGGAAATGCAGTGATGGGCAGCCTGCTGCTGTTTCTTTCCACTTTTCCCAGGAAGTGAAGGCTTGGCAGTGCTGCCTGCTGGAGGGGCAGCAGGGCTGAGCCACCCTGCTGCCACGCAGAGGGGGAGCGGTTACAGCCCGGAGAAGCTGGACGTGGCGTTTGCCCGGAGCAAGAGGAAGCGCCTGGGCCCCCGCTGCTGGGGCACGACGTGGTAGGTGGCACCCAGCAGCAGCCCTCTCTTCTGAGCCCCCTGGGGATGCCCATTTTGCCTGCCCACCTCTCTTGCCCCCTCCAGGGATGCCCTGCCCACGGGTTCTTCCTCCCAGTGGTGCCTGAAAGCTTCCAGCAGGAGGCAAACCAGCTTGTGCTGTGCACGTCACAGAGTCACCAAGGTTGGAAGAGGCCTCAAAGACCATCGAGTCCAACCTCTCACCACAGACCCCGTGACTAGACCATGGCTCCAAGTGCCACATCCAGTCCCATCTTGAACACCTCCAGGGATGGGGACTCCACCACCTCCCTGGGCAGCACATCCCAATGGCTAACAACTCTCTCTGGGAAGAACTTTCTCCTCACCTCCAGCCTGAACCTCCCCTGGCACAGCTTGAGACTGTGTCCTCTTGTTCTGGGGCTGGCTGCCTGGCAGAAGAGACCAACCCCCACCTGGCTACAACCTCCCTGCAGGGAGTTGCAGAGAGCAAGAAGGTCTCCCCTGAGCCTCCTCTTCTGCAGGTTAAGCAACCCCAGCTCCCTCAGCCTCTCCTCACAGGGCTGTGCTCCAGACCCCTCCCCAGCTTTGTTGTCCTTCTCTGGACACCTTCCAGCAGCTCAACATCTTTCCTAACCTGAGGGGCCCAGAACTGGACACAGGACTCAAGGTGTGGCCTCAGCAGTGCTGAGCACAGGGCACAATGACCTCCCTGCTCCTGCTGGCCACACTCTTCCTGCTGCAGGCCAGGATGCCCTTGGCCTTCTTGGCTCCCTGGGCACACTGCAGGCTCCTGTTCAGCCTACTCTCAACCAGCACCCCCAGGTCCCTCTCTGCCTGGCTGCTCTCAGCCACTCTGACCCCAGCCTGTAGCACTGCCTGGGGTTGCTGTGGCCAAAGTGCAGCACCTGGCACTTGGACTTGTGGACCTCCCTGCTCCTGCTGGCCACACTGTGCTTCAGCTGGTGTGCAGCTGACAGTGGCTTCAACTAACTCCTCAGGTAGATTCATTAATTGTTCTTCTTTTCACTAGAAGTCTCTTTGTGTAATTTAGGATCATAGACAGTTTAAACTTGATGTTGAGTGAGGATTTCCTTCCAGGAGCAGCTCTGTCTGAAGACAGAGTGCATCTGTTTTAAAGGTGAGGCAGTCTGAAGCTTGCTTCATGTCACTGTATTGAAACCTTCTCTTCCAGCAGTTGGTTCACAGAATGGTTTGGATTGGAAGAGACCTTCCAGATCATCCAGTTCCAACCCCCCTGCCATGGGCAGGGACACCTCCCACCAGCCCAGCTTGCTCAAGGCCTCATCCAGCCTGGCCTTGAACACCTCCAGGGGGGAGGCAGCCACAGCCTCCCTGGGCAGCCTGTGCCAGAGTCTCCCCAGCCTCACTGGGAAGAATTTCTTCCTCCTCTCCAGTCTCAATCTGCCCTCCTCAAGCTTCAATCCATTCCCTCTCACTCCCAGTCCTTGCAAAAGCCCCTCTCCAGCTTTACTGTAGCCCCCTTCAGGTCCTGGCAGGCTGTTCTGAGGTCTCCCTGGAGCCTTCTCTTCTCCAGGCTGCACACCCCCAGCTCCCTCAGCCTGGCCTCACAGCAGAGCTGCTCCAACCCCCTGATCATCTTTGTGTCCCTCCTCTGGAGCTGCTCCACCAGGTCCATGTCCTTCCTGTGCTGAGGGCTCCGCAGCTGGACACAGCCCTGCAGGTGAGGTCTCCCCAGAGCAGAGCAGAGGGGCAGGATCCTCTCTCTGCAGCTCTGGCCACACTGCTTTGGGTGCAGCCCAGGCTGCCCTTGGCCTTCTGTGCTGCCAGTGCTCATTGCTGCCTCCTGCCCAGCTTCTCCCCCCGCAGCACCCCCAGCTCCTTCTCTGCAGGGCTGCTCTCAATCTCCTCCTCCCCCAGCCTGGATTGACAGTGAGGATTGTCCTGACCCAGGGTCTCTGTGCCTGGGCCTGTAGAGCCTCATGAGGTTCACCTGTGCCACCTCTCCAGCTTGTCCAGGACCCTCTGGATGCCATCCCATCCCTCTGGCATACCAACAGCACCACTCAGCCTGGTGGGGCCTGCGTGCTTGCTGCTGGTGCCCTCAGTCCCACTGTCTGTGGCAGTGATAAGGACATTGAAGAGAACCTGGTCAGAGTTGCCCATGTGGGGGCACTGCTGGTTCCTCTCTAAAAGCAGCTTGCAAGCAGTGAGAGGTTCCCACAGCTTCCCTGTGCTGAGTTCTTGCCACTGAAACCAACACTCTCCTCATTTCAAATCAATTTCTGCTGTGTCAAAACCTGGAGAGAGGCTCAGAGTTACCCAAGCCTGGCTCTGTAGGGCAGAGGTAACTGGGAAGGTTCTGGCCTTAGAATAAGCAAAGGAAGTTAGGTTTTATTCTATTGATGTGCAAGAGGTTTCTGCTACACCTAAATAAGATACTCCTGAAACAGGAGCTGAGTGTTCAGAGCACCTGACCCACAGAGGTGAGAGGCTTGGGGTAAGCCCTCACTGCCTTGGGTTGGTTTGTAGCCAGGGAAGGGAACAGAGCTGCAACTGGAAGTTGTCCCAGTGGGATTCCTAGCTGGTTAGCTTTGTCCTTTGATTGCTCCCTCAGCAAGTTTGCACATGGCACCAAGCTGTGTGGTCTGGGACACACTGGAGGGCAGGGATCCATCCAGAGGCACTTGGTCAGGCTGGAGAGGTGAGCCCAAGCCAACCTCATGAAGCTCAACAGGACCAAGACACCTGGGCTGGGGCAATCCCAAGCACAAAGCCAGGCTGGGTGAGGAGTGGCTGAGAGCAGCCTGGAGGAGAAGGCCTTGGGGGTGTCAGGTGGTGACAAACTCCCCAGGAGCCAGCAGTGGTCCCTGGCAGCCCAGCAGGCAGCTGTGTGCTGAGCTGCAGCCAGAGCAGGGAGAGCAGCAGCACAGGGAGGGGATTCTGCCCCTCTGCTCTGCTCAGACCCCACCTGCAGCACTGCCTCCAGCTCTAGGGCCCCCAGCACAAGAGGGACCTGGAGCTGCTGGAGAGGGTCCAGAGGAGGCCACAAAGGTGATCAGAGGGCTGCAGAACCTCCCCTGTGGGGACAGGCTGAGAGAGTTGGGGCTGCTCAGCCTGGAGAAGAGAAGGCTCCAGGGAGACCTCAGAGCAGCCTCCCAGTACCTGAATGCAGCTACAGGAAAGCCAGGAAGGGACTTTTGCCAAGGGCTGGGAGTGACAGGATGAGAGGGAATGGATTGAAGCTTGAGGAGGGCAGATTGAGACTGCAGAGGAGGAAGAAATTCTTCCCAGTGAGGCTGGGGAGACTCTGGCACAGGCTGCCCAGGGAGGCTGTGGCTGCCTCCTGCCTGGGGGTGTTCAGCACCAGGCTGGCTGAGGCCTTGAGCAAGCTGGGCTGGTGGGAGGTGTCCCTGCCCATGGCAGGGGGGTTGGAGCTGGATGATCTTGAAGGTCCCTTCCAATCCAACCCATTCTGCATTAGTTTCTGTGTTAATGCTGGGGAGGGGGGGAAATTTCAACCCACCACAGGTTTTGACTTGTTTCATTATTCCAAACACTGAAGGTTCCTTTTGTTTGTTTCCCAGATGAGAAGCAGGGAAGGAGAATATGAAGACAGTGACAATGTCCTCTACGAGTATGAGCCAGACTATGAATGTGTAAGTGAAGATCCTTCTCTTCTGCTGGGCAGGCCTTGGCAAGCTGCTCTGGGCATGCCCGTTTCAGGGGAGCTAAAAGAACCTGAATTTGGGACTTCTTGGCTGAATGCCATGTCCTGAGCCTGGGTTTATATCACTGCCTCACACCTTCTTTGTTTTATCCCTTCTTATTTTCATGGAAAAGGGAAGTATTGTATCTGAAGCTTCCTACACTGAGGTCTCTGACCCTGGAGATCAGCAGAAAACTCTTATGGAGGTCCTTGCTTACTGCCAGGTATGGTGGTGTTTGCTCTCTCTCTGAAATGGAATTTAAACAGTTGATTTTTCAGGAAGCTTTGCCTGGCTGGCAGCCAGGCACTAGTGGTGCCCCCCAGGGATCAGTGCTGGGCCTGTTCAGTGTCTTCATTGATGACCTGGAGGAGGGGATTGAGTCCATCATCAGTAAATGTGCAGATGACAGCAAGCTGGGGGCAGGAGTTGATCTGTTAGAGGGCAGGAGAGCTCTGCAGAGGGGCCTTGCCAGGCTGGACAGATGGGCAGAGTCAGAGTATCACAAGATCACCAAGGTTGGAAGAGACCTCAAAGATCAACAAGTCCAACTTACCACCCAAGACCTCGTGACTAGACCATGGCACCAAGTGCCACGTCCAATCCCCTCCTGAACACATCCAGGGATGGGGACTCCACCACCTCCCTGGATGACATTCAACAAGTCCAAGTGCCAGGTGCTGCACAGTGGCCACAGCAGCCCCAGGCAGTGCTACAGGCTGGGGTCAGAGGGGCTGAGAGCAGCCAGGCAGAGAGGGACCTGGGGGGACTGGTTGAGAGTAGTATGCCCAGGGGACCAAGAAGGCCAAGGGCATCCTGGCCTGCAGCAGGAACAGTGTGGCCAGCAGGAGCAGGGAAGTCATTGTGCCCTGTGCTCAGCACTGCTGAGGCCACACCTTGAGTCCTGTGTCCAGTTCTGGGCCCCTCAGGTCAGGAAAGATGTTGAGCTGCTGGAAGGTGTCCAGAGAAGGGCAAGAAAGCTGGGGAGGGGTCTGGAGCACAGCCCTGTGAGGAGAGGCTGAGGGATCTGGGGTTGCTTAGCCTGCAGAAGAGGAGGCTCAGGGGAGACCTTCTTGCTCTCTGCAACTCCCTGCAGGGAGGTTGTAGCCAGGTGGGGGTTGGTCTCTTCTGCCAGGCAGCCAGCCCCAGAACAAGAGGACACAGTCTCAAGCTGTGCCAGGGGAGGTTCAGGCTGGATGTTAGGAAGAAGTTCTCCACAGAGTGATTGGCCATTGGGATGTGCTGCCCAGGGAGGTGGTGGAGTCCCCATCCCTGGAGGGGTTCAAGAGGGGATTGGATGTGGCACTCGGTGCCATGGTTTAGTAGTCAGGAGGTGTTGGGTGACAGCTTGGACTTGATGATCTTCGAGGTCTCTTCCAACCTTATTGATTCTATAACCTGGGACTTTGACAACCTATGGGTTGTTTAGTCTGGAAAAGAGAAGGCTGAGGGCAGAGCTGATTGCTCCCTGCAGCTCCCTGAAAGGAGGCTGGAGTGAGGCTGGGGCTGGTCTCTTCTCCCAAGCACCTGGAGACAGGCGGAGAGGCAATGAGGTGAAGCTGTGCCAGGGGAGGGTGAAGTTGGGCATGAGGAGAAACTGGAAGTGGGGAGATCCAGATTGGATGTTAGGAAGAAGTTGTTGCCCATGAGGGTGGTGAGAGCCTGGCAGAGGTTGCCCAGGGAGGTGGTGGAAACTTCCTGCCTGGAGGTGTTTGCAGCCAGGCTGGCTGTGGCTGTGAGCAACCTGCTGCAGTGTGAGGTGTCCCTGGCCGTGGCAGGGGGGTTGGGACTGGCTGATCTTTAAGGTCCCTTCCAGCCCTGACAATTCTGTGATTCAAACCATTTCCCCTTGGCCTGGCTCCAGACCCCCTCTGCCAAAGTCTCTCTGCAGCCTTCCTGCAGGATCCCTTCAGCTGCTGGCAGCAGCTCTGAGGTGCCCCTGGAGCCTTCTCTTCTGCAGGCTGCACACCCCCAGCTCCCTCAGCCTGTGCTCCCAGCAGAGCTGCTCCAGCCCTGGGAGCATCTCTGTGGCTTCCCTCTGGCCTCCCTCCAGCAGCTCTGTGTCCTTTCTTCAGCTGGTTTCTTGTGAACCAATGATGTTTTCACTCTCCCCTTTCTGGTCAGGCCATGTATGAAGCCATTCAGAAACTGGATAGGAAATTTGACCTGCTGCATCGGAAGGTCTCTGAGCTGCAGCACACTCGTGTCAAGCCACTGCTGCTGAAGCCTGTGAGTATTCCTCCCTCTTCCTCTGATGCTGCTTTGAAAAGTGAAGACCCTCTCCTCATTTTAATCTCAGTGAAAGCAGCAAAGGAGCAGCCTTAAAATGTGTTTCAATTGCGTCGTTCTTGGCTTGTTACTCTAGGCCAGCTTTGGTCTCCTCTGTTGTTATTGACAGTGGCTGTGGAATGTGACCTGTATAGAGTCATGGAATGGGTTGGGTTGGAAGGGAGCTCCAAAGAGTCCCCTGCACTCAGCAGGGACATCCTCCACCACAGCAGCTTGCTCACAGCCTTCTCCAGCCTCACCTTGAACAGCTCCAACTATGGAGCCTCAGCTCCCTCCCTGGGCAACCTGGTGCAGTGTGGCAGCAGCCTCCTGGGGCAGAGCTTGTTCCTCACAGCCAATCTCCATCTGCTCTGCTCTCCTTTCAAACCCTTGCCCCTGGTGCTGGCCCTGCAGGACTTTGGGAACAGACTCTCCCTCACTCTAACGAATGTCTTCTAATCTCCAGTCTCAATCTGCCCTCCTCAAGCTTCAATCCATTCCCTCTCATCCCATCACTCCCAGCCCTTGGCACAAGTCCCTTCCTGGCTTCTTTGCAGTCCCCTTCAGGTACTGGAAGGGGAGGTCTCCCTGGAGCCTTCTCTTCTCCAGGCTGAGCACCCCCAGCTCCCTTCAGCCTGCCCTCATAGCAGAGGTTCTCCATCCCTCTGATCATCTTCCTGGGGTCCTCTGGACCCTCTCCATGTCCCTCATGTGTTAAGGGCTCCAGAGCTGGACGCAGTACCCCAGGTTGGGTCTGAGCAGAGCAGAGGGAGAGAATCCCCTTTCCATTTTGTTCCTGTGTGGCCAGTCCTCTGTAAACTGAGGAGACAGAATATTGCTGCCTGTAAAAATGCTCTTGGAAGGGAAAACACAACCATTTGTGATTTGGAAGAAGCTCACAGACCCCCATGGTGACCTTTCCTTGCCACCAATGCTGCTGAGCTTTGAAAGGGGCAAAGGGTTTCCCTGCTGTCAGGAGATGTCAGGACATCAGTTGAGGCCTTTAAGGGTGCTAAGAGCAATGAGCTTCCTGTGCACACCAGTTACCAGCTGCATGGTTGCCTTTTGAGTGGGAAGTGCATTTTAGTTGACAGCTCCAAGCTGGTGCTGTCCACACCTCCAGAAATAGAAGGCTCAGGCAGCAACAACTGCTCTTTTTCAGCTACAGTTGGACCTTGCAAGCCTCTCTGCTCCTGCCCTCCCCCTCTGATTGTGTGGGTTGGAAGCTGCTAAAGAAAGGTTCAGATTACAAGTGACCCACACTGGATTGGGTTTGGGGTTTTTCATTGATTGAAGGAGGCTTTTATCCCTATTGAAGGAGGAAGCCAGCAACCTGCCAATCATTTTTTTTTTTGAGCAGCTCTGGCATCTCTGTCTTGAAAAGCCATCAGGAATGCTGCAGGGCTGTGAACAGGAGTTCATAGCTCTGCTGTTGGTGGGCTGGGGATATCAAGAAGGGAAAGGTGGATGGTAAAGATTCAAACATGCATTCATTCGTGGAATGGTTTAGGTTGGAAGGGACCTTAAAGGTCATCTAGATCCAACCCCCACTGCCATAGGCCAGGCTGGATGAGGCCTTGAGCAGCTGGGTCTAGTTGAGAGGTGTCCCTGGGCATGGTGGGCAGCTTGGAGATGAGCTCTGAGGTCCCTTCGTATCTACGCCTTTCAATCATTCTGTGGCTTCATGAAGTGTGGCCAGCAGGGCCAGGGAGGGGATTCTGCCCCTCTGCTCCACTCTGCTGAGACCACAGCTGGAGCTCTGGGTCCAGCTCTGGAGCCTCTGTGCCAGGAAGGCTCTGGAGGTGCTGGAAGGTGTCCAGAGGTGTCCAGAGAGGGCTGGAGCTGCTCTGCTGTGAGGACAGCCTGAGGGAGTCGGGGTTGTGCAGGCTGGAGAGGAGAAGGCTCCCAGGAGACCTTCTGGTGTCCTTCCAGGATCTGCAGGGGGCTCCAAGAAAGCTGGGGAGGGACTTTTGAGGGGGTCAGGGAGTGATAGGACTGGGGGGATGGAGCAAAACTAGAAGTGGGGAGATTGAGCTTGGCTGTGAGGAAGAAGTTGTTGCCCATGAGGGTGGTGAGAGCCTGGCAGAGGTTGCCCAGGGAGGTGGTGGCAGCCTCCTGGCTGGAGGTGTTTGCAGCCAGGCTGGCTGTGGCTGTGAGCAACCTGCTGTAGTGTGAGGTGTCCCTGGCCATGGCAGGGGGGTTGGAGCTGTCTGCTCCTTGAGGTCCCTTCCAACCCTGCCACTTCTGTGATTCCATGGCAATGATTACTTGTTGCGAGTCCTCAAATCTAGTCTTCCAGGTTTGCAAAGTTTAAAAGGAGTGACCAACCCTGTCTGACTTAACCTTTCACTTGTTTTCTGGATGCCATTTGCAGAAGCCGCTCGGATTCCCCTACAGAAGCTCCAGCCATCTGCCCCCAGGGAAAATAAGAGTACAGAACTCCCTGGAAAGGAAATCAAACCTTCAGCTCCCTTCAGTAGGCCAGGCAAGGCCCAGCCCAGGCCTGGGGGCTGGCTTGCCAAATGGCAGCGTGCAGGTCAATCCCCCCATAAACCAAGTGGCCCAGAGCCCTCAGGTGGGCGCGCAGCAGCCTGCGCAGAGGCAGAGCCCTCCGCTCCCCACCATCGTCTCCACTCGCTCCCTCCGCTCCTCCCTGGCAGCCGCCAGCGAGGTCCCAGACCTCCTCCCGCCGCCAAATCTGGTGGAGAGCTTTGGGGAAGGCGCTGCCAGCGTTGCATCCTCACCGGTGGCCTCCTCCTCCTCCTCGATGCCAGCCCCGCCTGAGAGCAGCCTGGGGGACAGCTGTGTGGTGGTGAGCTACCGGAGCGCAGCGGGGGTGGAAGCAGCGGTAAAGAAGCAGCGCCGGCCGCGGTGCCCCTCAACCCCAGCCTCGGTGAGTTCCTGTGCAGGAAACGCTCTGAAGTGAAGGCTGAAGCAGCTGCTGCTGGTGGAAGGAGCTGTGCCTCAGGGAAGCTCCTTTGGCACTCTTGAGCAAGGCTAAGAGGGCAGAGCTTGGCTGCCTTAGAAGCATTTCCAGAGTGGAATGATCTCTGTCCCCCCCTGAAGGGTGGGTGTCAGACAGAGGGACCCTAGCAGGCTGCAGAGGTGGCTAAGGAGAAGCTGATCAGCTTCGTTAAGGCAAAGTGCAAGGTCCTGGAGCTGGGTCTGGGCAGCCCTCAGTATCAAGCCAGGCTGGGGGATGGGGAAATTGAGAGCAGCCCTGAGGGAAAGGCCTTGGGGGTGCTGGGGGGAGAAGCTGGGCAGGAGGCAGCAATGGGCACTGGCAGCACAGAAGGCCAAGGGCAGCCTGGGCTGCACCCAAAGCAGTGTGGCCGGAGCTGGAGAGAGAGGATCCTGCCCCTCTGCTCTGCTCTGGGGAGACCTCACCTGCAGGGCTGTGGCCAGCTCTGGAGCCCTCAGCACAGGAAGGACATGGACCTGATGGAGCAGCTCCAGAGGAGGCCATGAAGATGCTCAGAGGGCTGGAGAACCTCTGCTATGGAGACAGGCTGAGAGGGCTGAGGTTGATCAGCCTGGGAGACCTCAGAGTAGCCTGCCAGTACCTGAAAGGGGTTACAAGAAAGCTGGGAAGGGACATTTGTCAACGCCTGGGAGTGATAGGAGGAGAGGGAATGGATTGAAGCTTGAGGAGGGCAGATTGAGACTGGAGAGGAGGAAGAAATTGTTTAGAGTGAGACTCTGGCACAGGTTGCCCACGGAGGTCGTGGATGGAGGTCATGGACCTCCCTGGGGGTGTTCAAAGCCATGAGCAACTTGGGCTGGTGGGAGGTGTCCCTGCCCATGGCGGGGGGGGGTTGGAAGTGGATGATCTTTGGGGGGGTGGTCCCTTCCAACCCAAACCATTCTCTGACAAACCACAGCCGGGAGGATTTGCTGTGGCAGAGAACCGGCAGCGGGAGTCCCACAGAGGCCTGACAGCCTGACCTCAGTGCCAGGCAAGATTATGGAGCAGGTCATCTTGAGTGCGATCACACAGCACTTACAGGATGGCCAGGGGCTCAGGCCTAGCCAGCATGGATTTAGGAGGGGCAGGTCCTGCCTGACCAACCTGATCTCCTTCTATGATCAGGTGACCCGCCTGGTGGATGTGGGGAGGCCTGTGGATGTGGTCTGCCTGGACCTCAGCAAGGCCTTTGACACCGTCCCCCACAGCAAACTCCTGGCCAAGCTGGCAGCCCGTGGCTTGGACAGGATCACACTGCGTTGGGTTAGGAACTGGCTGGAGGGCCGAGCCCAGAGAGTGATGGTGAATGGTGCCACAGCCAGCTGGCAGCCAGGCACCAGTGGTGTGCCCCAGGGATCAGTGCTGGGCCCCATGCTCTTCAACATCTTTATTGATGATCTGGATGAGGGCATTGAGTCCATCATCAGTAAATTTGCAGATGACACGAAGCTGGGGGCAGGAGTTGATCTGCTGGAGGGCAGAGAGGCTTTGCAGAGGGACCTCGACAGGCTGGACAGATGGGCAGAGGCCAAGGGCAGGAGATTGAACACATCCAAGTGCCGGGTTCTGCACATTGGCCACAGCAACCCCAGGCAGCGCTACAGGCTGGGGTCAGAGTGCCTGGAGAGTGGCCAGGCAGAGAGGGACCTGGGGGGACTGGTTGATAGTAGGCTGAACATGAGCCTGCAGTGTGCCCAGGGAGCCAAGAAGGCCAAGGGCATCCTGGCCTGCATCAGGAAGAGTGTGGCCAGCAGGAGCAGGGAGGTCATTCTGCCCCTGTACACTGCACTGGTTAGGCCACACCTTGAGTCCTGTGTCCAGTTCTGGGCCCCTCAGTTTAGGAAGGATGTTGTCTTGCTGGAGCGTGTCCAGAAGAGGGCAACAAAGCTGGTGAGGGGTTTGGAACACAAGCCCTGTGAGGAGAGGCTGAGGGAGCTGGGGTTGCTTAGCCTGGAGAAGAGGAGACTGGGGGTGACCTTATTGCTCTCTACAACTCCCTGAAGGGAGGTTGTAGCCAAGCAGAGGTTGGCCTCTTCTCCCAGGCAGCCAGCACCAGAACAAGAGGCCACAGTCTCAAGCTGTGCCAGGGCAGGTTTAGGCTGGAGGTTAGGAAGAAGTTCTACACGGAGAGAGTGATTGCCCATTGGAATCGGCTACCCGTGGAGGTGGTGGAGTCACCATCATTGGAGGTGTTCAGGAGGTGACTTGCTGGGGTGCTTGGTGCCATGGGTTAGTTGTTGGGTGGGTTGGATTGGTTGATGGGTTGGACGCGATGATCTTGAAGGTCTCTTCCAAACTGGTGTATTGTATTGTTTGGCAGGGCGTTCCTTTCTCTTCACTGCTTGCTTGGCCTTTGAAATGAATGTTTTCTTTCTCTCCTGGGGATGCTTTTGTCGTACCAAAGAGTTTGTGGGCGACCCGGGGAGGAATGTGAAGGTGCCTGGGAGCTACCTGATGAAGGCTCGGCAGAAGACGAAGCCCAAGTACGCCGCGCGCTACCTGGTGCGAGTGCTCTTCCCCAAGGAGGCCCTGATGAGCACCACGCTGGGGGCGGGTGCCCGAGGCCACAGGACGCTGGACCCCAACAAAATCGCTGCAGTGAGAGGTAGGGGAGCCTGCCAGATGCACAGCTTGGCTGCTCTGCTGCCTTGCCGGTGCTCCTAGCCGCTCAGAGGCTCTTTTGGGGGAGGTGTTCCTGCCGCTCCGTTGTGAGCAAAGGGGTCAAAGTGGGCCAAGGGCATCCTGGGCCTGGATCAGAGCCAGCGTGGGCAGCAGGAGCAGGGCAGTGCTAGTCAGCCCTGGGGAGGCCACAGCTTGAGCACTGGGTTCAGTTCCGGGTGCCACAGCACGGGAAAGACACTGAGGGGCTGAGGAGTGTCCAGAGAAGAGCAACCAGGCTGGGGAGGGGTTTGGAGGCATCATAGGAGGAGCAGCTGAGGGAGCTGGTGGGGTTCAGTGTGGAGAAGAGAAGGCTGAGTGCAGAGCTCATTGCTCTCTACAGCTCCCTAAAAGGAGGCTGGAGTGAGGCTGGGGTTGGTCTCTTTTCCCAAGCACCCAGGGACAGGAGGAGAGGAACTGAGGTGAAGCTGTGCCAGGGGAGAGTCAGGTTGGGCATGAGGAAAACTTCTTGAGCGAGAGAGTGGTGAGAGGTTGGAACAGGCTGCCCAGGGAGGTGGTGGAGTCTCCTTCTCTGGAGCCATAGCAAAGGCAGCTGGCTGTGTTGCTGTGTGAGCTGCCCTGGGTGCTGCTGCTCTGGCAGGGGGCTTGGGCTGGATGCTCTCAGGAGCTCCCTTCCAACCCCTCCCATTCAGTGATTCTGTAACACAGCGAAGATGGGAAGTTCATTCTCTTTAATATGTTAAGCCATTGGCACAGATGCCATGGCACATGAGTGTGAGCCTCCAGATTCCCTTCCTTGCCTTCCTAAAGGTGTGTTGAAGCTGTTGCAGCATCAGCACTGCTCTGCCTCTCTTTGTAGGGGATTGTTGTTGTTGCTGTAAGGGGTTTGCATGATAAATCACAGCTCCCCCCTAATTCTGTCAGGAATCACAGGATGTGAGGGGCTGGAAGGGAGCTGCAGAGAGCAGCCAGGCCAAGCCCCCTGCCAGAGCAGCAGCACCCAGGGCAGCTCCCACAGCAACACCTCCAGCTGCCTTTGCAAGGCCTCCACACAAGGAGACTCCACAACCTCTCTGGCCAGCCTGCTCCAGCCCTCTCACACCCTCACAGCCAAAAAGCTTTCCCTCCTCTTCCCCTGCCACCTCCTCTGCTCCAGCTGCCACCCAGTGCCCCTTGGGCTGTCCTTGCACAGCCCTCAGCACAGCCTGGCTCCCTCCTCCCCACACTGCCCTGCACCTCTTGAGCCCCAGCACTGAGGGCAGCCCTCAGGCTCCTCTGCTCCAAGCCCCAGCTGCCTCAGCCTGGCCTCCCAGGGAGATCTTCCACTCTCTGCAGCAGCTTGGGGGCTCTGCCATCAACTCTCTCCAGCCCTTCCCTGAGCTCCTTCTTGACCTGAGAGGCCCAGACCTGGACCCAAGATTCCAGCTGTGGCCTCCCAGGGCAGAGCAGAGGTTCTCTCCCGATGCCTATGAGGAAATAAAGCTAAGTCTGTTCTCTCTGCCCTCACAGGGAGATGTTCCTTAATAACCAAACCATGACTGCCAACAGCTCATAGAAGCATCAGTGCACACCTCAGCTGTGCTGCTTGCCTTCAAACCATCAGTTCATGATCTCTCCCTAATCACAGCTGGAAATGCAGAGCTGCTACGTGGGGAGCAGTAAAATGTGAAGCATTTCTTCCCTTCCTCTCTTGCTTTCCCCATCAGGATACTTTGATTATTTTTTTTGTCATGAGGCTTACATTTGTTTATTCTTCCTGTGTTTCCTATGCAGAATTTCTTGCAGCTACCTTTCCAAGCTATGATTTGAGTGTGCACGGGAGGGACTGGAACACCTGCGTGACAAACATCAACGCCATGATCCGCTGCCTGCGCTCCCAAACCAAACTGACCCTGGTAAGCTGCCTGAGGGCCAGCAGGGGTCTTAGAACCATGGAATTGGCAGGGCTGGAAGGGACCTCAAGGAGCAGCCAGTTCCAAACCTCCCTGCCATGGCCAGGGACACCTCACACTGCAGCAGGTTGCTCACAGCCAGCCTGGCTGCAAACACCTCCAGGCAGGAGGCTGCCACCACCTCCCTGGGTAACCTCTGCCAGGCTCTCACCACCCTCATGGCCAACAACTTCTTCCTCACAGCCAAGCTCAATCTCCCCACTTCTACTTTTGCTCCATCCCCCCCCAGTCCTATCCCTCCCTGACCCCCTCAAAAGTCCCTCCCCAGCTTTCTTGGAGCCCCCTGCAGATCCTGCAAGGCCACAAGAAGGTCTCCTGGGAGCCTTCTCCTCTCCAGCCTGCACAACCCCAACTCCCTCAGGCTGTCCTCACAGCAGAGCAGCTCCAGCCCTCTGTTCCTCCTCGTGGCCCTTCTCTGGACACCTTCCAGCACCTCCAGAGCCTTCCTGGCACAGAGGCTCCAGAGCTGGACCCAGAGCTCCAGCTGTGGTGTCAGCAGAGTGGAGCAGAGGGGCAGAATCCCCTCCCTGGCCCTGCTGGCCACACTTCATGAAGCCACAGAATGATTGAAAGGCTTAGATACGAAGGGACCTCAGAGCTCATCTCCAAGCTGCCCACCATGCCCAGGGACACCTCTCAACTAGACCCAGCTGCTCAAGGCCTCATCCAGCCTGGCCTATGGCAGTGGGGGTTGGATCTAGATGACCTTTAAGGTCCCTTCCAACCTAAACCATTCTATGAATGAATGTTTGAATCTCTACCACTTCTCTTGCTGCAGCCCAGGCTCTGCTTGGCTCTCTGGGCTGCAAATGCTCCCTGCTGGCTCCTCTTGAGCCTCTCCTCCCCCAGCACCCCCAAGGCCTTTCCTTCAGGGCTGCTCTCCAGCCACTCCCTGCCCAGGCTGTATCAGTGCTTGGGATTGAGCACTCTAGGCTGTGTTATGCTTCTTTCTCATGTGGAGTGTTTGAACTCTTCATCATGCAGCAGCTGTGACTTGCACCTTCCTTGGGTTCTGTCTCTGCATTCCTCAGCACAGGTCTGTTGAGCACAGCACTAGTTCCATACTGGGACGTGGACAGGCTGCAAGGGTGGCCTGAGGAGAGTCTCAGGAGCTTCAATAAGACAAAGTGCAAGGTCCTGCACTTAGGTCAGAGCAATCCAAGAAACCAGTCTGGGCTGGGGGATGAGGAGATTGAGAGCAGCCCTGCAGGAAAGGCTTTGGGAGAGAAGCTGGGCAGGAGGCAGCAATGGGCACTGGCAGCACAGAAGGCCAAGGGCAGCCTGGGCTGCACCCAAAGCAGTGTGGCCAGAGCTGGAGAGAGAGGATCCTGCCCCTCTGCTCCACTCTGGGGAGGCCTCACCTGCAGGGCTGTGCCCAGCACTGGAGCCCTCAGCACAGGAAGGACATGGACCTGATGGAGCAGGTCCAGAGAAGGGACACAGAGATGATCAGAGAGCTGGAGCCACTCTGCTGTGAGGCCAGGCTGAGGGAGCTGGGGGTGTGCAGCCTGCAGAAGAGAAAGCTCCAGGGGGACCTCACAGCAGCCTGCCAGGACCTGAAGGGGCTCCAAGAAGGCTGCAGAGGGACTGTGCCCAAAGGCCTGCAGGGACAGCAGCAGGGGCAAGGGCTTGAAAGGAGAGCAGAGCAGATGGAGATTGGCTGTGAGGAACAAGCTCTGCCCCAGGAGGCTGCTGCCACACTGCACCAGGTTGCCCAGGGAGGGAGCTGAGGCTCCATGGCTGGAGCTGTTCAAGGGGAGGCTGGAGAAGGGTGTGAGCAACCTGCCCTGGAGCAGTTAAAGAAAGAATTGGATGTGGCACTTGGTTGAGTTGTCAGGAGGTGTTAGGTATTAGGTAAGAGGTTGGACTTGATGATCTCTGAGGTCCTTTTCAACCTGGTTGATGATTCTATGTGATCTGTTTCAGCCATGGTTCTCACAACTGGAATTCAGAAGCAACTGTCTTGCAAATATCTGGGATCTGATTGCTAGGAAGGGAGAAATGAGCTGGACCTCTAATTGGAGGGGGTGGGCTTCTGCCAGTGCCTCTGCTAACCTCTCTTCATGTTTCAGGAGGCAGCTGAAGGGAAAGAAAAAGTGGCTGATGCCCCAGATACATCCCCAGATGGGGAAGGCACTTCTCAGAGCTCTGAGAGTATCTCCAGCATCACAGCTGACACAGCACAGAATGCAGGCCTGGAGAAGCTTCCAGAAGCTTTTCACAACCCTCCAGTCCAGAAGCCACAGCCTCTGGAACCCATGGGTAAGCTGAGACATTTGCACCTTCTGCTGCATGTGTGTCTTAACATTTGAAATGGCCAAGGGGAGGCTTGAGGGCTAGGTGGAATTGTGTGGCAAAGGGATGTGCTGAGCTGTGGGAATCCTTTTCCTCCTCCAGACTTGGTTGACATCTTTCTTGGTGCCATGGACAGTGGCTTCGAGTGCACCCTCAGCTGGTTTGCTGATGGCACCAAGCTGTGTGGTGCAGCAGACAGCTGGAGGGAAGGGATCCATCCAGGGGGACCTGGACAGGCTGCAGAGCTGGGCCCATGACAACCTCAGGAGGTTCAACAAGACCAAGGGCAAGGTTCTGCAGCTGGGGCAGGGCAATCCCAGGCACTGACACAGGCTGGGCAGGGACTGGCTGGAGAGCAGCCCTGAAGAAAAGGCCTTGGGGGTGCTGGGGGAGGAGAAGCTCCCCAGGAGCCAGCAGGGAGCACTTGCAGCCCAGAGAGCCAAGCAGAGCCTGGGCTGCAGCAAGAGAAGCACAGCCAGCAGGGCCAGGGAGGGGATTCTGCCCCTCTGCTCCACTCTGCTGAGACCACAGCTGGAGCTCTGGGTCCAGCTCTGGAGCCTCTGTTCCAGGAAGGAGGTTCTCCAGCCCTCTGATCATCTTTGTGGCCTCCTCTGGAGCCTCTCCATCAAGGCCAAGTCCTTCCTGTACTGAGGGCTCCAGAGCTGGACACAGCCCTGCAGATGAGGTCTCCCCAGAGCAGAGCAGAGGGGCAGGATCCTCTCTCTCTCCAGCTCTGGCCACACTGCTTTGGGTGCAGCCCAGGCTGCCCTTGGCCTTCTGTGCTGCCAGTGCTCATTGCTGCCTGCTGTAGTCACCACAGAGCACCAGAATGGAAATGACTAGAAATGATTAGTGCTTCACAATCATGCAGATCTAATGCCTGGGAGCCTGACACTGAGCCATCAATAGCATCATTTGCTGTATATCATTGGTATTCTTTGGGAGCCCTGACCTATATTCTGCTACAGAGGATCCTGGAGATTCCTTTGCAAATGAAAGCAAATGTTACACCCTCCCCTAGAGCAGGTTGCTCCTGGTTGATCCCAGGAGCACACACACCCAGGGAGGGCCTTAATCATAGAATCACAGAACTGTCAGGGCTGGAAGGGACCCCAAGTGGCAGCCAGTTCCAACCCCTGCCATGGCCAGGGACACCTCACACTGCAGCAGGTTGCTCACAGCCACAGCCAGCCTGGCTGCAAACACCTCCAGGCAGGAGGCTTCCACCACCTCCCTGGGCAACCTCTGCCAGGCTCTCACCACCCTCACGGCCAACAACTTCTTCCTCACATCCAAGCTCAATCTCCCCATTTCTAGTTTTGTTGCATCTCCCCCGCTCCTATCACTCCCTGACACCCTCAGAAGTCCCTCCCCAGCTTTCTTGGAGCCCCCTGCAGATCCTGGAAGGCCACAATTAGGTCTCCTGGGAGCCTTCTCCAGGCTGAACAGCCCCAGCTCTCTTTGTCTGTCCTCATAGGAGGACATGAATCTCTGAATAAGTTCAATCCCTCTCTGTCTCTCTCCCTCTCTGAGTCCTCCTCAGGGTTCCAGACTGAAGCTCCCTTCCTGCTTTGCATTTGGGGATCTCTGCTCTCCTGCTGACCAGCTCTGCTGCTCCTCTCCTATCCAATCCCTCTTGCCAATGCCAAGAACTCCCTTGTGGTATAGATTTTACCACTTCCAAACCTCTGAATAAGTTCAATCCCTCTCTGTCTCTCCCTCTCTGAGTCCTCCCCAGGGTCCCAGACTGAAGCTCCCTTTCTGCTTTGCATTTGGGGATCTCTGCTCTCCTGCTGACCAGCTCTGCTGCTCCTCTCCTATCCAATCCCTCTTGCCAACGCCAAGAACGTCCTTCTGTGCAGAGTTTACCACTTCCTAAGCCTCTGAATAAGTGCAGTGTGTCTGTCTCTCCCTCTCTGCCATGCTCCCAGACTTCCTGGGCAGTCCCTGGCGCAAGGTGCAGTTGCCCTTCTCGGTCATCTACGTGGCCAAGGGGAAGTCGCGGCCGGAGCTCTCCGCTCGCTTCCTGATCCGCCACATGTTCACCGAGGAGGTGCTGGTGAGGAGCAACGTCTATGGCAACCTGGAACGTGGCATGAGCCCTCTGGACTCCAACAAGATTAATGCTCTCAGGGGTAAGGAGGGGGGAAAAAAAACCACTGCTCAAAGGGTAACCTGGGCAGGGGTGAGGGGCTGCGATCCACTTTGCGTGCCGCGGGCAGAGCCTGGAGCTGCAGCAGCCTGAGGCTGGCAGGATGTTGTGGCAGGGGTTTGGTGCAGGCCTGCAGCAAGCTGAGAGGAAGCAGGGGAAATGGTGGTTGAGCAGCTCAAGGTGGTTTACAGGTCATAAACCTGGCTAGTACGAGCCAGCAATGGGCACTGGCAGCACAGAAGGCCAAGGGCAGCCTGGGCTGCACCCAAAGCAGTGTGGCCAGAGCTGGAGAGAGAGGATCCTGCCCCTCTGCTCTGCTCTGGGGAGACCTCACCTGCAGGGCTGTGTCCAGCTCTGGAGCCCTCAGTACAGGAAGGACATGGACCTGATGGAGCAGGTCCAGAGAAGGGACACAGAGATGATCAGAGAGCTGGAGCCACTCTGCTGTGAGCACAGGCTGAGGGAGCTGGGGGTGTGCAGCCTGCAGAAGAGAAGGCTCCAGGCAGACCTCACAGCTGCCTACCAGGAGCTGAAGGGTCTCCAAGAAGGCTGCATAGGGACTGTGCCCAAAGGCCTGCAGGGACAGCACCAGGGGCAAGGGTTTGAAAGGAGAGCAGAGCAGATGGAGATTGGCTGTGAGGAACAAGTTCTGCCCCAGGAGGCTGCTGCCACACTGCACCAGGTTGCCCAGGGAGGGAGCTGAGGCTCCATGGCTGGAGCTGTTGAAGGGGAGGCTGGAGGAGGCTGTGAGCAGCCTGCCCCTTGTCCTAGCACGGAACAGGCTGTTCCTGCCTTGGTGGCCTGCACTTGTTTGTGCTTCCTTGCACACACCCAGAGAATGCAGCTTGCCTGAAGGATTGCTGGCTGAGTGCTCTCTCTGTGTTTGGTTTCAGACTTCCTTCAGGAGAATTTCCCTTCCTTTGACCTGAAGGAGACAGGCTACGACTGGAAGGCCTGCGTGGCTGCCATCAACAGCACCATCCGCAGCCTCAGGCACGACTACAAGAAGGCTACAGCTGGCATCCACTGGAAGGCCCTGGCAGCACCACTGAGCAGGTTCAGGAGTCCTGCCCAGGGCCCTGCACTGCTGAAGCCATTTCAGAGTGACACTATCAACCTCACAGACTGAAGCTCTCCACCCTCTGGCTCCAATCTGCCTTCAGCTGGTTGTTACAAGTCCTACCTGCAAGGCTCTGACCAGGACTTGTGTGTCCGACACTGAGCTTCCACCAGCACTAAGCTATTCTTCCATCAGGCCAAAGTTAGGGTTCCTTGAGTCTGCTGCTAACTCCTCCTAGGAGTGGCATTGTGCTCCTCAGAAGTACCTTCCACTGCATCCTGGAGCATTGCTGTCAGCCCTCCACTAGAAGCATCTTCTGCTTATAGCTCCCCGGCCTGGCCGCTCGGGGCTCCCGGCCTGGCCGCTCGGGGCCCCTTGCTCGGGGCTCCCGGCCTGGCCGCTCTGGGCTCCTTGTCTGGCCGCTCGGGGCTGGCCGCTCAGGGCTCCTTGTCTGCCTGCTCGGGGCTCCCGGGCTAGCCACTCGGAGCTCCCCGCTCAGGGCTCCCCAGCCTGGCCTCTCAAGGCTCCTCGCTCGGGGCTCCTTGTCTGCCCGCTCGGGGCTCCTTGTCTGCCCGCTCGGGGCTCCCGGCCTGGCCTCTCAAGGCTCCTCGCTCGGGGCTCCTTGTCTGCCCGCTCGGGGCTCCTTGTCTGCCCGCTCGGGGCTCCTTGTCTGCCCGCTCGGGGCTCCCCGGCCTGGCCGCTCGGGGCTCCCTGTCTGGCTGCTTAAGGCTCCCCGCTCAGGGCTCCCTGCTCGAGGCTCCCCGGCCTGGCTGCTCAGGGCTCCCTGTCTGGCTGCTTAAGGCTCCCTGCTCGGGGCTCCCCAGCCTGGCCGCTCGGGGCTCCCCGCTCGGGGCTCCCTGGCCTGGCCGCTCAGGGCTCCCTGTCTGGCCGCTCAAGGCTCCCCACTCAGGGCTCCCCAGCCTTGCCACTCGGGGCTCCTTGTCTGGCTGCTCGGGGCTCCCCGCTCGGGGCTCCTTGTCTGGCTGCTCGGGGCTCCCCGCTCGGGGCTCTCAGGGCTGGCCGCTCGGGGCTCCTTGCTCGGGGCTCCTTGCTCAGGGCTCCTTGACTGTGGAAGATAAATCTGCTGAAGAAGGGTGCCCTGTGCATCGACTCAGCAGAAGCAGAGAGAAATGTGGGGAGGAAAGAATGCTCCCCCTTGGAGGAATTAAATTTGCTTTGACCATTGACTATTTTAAGGAAAAATACCTATTTCAGAAAACATTAACTAGAACTAGGTGTGCTCACAGCTAGGTAACAGCTTCTCTTCCTCACTTCTGGCCTCCTGTAGAAGCCTTTGTTGTAGCATAGGGAAACAGGGAGAGAACAATCGCGGAGTGTCAGGGATTGGAAGGGAGCTGCAGAGAGCAGCCAGGCCAAGCCCCCTGCCAGAGCAGCAGCACCCAGGGCAGCTCCCACAGCAACACCTCCAGCTGCCTTTGCAAGGCCTCCACACAAGGAGACTCCACAACCTCTCTGGCCGGCCTGCTCCAGCCCTCTCACACCCTCACAGCCAAAAAGCTTTCCCTCCTCTTCCCCTGCCACCTCCTCTGCTCCAGCTGCCACCCAGTGCCCCTTGGGCTGTCCTTGCACAGCCCTCAGCACAGCCTGGCTCCCTCCTCCCCACACTGCCCTGCACCTCTTGAGCCCCAGCACTGAGGGCAGCCCTCAGGCTCCTCTGCTCCAAGCCCCAGCTCCCTCAGCCTGACGTCACAGGGAGAGCTTCACACAGCCCTCAGTTTTATTTGTGGGTTGCAATTCATCAGCAGTAGCTGATCACAGGTTAATGTTTGGGGTTTTTGGTTGTGTGACTTCTGTGTTGCTTGGGGAGTTCAGTTGTGTTCTGAGGGGGTTGCTTCCACAAGAGGAAGTGTTGGCTGGATTTAGAGATTCAGAGAATGGTTTGGGTTTGAAGGGACCTTAAAGAGACTGAGGGAGTTGGGGTTGTTCACTCTGGAGAGGAGAAGGTTCCCAGGAGACCTAATTGTGGCCTTCCAGTATCTCAAGGGGGCTCCAAGAAAGCTGGGGAGGGACTTTTGAGGGGGTCAGGGAGTGATAGGACTGGGGGGGATGGAGCAAAACTAGAAGTGGGGAGATTGAGCTTGGATGTGAGGAAGAAGTTGTTGCCCATGAGGGTGGTGAGAGCCTGGCAGAGGTTACCCAGGGAGGTGGTGGCAGCCTCCTGCCTGGAGGTGTTTGCAGCCAGGCTGGCTGTGGCTGTGAGCATCCTGCTGCAGTGTGAGGTGTCCCTGGCCATGGCAGGGGGGTTGGGACTGGCTGCTCCTTGAGGTCCCTTTCAACCCTGACATCTCCATGATTCTCAGATCCATAGAGTGGTTTAGGTTGGAAGGGACCTTGAAGCTCATCCAGTTCCAACCCCCTTGCCATGGGCAGGGTCACCTCCCACCAGCCCTGGTTGCTCAAGGCTTGATGCAAGCTGGCCTTCAGCACCTCATGCCTTAGCAGGTAATAAACCAGTGATTGCAGTGTCCCCTGCCCCTTCCCTGCAGAAGTCCTCCCCAGGGTTCCACCCTGAGGCTTCCTTGCAGCTTTGCCTTTGTGGGGGTTTCTGCTTTCCTGCTGACCGGCTCTGCTGCTCCTCTTCAATCCAATCCCTCTTGGCCAAGGCCGAGAACTGCCTTGTGTGGAGGTTTTTCCCCTCTTCCAAACCCCAGAGCAAGCCCCCAAATTGCTGACTTTCATGACATTCATTTGTTTCCCCAGCAGCCTTATGAAACCTTTGCCCTGCCCTTCCCAGGTTTGGATGCTAGGAGGCTGTTTGTGTTGAAGCACAGGGAGATCCTAGTGTGGTGCACAGCTGTAGCTCCCAGATGGACAAGTGAACAACTGAAGGCTTAAGTAGAAAGAGTTCTCTTGGTTCTGTTTCAAAGGTTTGTTCATTTTTTGTTGTTAATTATTGGGGGGGGAGGGGTTGGGGCTAACTTTTGTACAAGAGAAGTGCAGTATTTTGGTGTTAGGAATAAAGTTATTTTGCAGAGAAAGCTGCCCCACAGCTTCTTGGCTGCATGAGTTGTGTCTGAAACAGTTCTTGCAACCAGGGCCTGTGGTTCAGGGTGAGTCAGGGAGGGGGGGGAAAAAAAGGTGCAGGAGGCTCCTTCCTTGCCTGCCCTGCTGCCTCTGCTCAGCAGGGGTGAGGAGCCTGAGCAGTGGGTGATGGGGAAGTCAGTCAACTTGCCCCACAGCTGCTGTTTGGGCCTTGCCCAGAATGGTTTGGGTTGGAAGGGCCCTCCAGAGATGATCCACTGCAACCCCTGCAGAAAAGGCCTTGTGGGTGCTGGTGGGGGAGAAGCTGGGCAGGAGGCAGCAATGGGCACTGGCAGCACAGAGGGCCAAGGGCAGCCTGGGCTGCACCCAAAGCAGTGTGGCCAGAGCTGGAGAGAGAGGATCCTGCCCCTCTGCTCTGCTCTGGGGAGACCTCACCTGCAGGGCTGTGTCCAGCTCTGGAGCCCTCAGTACAGGAAGGACATGGACCTGGTGGAGAGGCTCCAGAGGAAGGTCATGAAAGTGATCCAAGGGCTGGAGCAGCTCTGCTGTGAGGCCAGGCTGAGGGAGCTAGGGGTGTGCAGCCTGCAGAAGAGAAGGCTCCAGGCAGACCTCACAGCTGCCTGCCAGGACCTGAAGGGTCTCCAAGAAGGCTGCAGAGGGACTGTGCCCAAAGGCCTGCAGGGACAGCAGCAGGGGCAAGGGTTTGAAAGGAGAGCAGAGCAGATGGAGATTGGCTGTGAGGAACAAGTTCTGCCCCAGGAGGCTGCTGCCACACTGCACCAGGTTGCCCAGGGAGGGAGCTGAGGCTCCATGGCTGGAGCTGTTCAAGGGGAGGCTGGAGAAGGCTGTGAGCAAGCTGCTGTGGTGGAGGATGTCCCTGCTGGGTGCAGGGGGTTGGGCTGGATGCCCTTTGGAGCTCCCTTCCAACCCAAACCATTTGCAGTGCAGTGTGTGGTGTGAAGCTCTGATGCCCTCTCTGCAGGAAGTGAAATTGGGAGCTGCTCTCTTTCTGTGCTAGCTCAACCCTGGAGCTGCTTCAAATACTTAGCTTACAGGTTTCATTCCTCTTAAGTACTGAGGCAGCAGCGAGGATTCAGTGAGTAACCTGGTCTAGTGTGAGGTGTCCCTGGCCGTGGCAGGAGGGTTGGAACTGGATGATCCTTGAGTTCCCTTCCAACATTGACCATGCTGTGATTCTGTTAATCTACTCCCTGAAACGCAGCTCTGCACTGGAGTTGAGTCCTGGAATCATAGAATATCATCTGAACATGAGCCAGCAGTGTGCCCAGGGGGCCAAGAAGGCCAAGGGCATCCTGGCCTGCAGCAGGAAGAGTGTGGCCAGCAGGAGCAGGGAGGTCATTGTGCCCTGTGCTCAGCACTGCTGAGGCCACACCTTGAGTCCTGTGTCCAGTTCTGGGCCCCTCAGGTCAGGAAAGATGTTGAGCTGCTGGAAGGTGTCCAGAGAAGGGCAACAAAGCTGGGGAGGGGTCTGGAGCACAGCCCTGTGAGGAGAGGCTGAGGGAGCTGGGGTTGCTTAGCCTGCAGAAGAGGAGGCTCAGGGAGACCTTCTTGCTCCCTGCAACTCCCTGCAGGGAGGTTGTAGCCAGGTGGGGGTTGGTCTCTTCTGCCAGGCAGCCAGCCCCAGAACAAGAGGACACAGTCTCAAGCTGTGCCAGGGGAGGTTCAGGCTGGATGTTAGGAAGAAGCTCTACACAGAGAGAATGATTGGCCATTGGGATGTGCTGCCCAGGGAGGTGGTGGAGTCCCCATCCCTGGAGGTGTTTAGGAAGAGCCTGGATGTGGCACTTGGTGCCATGGTTGAGTTGATCAGATGGTGCTGGGTGATAGGTTGGACTGGATGATCTCCAAGGTCTTTTCCAACCTGGTTGATTCTGTGTAATGGTCCAGGCCAGAAGGGAGCTCTAAAGCTGATCCAGTCTGACCACCCCTCAGTCAGCAGGGACAGCCCCAGCTAGACAAGGTTGAGTCTTGCCTTGAATATCTCCAGACTCTTGCTCAGTCCTGGGGAGACAGAAGGGCTGTGGCACCACCTACTGAGGGCCAGGAGCCTTCCAGAGGAGCTGCAAACCTCCCTGGCTGGCAGCAGTGCTGACTGTTCTGACAGAGCCATGCAGATCTGACTCTCAAGAGCTGCAAGCTTCGTGTGGAGCTGAGCTTCACCCTTTCAAGCTCAGGCTTTCTATTGAAAAATGATCTACCCTGAGTTGGTTTGGGAGCTGCTATTTCTGGTGAGCTGGAACAGCATCTGAAAGCCTTTAGCACAGCCTTGTGTGAGTAATGAAGTGTGTGGGTGAGGGAACACCAGGACCAACATCCTCTTTTCTTAGAGCCTCAGCAGATTCCTTGGCATGAAGCTCCAAGGGTGGCAGCTGCTCTGTCAGCCCCACTGAGGAGGAGGAGAAGAACTCCAGAACCAGCAGAAGGCAGAGGAGGCCAGGAGGCTTTCCAAACAGGATTGGAGCTTGTAGCCAGGTGGGGGTTGGTCTCTTCTCCCAGGCTTCCAGCACCAGAACAAGAGGACACAGTCTCAAGCTGTGCCAGGGGAGGTTTAGGCTGAAGGTGAGGAGAAAGTTCTTCCCAGAGAGAGTTGTTAGCCATTGGGATGTGCTGCCCAGGGAGGTGGTGGAGTCACCATCCCTGGAGCTGTTCAAGGAAGGCTTGGATGTGGCACTTGGAGCCATGGTTTAGTTGTCAGGAGGTGTTGGGTGTTAGGTCATAGGTTGGACTTGATGATCTCTGAGGTCTTTTCCAACCTCATTGATTCTGTGACTGTGAAAAAGCACATCTCCCCTCCCCCCACCACTGCATCTCCTCCTAGAAGAGGAGGCTCAGGGCAGACCTCATTGCTCTCTACAACTCCCTGAAGGGAGGTTGTAGCCAGCTGGGGGTTGGTCTCTTCTCCCAGGCCCCCAGCACCAGAACAAGAGGACACAGTCTCAAGGTGTGCCAGGGGAGGTTCAGGCTGGAGGTGAGGAGAAAGTTCTTCCCTGAGAGAGTTGTTGGCCATTGGAATGTGCTGCCCAGGGAGGTGGTGGAGTCCCCATCCCTGGAGGTGTTCAAGAGGGGATTGGACGTGGCACTCAGTGCCATGGTTTAGTCATGAGGTCTGTGGTGACAGGTTGGACTTGATGATCTTTGAGGTCTCTTCCAACCTTGGTGATTGATTCTGTGAAGTGGGCTGAGCACAGCTCTGGGAAACTCATTCAGCCATGATCAGGGGAGGACAGCTTCCAGCAGAAACCCATGTCCTGGTGAAGCACTTTGAGTGCCTGAAGCAACCAGGGGCATCTCTGTGCAGGAATCGAATCAGTGGGAGAAACCAGACAGCTTCTGTGCTTTCCCAGCACACCTGGCTCCAGAGAAGCCCTTTGTGGGGGGTTGAAAACAGAACTCTTGTGGGTTTTTTTTTGGCTGCTTCTGTCTTCTGCCAGGCTGGGAGGGGCAGCTGGGAGAGCTGTGGTTGAAGCAGAGCCATGTGGGTGAGTGGTGGTTTGCATTGCCCAAGGGGCTCCTCCTGACTTGCATCAGAGATGGGAGAACAATAGTGGAGGCCGAGTCCCTGGTGCCTCTTTTGGGGGTTTGCTCTTGGGCTTTGTTTTGAATGAAACCAAGGACAGTTGGTGGGGATCTGAGCCTGAGAGCACAGCTTTCAGCTGAGCTTGAGTAGGGCCTTGGAGCTGGAAGAACTACACACACAAAAATAATTGGTCTGGGGTGAAAAACAAAGGAAAGAAAGGAGGAACATTTTTATTCCTGTCTCATCCTCTGCACCACATTGGGGCTGGGACTGAAAATACACTGAGCAGGACCCAGCCTCCAACAAGCTGTGGGCCAGGACTTTGCTGTGAGAGAGGGGGGGAAAAAGCTCTGGAAAGGCCAAAGGAAGCACATCCAAGCTTCTGTTTTGAAGGAATAGGATAGAATGAACCAGGTTAGGAAAGACCTTTGAGTTCCCTGAGCCCAACCTCTCAGCCAACACCATCTCATCAACTAAAGCAAGGCAGCTGGGCTGCAGCCAAAGGTTCACTGCTAGCAGTGAGCCTGGATGAGGCCCTTGGTGCCATGGTTGAGTTGATCAGATGGTGCTGGGCGATAGGTTGGCCTGGATGGTCTCAAAGGTCTCTTCCAGCCTGGTTAATTCTATTCTGTTCTTTGTGTCTCTGAAAGTCAGCTCACCCACAGCCAGCCTTCCTCCCCACCCCAGCCAGAGCAGCTGCAGGGTGCTGTGCCCCCCAACACTGAGCCTGCATCCCCCTTGCCCAGACCCCATGGGAGCAGGAGAGCTCTGCAGGGCTCTCAGCTCCCCAGGCCCCGTGGAGCTGCTCTGTTTGTCAGCCTGGAGGAGCTTGGGGTGAGGCCAATAAAACCCAGGCCAAGCCCATCCAGTACAGCATGGGTTGGTGTGGCAGCACCTGGAGGACACCTCTGGGACCCCTTTACCATTGCCAAAGTGGGGAGGGGGATTAAGGGGGGAGGGGGGTGGGGAAGGGAAAGACTTTGTTTCTTGCCTGCATTTTTGGAAGCTGAGAAGACTGCTGAGGGCTTTCCCAAGCTTGAGTTGATTAGCAGTTAATGAGGTGTGTCCTGAAGGGGGGAAACACAAAGAAGGGAGGTGAAATAGTGCCCTGCCATGGGGGCAGGTGGTTCCAAGCTGGAGATCTGCAGTTGTTTGCCCTGCTGTCTCATGGAAGGCTTAGGTCCTTGCTCAGCCCTTGGGCACACAGCTGCTCCCCATTCCCAACACTCACTCGGGGCACAGGGAACCTAAGCAAGCAGGCAGGCATTAAAGCACACAGCCATGTGTGTGGTGGAGCTCTCAGGGAGCACTGTGGGCCCCGTGGGAAGGGGGTTGCTGCTCTGGCAACCCACAGATCCGTGCTCAAGAGGTGCTGGTTCAGCCCAGTGCCTTCCCACTCCCTGCACCAACCGTGCTGGGCAGCTCAGGCAGTGCTCCTTCCACCCTGGCAACCAGGCTGCAGCCAAGCTCAGCCTCTCTTCTTGGCACCTCAGCCTTGCCTCTTCAGCCTGGAGAAGAGGAGGCCCTGAGGAGACCTAAGAGCAGCCTTCTAGTACCTGCAGGGGCTACAAGCAGGCTCCAGGGAGACCTAAGAGCAGCCTTCCAGTACCTGCAGGGGCTACAAGGAGGCTCCAGGGAGACCTAAGAGCAGCCTTCCAGTACCTGCAGGGGCTACAAGCAGGCTCCAGGGAGACCTAAGAGCAGCCTTCCAGTACCTGCAGGGGCTACAAGGAGGCTCCAGGGAGACCTAAGAGCAGCCTTCCAGTACCTGCAGGGGCTACAAGCAGGCTCCAGGGAGACCTAAGAGCAGCCTTCCAGTACTTGCAGGGGCTACAAGGAGGCTCCAGGGAGACCTAAGAGCAGCCTTCCAGTACCTGCAGGGGCTACAAGGAGGCTCCAGGGAGACCTAAGAGCAGCCTTCCAGTACCTGCAGGGGCTACAAGCAGGCTCCAGGGAGACCTAAGAGCAGCCTTCCAGTACCTGCAGGGGCTACAAGGAGGCTCCAGGGAGACCTAAGAGCAGCCTTCCAGTACCTGCAGGGGCTACAAGCAGGCTCCAGGGAGACCTAAGAGCAGCCTTCCAGTACCTGAAGGGGCTGCAAGGAGGCTCCAGGGAGACACAAGAGCAGCCTTCCAGTACCTGAAGGGGCTACAAGGAGGCTCCAGGGAGACAAAAAGAGCAGCCTTCCAGTACCTGCAGGGGGCTACAAGAAGGATGGAGAGGGACTGTTTGCAAAGGCCTGCAGAGACAGGATGAGAGGCAATGGCTTCAATGCAGCCCTCCTGGGGGAAGCTACCACCCTCTTAACCACTAACCTGGTGTGATGCACTCCCTATCTGCAGCCCTGCTGCTGCAAAGCTTTCTCCAGGGAACCCCAACCATCAGTTTGAAGGGGGAAAAAAGAATAGTAAAGGAAAGAAAGGCAAAGATGAATACTCAGAGAATCCAGCCCTCTGCCTCAGCCATGCAGCCCCACACAACACCCCAGCAGAGCTTGCAGTGAGACCCCACCTGGAGCACTGTGTCCAGGTCTGGAGCCTCTGTGCCAGGAAGGATCTGGGGGTGCTGGAAGGTGTCCAGAGAAGGGCCACAAGGAGGAGCAGAGGGCTGGAGCTGCTCTGCTGTGAGGACAGCCTGAGGGAGTTGGGGTTGTGCAGGCTGGAGAGGAGAAGGCTCCCAGGAGACCTTCTGGTGTCCTTCCAGGATCTGCAGGGGGCTCCAAGAAAGCTGGGGAGGGACTTTGAGGGGGTCAGGGAGTGATAGGACTGGGGGGGGATGGAGCAAAACTGGAAGTTGGGAGATTCAGGTTGGATGTGAGGAAGAAGTTGTTGGCCATGAGGGTGGTGAGAGCCTGGCAGAGGTTGCCCAGGGAGGTGGTGGAAGCCTCCTGGCTGGAGGTGTTTGCAGCCAGGCTGGCTGTGGCTGTGAGCAACCTGCTGCAGTGTGAGGTGTCCCTGGCCATGGCAGGGGGTGGAACTGGCTGAGCCTTGAGGTCCCTTTCAGCCCTGAGAGCTCTGTGATTCTGTCTCCACATGGTCAGGAATGTGGGGAAAGCAAAGTCAGTGCAAGCACTAAAGAGGGAACCAAAGCAGGAGGAGTCCTGAGCAAACCAGGTGGGAGCCTGGGAGGAGGGGCTGGGTGGTCAGTGGTGTTTTGAAGGCAAATGCTTCCAAGCATTCTCTGATGATCTTCAAGGACCCTTCCAACCTCAACCATTCTATGAAGCTGTGTAGTGTGGCTCAACCTGCAGCTCTCTGCTGATGCTGGGGAGGGAAAGCTTGGCTGCAGGCACTGTGAGGCAGCAATCTGGGCTGCGTTGGAGCCCTGCTTTTCTCTCAGACTCTAAAGGGGGCCACGTTCCTGCTTGCTGCTGGACTGCTTCTGGTGTCCATCCAGACTAACCAATAGCTGAGGTACAATAAAAAAACCACCCCCAAACACTCTGGCAGCTGGAGCAAAGTGTCTTAAGCAAAATCATGTGTTTGAATCTCTACCCAGACAGAGGCCTTACAAGAGCAGGTCTGGGAATGTCTCCTGCTGCCAGACACACGTTGCAAGCCCTGCACTTTGAAGCAGAGCACTTGGGCTTAGCACTTGGATTGCTTGGCCCGTAAAGGAGAAGCTGTATGTATTCACAAACACAGCCCTGGGAGCACTCAGGCAGCAAAGTTTGCATCCAGAGAGCTCTGCCTTGAGAGCTGGGGCGGGGACACTGGGGTTCTCCTCCCCCTCTGAGACCTCCCCTGGAATATTGCATCCAGTTGTGGGCTCCCCAGGTCAGGAGGGACAGGGATCTGCTGGAGAGAGTCCAAGGGAGGGCTGCAAGGATGCTGAAGGCACTGGAGACTGCCTGGGGAGGAGAGGCTGAGAGCCCTGGGGGTGCTTAGTCCGGAGAGGAGAAGGCTGAGAGGGGATCTGATCAATGTCTATCAAGAGCTGAGGGCTGGGGGTCAGGAGGGAGGGGACAGGGACAGGCTCTGCTCAGCTGCACCCTGGGATAGGCCAAGGGGCAATGGAGAGAAACTGCAGCACAGGAGGCTCCAGCTCATCATGAGGAGGAAACTTCTTCCCTGTGAGGCTCCCAGAGGCCTGGAGCAGGCTGCCCAGAGAGGTTGTGGAGTCTCCTTCTCTGGAGCCTTTCCAGCCCTGCCTGGCTGTGTTCCTGTGTGCCCTGTGCTGGATCCTCTGCTCCTGCTCTGGCAGGGAGGGGTTGGACTGGAAGCTCTGCAGAGGTCCCTTCCAACTCCTAACCTCCTGTGATGTTTTTTCCACTTCTGGGTTATAAAGTGTTCATCACTTACCACTGATCTGCTGCGAACTGCATTGCTGGGCTGAGAGCTGTGCCCAGGATTATGATGGGATAGCCAAACTGAGGGTGGGCAGGGGGCTGACAGTGAAGTTTGCCGTCCAGAGCTCCGCCTTTAGAGCTGGGGATGGGGCGCTGGGGCAATGGATATCGACTACAGTCGGCAGGCTGTGGAGGGCTGGAGGGGGTCGGGAGAGGGAGGGTTGGGGATGGATGGATGGGGGAGGGGGCAAGAGGAATGGTCGGGGCGGGTGGGGGGGTGTGAGCGGAGAGGTGCAGAAGGAAGGCGGCAGGGTGGGAAAGAGCGGGACTGCGACAGGAAGGGTCAGACCAGAGGGGGTCGAGGGGAAGGGGGAATGGGGGACTGGAGCGGGTCGAGGGGAAACGTCGGCAGGAGGAGGGGAGGGGAGGGGGGTCAAGGGGAAGGGACCGGAGGGGGGAGCGGAGGGGGTTGAAGGGAGGAGGGGAGCAGAGGGGGTCGAGGCGGGGGGGGGGAGAAGGGAGGGGGGAGCGGAGGGGGGGTCGAGGCGGGGGGGGGGCGAAGGGAGGAGGGGAGCGGAGGGGGTCGAGGCGGGGGGGAGGAGGGAGGGGGAGCGGAGGGGGTCGAGGCGGGGGGCGAAGGGAGGAGGGGAGCGGAGGGGGTCGAGGCGGGGGGGGAGGAGGGAGGGGGGAGCGGAGGGGGGTCGAGGCGGGGGGAGGAGGGAGGGGGAGCGGAGGGGGTCGAGGCGGGGGGAGGAGGGAGGGGGGAGCGGAGGGGGTCGAGGCGGGGGGGGGGAGAGAAGGGAGGGGGAGCGGAGGGGGTCGAGGCTGGGAGGGGAGAAGGGAGGGGGAGAGCGGAGGGGGTCGAGGGGGCAACGGAGGGGAAGGGTCGGCGGGAAGGGTCGGGAATATCAAACTGTGAGATCTTTTCTACCTCAGGACCCTTTGCGCTGATGATCTTTTAAGGCCCCTTCCAACCTAACCCCTTCTGCTATGGATTTCAGGAGCCCTCTGTTCAGATTTCAGCTCTTAATTCTGCTTAGATGAATAAAATATCTTCTGTGAGATCTATATATATTGAAAAAAAAAACACAAACCTTATTTGAGATCAGAAAAAAAAAAAACCAGAGTGCCCAAACCTCCCCCAAACTCCCCTAGTGAACGAGGTGCTCCTGGCACACGCCCCTGGGAGCGCTCCCCGTCCATCCTCCCCACCCCCTCCCCACCGATTCCCGCGGGAGGGCTGCTTGGCAGCGACCCCAACGGCATCCACCACAGTCTGGGACTCAAAGCAACTGCACGCAGGTCCTGGTGGCTTGCAGAAACCTCTCCGGATGAGCTTAACTACGCACAACTGCCTCTGCGTGCAGCTACAGCTCTTAACAGGCTCAGGCTGCAAAACCCAAAGCTACTTACACAGGTGGCTGTGTGCTGCTGCTGCTGCTCCTGCTCCTCCTCCTCCTCCTCCTGCTCCTGCTCCTCCTCCTCCTGCTCCTCCTGCTGCTCCTGCTGCTCCTTCTTCTCCTTCTTCCTCTTCCAGGAGTGCTCCTTCCATCCCAACCCTTAACTCCTGCACTTCACCTTCTTTTGAGGGCTTGAGACGGACCATCAGCGTTCCTTTTACAGGGCAGATGGTGCCCTAATCAAGCAATAAGGAGCAGAACCAGCTCCTCGGGAGGGGGAGTGACTTCTGGTGTTGGGAGTCATCCAGGGTCTTAAGGGGGCCCACTGGGAAGGGAGTTTTTAGGGTGTTAGGTAGGGATAGGACTAGAAGGAAATGGAGCAAAGCTAGAAAAGGGGAGGAGAAGGCTCCGAGGAGACCTCCTGGTGGCCTTCCAGTGTCTGAAGGGGGCTCCAAGAAAGCTGGGGAGGGACTTTTGACGGGGTCAGGGAGTGATAGGACTGGGGGGGGATGGAGCAAAAGTAGAAGTGGGGAAGATTGAGCTTGGATGTGAGGAAGAAGTTGTTGCCCATGAGGGTGGTGAGAGCCTGGCAGAGGTTGCCCAGGGAGGTGGTGGAAGCCTCCTGCCTGGAGGTGTTTGCAGCCAGGCTGGCTGTGAGCAACCTGCTGTGGTGTGAGGTGTCCCTGGCCATGGCAGGGGTGTTGGGACTGGCTGAGCCTTGAGGTCCCTTCCAACCCTGACCATTCTGTGATTCTCTCCTTGCTGTGCACCAACACCACTTCCTGGCTGTTGTTTCTGGTTCCAGCAGGTAATAATTACCCCAAACCTGTTACAGGAGCCTCTTAACCAGAAAACAGAACACAGACGGCACGGTGAATGTAAAGCATCTGGGGAGTGGCTGCCAGCTCTGGTCTCCAAAGGTATTTTGTTCCATCACACTTGGCTTGGGAAAGTGGGGAAGAGAGGGCAGGAAAGGTTGATTGGGTTTGCTTGCAGCAAACTCTGCAAGCTGCCAGGAAACTTGCCCTGTGCTGGGCAGCAGCTGGGGCTGCGGGGGCATTGTGGCTTCAGGGGTACCTAGGGCTCATGTGTGGTGGTGTGAGCCTCTTACCTGTTGTGACCTGGGCTGGGAGAGCCATCTCTAAGATGTTTGTTCTTCACAGTATCACACAGTGCATTAGAGGGTGGAGGGGAGCTCAAGGAGCATCCAGTCCAAGCCCCCTGCCAGAGCAGGAGCACCTAGCGCAGCTCACACAGCAACACATCCAGCTGCCTTTGCAATGCCTCCACACAAGGAGACTCCACCACCTCCCTGGGCAGCACATCCCAATGGCCAACAACTCTCTCTGGGAAGAACTTTCTCCTCACCTCCAGCCTAAACCTCCCCTGGCACAGCTTGAGACTGTGTCCTCTTGTTCTGGGGCTGGGGGCCTGGGAGAAGAGACCAACCCCCACCTGGCTACAACCTCCCTTCAGGGAGTTGCAGAGAGCAATAAGGTCTCCCCTGAGCCTCCTCTTCTCCAGGCTAAGCAAGCCCAGCTCCCTCAGCCTCTCCTCACAGGGCTGTGCTCCAGACCCCTCCCCAGCTTTCTTGCCCTTCTCTGGACACCTTCCAGCAGCTCAACATCTTTCCTGACCTGAGGGGCCCAGAACTGGACACAGGACTCAAGGTGTGGCCTCAGCAGTGCTGAGCACAGGGCACAATGACCTCCCTGCTCCTGCTGGCCACACTGTTCCTGATGCAGGCCAGGATGCCCTTGGCCTTCTTGGCCCCCTGGGCACACTGCAGGCTCATGTTCAGCCTACTCTCCACCAGTCCCCCCAGGTCCCTCTCTGCCTGTCTGCTCTCAGCCCCTCTGACCCCAGCCTGTAGCACTGCCTGGGGTTGCTGTGGCCAAAGTGCAGCACCTGGCACTTGGATGTGTTCCGTCTCATGCCTGCAGGAAGGCTGCAGGGAGGCTTTTGCTGAGGGTGCCTGGAGACAGGGCTGTGCCTGAGCAGAGGGTGTTCACTCCAGCTGTGCCCTCCTGTTCCATTAAGCAGTGTGGATGCCTTCAGCTTTGCTGCCCCTGGCTTGGTTCGGTGGTTGTTGGGTTTTTTTTGCTGTTCACATTACACTCCATAATTGTATTAATAAGAGGTATTTACCCTTCATTATTTCCATTCTCTGGAGGACTGCTGCAGACAGGATATAATTAATCCAGATGCTCACACGGAGCCGGGGTCGTTGTGTGCCACAGCCACTGCCTTTACTGGAAGTAATTGCAGGCATTCACCGCAGCCCAGCCTCGGTGGCACTCGAAGAGGGGGATGCCTAATGCATGAAAGGCAGGGGATTGCTTATTAGCTGGATTATCTCGAGCACTCTGCCTTAATTAAGAGCCTTAAAGAAAGATAAAAAGGTAGGAGGGGAGAGGGAGGTGGGGCGGGGGGAAAGCAAGCAGGAGGATGAAATTGTTTGCCCAAGGTCAGGGAATGGAGATTAGCACCTGGGGCTTTCAGCATCCCAATCCAGTGGCCAGCCCATTAGGTCAGATGGCCTCTGCAAGCACCTTGCTGGGAGATTAAATGCCTGGAAGGTCCAGCCAGTGTAAACCAAAGGGGGAAACAGCAATATATCTGTATATCTACATCTATATCTATATCTCTATATCTATATCTCATTTTAGGGTGATAAAATTGCAGCCACCCACAAGGCATCAGTGGAACTCATGATGACAAAAAAAACCACCCAAGCCAAAGCTGTTTATTGAGAAGCAAAGGTAAGAATGAACCACTCCTGCCTGATGAGAAGGCTCCAATCAGACCTCCTTGTGGCCTTCCAGGATCTGGAAGAGGGCTACAAGAAAGCTGGGGGGAGGCTTGCCTCAGGCAAGCAAGGGGAGCTGCACAGCGCCCAGGCTGCACAGCACATCCCAGCAGAGCCAGGCCAGGGCTACATCCTCCACGATCAGGGCTGGAAGGCAAAGGGTCCCAGGCACTGCTCCCAGAGGCTTCCTGCAGCAGCATTGGCACAGCCTCCCAGGCACTGCTCCCAGAGGCTTCCTGCAGCAGCATTGGCACAGCATCCCAGGCACAGCTCCCAGAGCCTTCCTGCAGCAGCCCAGCTGCCACTGCTCTCAGGGCACCATGGTTCAGCTGTTCTCCAGCCACAGGCCCCAGTGGCCTCTGGCTCAGCCATGCAGCCCCACACAACACCCAGCAGAGCTTGCAGTGAGACCCCACCTGGAGCATTGTGTCCAGATCTGGAGCCTCTGGTCCAGGAAGGGTCAGGAGGTGCTGGAAGGTGTCCAGAGAAGGGGCATGAGGATGAGCAGAAGGCTGGAGCTGCTCTGCTGTGAGGACAGACTGAGGGAGTTGGGGCTGTTCAGTCTGGAGAAGAGAAGACTCTGAGGAGACCTTGTGGCATTCCAGGATCTGAAGAGGGCTCCAAGAAAGCTGGGGAGGGACTTTTGAGGGTGTCAGGGAGTGATAGGACTGGGGGGATGGAGCAAAACTAGAAGTGGGAAGATTGAGCTTGGATGTGAGGAAGAAGTTGTTGGCCATGAGGGTGGTGAGAGCCTGGCAGAGGTTGCCCAGGGAGGTGGTGGAAGCCTCCTGGCTGGAGGTGTTTGCAGCCAGGCTGGCTGTGGCTGTGAGCAACCTGCTGCAGTGTGAGGTGTCCCTGGCCATGGCAGGGGGGTTGGGACTGGCTGCTCCTTGAGGTTCCTCCCAACCCTGACACTTCTGGGGTTGCATGTGGCCCAGGAGACTGCAGAAGCCAAGTTTCTGTACCTGTGTTTTCTCCACACATCCAGGACAGTGCTATCCCTGTATGCATTTCCAGGGCACCACCTGCCTTACAGCCAGTGCCTGGGAATTACCAAGACGGGCTGCTTAAAGAGCAGGGTAGGACAGCTCACCCTTGCCTGTGGCCCTGGAGGTGTTTCCAGAGCCTGCTGACCGTGTCCCCACCTGGTCTGACAGAGGTGGGTGGTAGGATGACCAGAGAAGTCCACCCATCAGCAAACTCCCAGCTCCAGCTGCACTTTACATGGGTTCTGGCTCCACAGAAATGGCAAAGCCTGGCCCTGGGCACTGCCAGTGGCACTCAGTTTGGATGTGGCACTGGCTGTGCAGCAAAGCCATCCTTGCATCCTGACCTTTGCCTTGCAGAGGTCGTGTTCCAAGTTCTAGACCCCAGACATTGGAGTCTGCCTCCTCCTTTGCCATCTGAAGAAAAGCAGCCTGCTGTCACCACCCCCTGCTGAGGATGCCAGGCCCTCAGACCTGGTGAAGTGCAGCATGCACATCTTTTACACTTTGGCAGCCCAGCAGAGAGGGGGGATGATGAGCCCTGCAGAGAGGGGGATGATGAGCCCTGCAGAGGGGTGGGATGATGAGCCCTGCAGAGAGGGGGGATGATGAGCCCTGCAGAGAGGGGGGATGATGAGCCCAGCAGAGAGGGGGGATGATGAGCCCTGCAGAGAGGGGGGATGATGAGCCCTGCAGAGAGAGAGGGGGGATGATGAGTCCAGCAGAGAGGGGGGATGATGAGCCCAGCAGAGAGGGGGGATGATGAGCCCAGCAGAGAGGGGGGATGATGAGCCCAGCAGAGAGGGGGGATGATGAGCCCAGCAGAGAGGGGGGATGATGAGCCCTGCAGAGAGGGGGGATGATGAGTCCAGCAGAGAGGGGGGATGATGAGTCCAGCAGAGAGGGGGATGATGAGTCCAGCAGAGAGGGGGGGATGATGAGCCCTGCAGAGAGGGGGGATGATGAGCCCTGCAGAGAGGGGGGATGATGAGCCCTGCAGAGAGGGGGATGATGAGCCCTGCAGAGAGGGGGGATGATGAGCCCTGCAGAGAGGGGGGATGATGAGCCCTGCAGAGAGGGGGGATGATGAGCCCTGCAGAGAGAGGGGATGATGATGAGCCCAGCAGAGAGGGGGGATGATGAGCCCTGCAGAGAGGGGGGTATGATGAGCCCAGCAGAGAGGTGGGATGATGAGCCCTGCAGAGAGGGGGGATGATGAGCCTGCTGCAGAGGGGGGGGATGATGAGCCCTGCAGAGGGGTGGGATGATGAGCCCTGCAGAGAGGGGGGTATGATGAGCCCAGCAGAGAGGTGGGATGATGAGCCCTGCAGAGAGGGGGATGATGAGCCCTGCAGAGGGGGGGGATGATGAGCCCTGCAGAGAGGGGGGATGATGAGCCCAGCAGAGAGGGGGGATGATGAGCCCTGCAGAGAGGGGGGATGATGAGCCCTGCAGAGAGGGGGGATGATGAGCCCTGCAGAGAGGGGGGATGATGAGCCCAGCAGAGAGGGGGGATGATGAGCCCAGCAGAGAGGGGGGATGATGAGCCCAGCAGAGAGGGGGGATGATGAGCCCTGCAGAGGGGTGGGATGATGAGCCCTGCAGAGGGGTGGGATGATGAGCCCTGCAGAGAGGGGGATGATGAGCCCTGCAGAGAGGGGGGATGATGAGCCCTGCAGAGAGGGGGGATGATGAGCCCTGCAGAGAGGGGGGATGATGAGCCCAGCAGAGAGGGGGATGATGAGCCCTGCAGAGAGGGGGGATGATGAGCCCTGCAGAGAGGGGGGATGATGAGCCCTGCAGAGAGGGGGGATGATGAGTCCAGCAGAGAGGGGGGGGATGATGAGCCCTGCAGAGAGGGGGGATGATGAGCCCTGCAGAGAGGGGGGGATGATGAGCCCTGCAGAGAGGGGGGATGATGAGCCCTGCAGAGAGGTGGGATGATGAGCCCAGCAGAGAGGGGGGATGATGAGCCCAGCAGAGAGGGGGGATGATGAGCCCTGCAGAGGGGTGGGATGATGAGCCCTGCAGAGGGGTGGGATGATGAGCCCTGCAGAGGGGTGGGATGATGAGCCCTGCAGAGAGGGGGGATGATGAGCCCTGCAGAGAGGGGGGATGATGAGCCCTGCAGAGAGGGGGGGATGATGAGCCCTGCAGAGGGGTGGGATGATGAGCCCTGCAGAGAGGGGGGATGATGAGCCCTGCAGAGGGGTGGGATGATGAGCCCTGCAGAGAGGGGGGATGATGAGCCCTGCAGAGAGGGGGGATGATGAGCCCAGCAGAGAGGGGGATGATGAGCCCTGCAGAGGGGTGGGATGATGAGCCCTGCAGAGGGGTGGGATGATGAGCCCTGCAGAGAGGGGGGATGATGAGCCCTGCAGAGGGGGGGATGGGATGATGAGCCCTGCAGAGGGGTGGGATGATGAGCCCTGCAGAGGGGTGGGATGATGAGCCCTGCAGAGGGGTGGGATGATGAGCCCTGCAGAGGGGTGGGATGATGAGCCCTGCAGAGAGGGGGATGATGAGCCCAGCAGAGAGGGGGGATGATGAGCCCTGCAGAGAGGGGGGATGATGAGCCCTGCAGAGAGGGGGATGATGAGCCCTGCAGAGAGGGGGATGATGAGCCCTGCAGAGAGGGGGGATGATGAGCCCTGCAGAGAGGGGGATGATGAGCCCTGCAGAGAGGGGGGATGATGAGCCCTGCAGAGAGGGGGGATGATGAGCCCTGCAGAGGGGTGGGATGATGAGCCCTGCAGAGAGGGGGGATGATGAGCCCTGCAGAGAGGGGGGATGATGAGCCCTGCAGAGGGGTGGGATGATGAGCCCTGCAGAGGGGTGGGATGATGAGCCCTGCAGAGGGGTGGGATGATGAGCCCTGCAGAGAGGGGGATGATGAGCCCTGAGAGAGGGGGGATGATGAGCCCTGCAGAGAGGGGGGGATGATGAGCCCTGCAGAGAGGGGGGATGATGAGCCCTGCAGAGAGGGGGGATGATGAGCCCTGCAGAGGGGTGGGATGATGAGCCCTGCAGAGAGGGGGAGATGATGAGCCCTGCAGAGAGGGGGATGATGATGAGCCCTGCAGAGGGGTGGGATGATGAGCCCTGCAGAGGGGTGGGATGATGAGCCCTGCAGAGAGGGGGGATGATGAGCCCTGCAGAGAGGGGGATGATGAGCCCAGCAGAGAGGGGGATGATGAGCCCAGCAGAGAGGGGGGATGATGAGCCCTGCAGAGAGGGGGGATGATGAGCCCAGCAGAGAGGGGGATGATGAGCCCTGCAGAGAGGGGGATGATGAGCCCTGCAGGTCACAAACAGTTGCAGTGAGGTGGAGGAGAGACAAGCACGGCTCAGCTCTGCGGCAGTCAGCATGCAGATGTCTTTCTCAGCTTGCTCTGAAAATGGGCCCCAAGGTGTAAAGGAAGGCCAAAACCTGTCCCCTTTCCTGGGGGCTGGGCTTCTAAACCCTGCACAGAAACACAGAAAAGTCCTCATGGAGAGTTCAGGGCCCTCTGGGCTGCCTGCAGACCCCAATCCTCCCTCGTTTGAAGCACTGCACAGGTGAGGGATGACAGAACCACAGATTCTGTCTGGTTGGAAGTGACCTCCAAGCTCATCCAGTCCACCCCTCGACCCAGCACTGCAGGGTCACCACCAAACCATGTCCCTAAGCACCATCTCCACACACTGCTGCAGCACCCCCAGGCATGGTGACTCCAGCACTGCCCTGGGCAGAGCATTCCAGTGGCTGAGAGCCCTTCCAGGGAAGAAATGTTTCCTGAGATCCAGCCTGAACCTCCCCTGCTGCAACTTGGAGCCATTTCCTCTGCTCCTGTCCCTTGCCAGCCAGGAGCAGAGGCTGCCCCCTCCTGACTCCAACCTCCTTCAGGGAGCTGCAGAGAGCACTGAGGTCTCCCTCAGCCTCCACTTCTCCAGCCTGAACACCCCCAGCTCCCTCAGCCCCACCTCGGTGGGAAGTGTCCCAAAGCAACTCACAAGCAGCACCAAAGGCAGAAAGCAGGAGGGGGAACAAAGGGGGGTGGGGGAGGCTGTTCCTGCCAAAATCTGAGGTGCTGCCATTCTGTGCTGGAAAACATCAGCTGCTGAAGAATGAAGAGATTTTTAGGAAGGGAAAACAAATGCTTGGAGCTATGAGGAGAGGCTGAGGGAGCTGGGGTTGCTTAGCCTGGAGAAGAGGAGGCTCAGGGGAGACCTTCTTGCTCTCTCCAACTCCCTGAAGGGAGGTTGTAGCCAGCTGGGGGTTGGTCTCTTCTCCCAGGCCCCCAGCCCCAGAGCAAGAGGACACAGTCTCAAGCTGTGCCAGGGGAGGTTTAGGCTGGAGGTGAGGAGAAAGTTCTTCCCAGCAAGAGAGATTGGCCATGGGAATGTGCTGCCCAGGGAGGTGGTGGAGTCCCCATCCCTGGAGGTGTTCAGAAAAGGCTTGGACGTGGCACTTGGAGCCATGGTTTAGTTGTCAGGAGGTGTTGGGTGTTAGGTAACAGGTTGGACTTGATGATCTCTGAGGTCTCTTCCAAGCTGGTTGATTCTGTGTGACTCCTGCTTCCGCAGGCAGGAGCCTCTTGGAGTGAGGCAGGGCTGGCTTGGGCAGAAGACACCGCCAAGGGACTCGTTGGGACAAGAGCTGCTCAGGGTGGGTCACAGCCGTACTGCCATCCTTCCTGAAACACCCCAGAGCTTTGCATTCCCCTTTCAGCTGTAAAGTGTTAAGTTGTTTTCTGCTAGTGAATTGCTTTTATTCCTTGCCTTTCTTTTCCCTCCCCCTCCCACCACCTTGCTTCTCTCGCAGATGCCCGGAGCTGTAAAGCTGCTCCCGGATGAATAGGTTGGTAAGTGGTTACTTCCTCAGCACTTTACATTCCTGAGGAAGCCGATTATTTTGATTCCAGAAGCTGGGAACCCTAGAAAGCCTCTTCCTAGCCGAGAAAGGTAGCTGAAAGCCTCAGCGCTCTTCATGAGGAGGGTGAGCTAATTGATGAGTTCTGCGCCACCACGAGGGTGCTGCAACACTGCAGCAGGTTGCCCAGGGAGGTAGTTGAGGCAGCACAAGGCTCTGAGCAGCCTGCTTTAGTGGGGGATGTCCCTGGACTGCAGGGGGGATGGACTGGATGACCTTCTGGGGTCCTTTCCAACCCAAACCAGTCTATGATTCTACAAAGATCTGAGTCCCAAATGTGTCCTGGTTTAGAGCCACGAGCTGCCAGAGGGCAGAAGAGGATATTCTGCCCCTTTTGGGGAGCACAAATGAAAAGGCTGTACAAGTAGAATGGAAGATTAAATGGCAATGCCATGTCCAAATGGACATACAGAAGGCACCCAGGCAGAATGAATACATTCAGGGCTTAGGCTGAGCCTACCAGGCCAGTACCTTCCAGAAGCATAGACTCACAGAAGTGTCAGGGTTGGAAGGGACCTCAAGGAGCAGCCAGTCCCAACCCCCCTGCCATGGCCAGGGACACCTCACACTGCAGCAGGTTGCTCACACCCACACAAATGCTGCTGCAGGAAGCTTCTGGGAGCAGTGCCTGGGAGGCTGTGCAAATGCTGCTGCAGGAAGCCTCTGGGAGCAGTGCCTGGGAGGCTGTGCAAATGCTGCTGCAGGAAGCCTCTGGGAGCTGTGCCTGGGAGGCTGTGCAAATGCTGCTGCAGGAAGCCTCTGGGAGCAGTGCCTGGTAGCAAATGCTGCTGCAGGAAGCTCTGGAAGCAGTGCCTGGGAGGCTGTGCAAGTGCTGCTGCAGGAAGCCTCTGGGAGCTGTGCCTGGGAGGCTGTGCAAATGCTGCTGCAGGAAGCCTCTGGGAGCAGTGCCTGGTAGCAAATGCTGCTGCAGGAAGCTCTGGAAGCAGTGCCTGGGAGGCTGTGCAAATGCTGCTGCAGGAAGCCTCTGGAAATGCCTCTAGAGGGCAGCTGGAGGTCTCAGGTGACAATGGAACAGCAGCTCCAGGTGTCCCCGTGTCCCCGTGGTGCTGTGAAACACTCTCAGCACCTCTCTGAGGGTGCAAGGGAGGGAGGGACCCTGATGAGGTTTCCTCCTCCCATGTCACTGAGCTGCTGCTGAAGCTGTGCCCTTGCTGCTCAGGTCTCCTCCACCCGGAGCTTCGCTCTGCCCTGCCTCTCCCACCCCTTCCTTCACGGGGTTGGAGGAGCCAGCAACACTTCCACACCCTCGACTATTCCACTTTTAGCACCCATTTTCTCCTCTTGCTTCCCAAGGAGGCACTTCTCTTGCTCTGCACTTCCATTGAGAAAATGTAGAATCCTAGTGGTGACTGCAAAGAAAGGGACTGAAGCTATCCTGATGTTTTTATGGGCTCATTAAAGGCCTTATTCATCTTTCTCTGTATTGGGGGGAAAAAAAAGGGGGGGGAAATCTAACTTTGCCTTGTGCCACACTCAGAAGCAGTCCCTGGCTTCTCAGGGGTGAAGCAGTCACACATTAACCTTTCCTCCTTCTTTCTGCAGTCCTCTGGTGAACATAGAATCATAGAATTGTCAGGGCTGGAAGGGCCCTCAAGGAGCAGCCAGTCCCAACCCCCTGCCATGGCCAGGGACACCTCACACTGCAGCAGGTTGCTCACAGCCACAGCCAGCCTGGCTGCAAACACCTCCAGGCAGGAGGCTTCCACCACCTCCCTGGGCAACCTCTGCCAGGCTCTCACCACCCTCAGGGGCAACAACTTCTTCCTCACATCCAAGCTCAGTCTCCCCACTTCTACTTTTGCTCCATCCCCCCCCCAGTCCTATCACTCCCTGACCCCGTCAAAAGTCCCTCCCCAGCTTTCTTGGAGCCCCCTGCAGATCCTGGAAGGCCACAAGAAGGTCTCCTGGGAGCCTTCTCCTCTCCAGACTGCACAGCCCCAACTCGCTGAGCTACAACTCCAAGCAAGGCTTTTAAAGGAGCCTCTTCTCCTCCCAACTGCTCTTCCAGCCTCCCTTCACACTTGGAACTGTTCCTCTGTGGATATGAGGTGACTTATGGGGAGGTGTAAGGCTAACAGCACTTTACTCTGCCCTGCTGAGACCTCACCTGCAATGCTGTGTCCAGTTCTGAGCTCCCCAGTTCAAGAGAGACAGAGACCTGCTGGAGAGAGTCCAAGGGAGAGCCATGAGGATACTTAGGGGACTTGAGCATCTCCCCTGAGAAGAGAGACTGAGAGCCCTGGGGCTGTTTAATCTGGAGAAGAGAAGGCTGAGAGGGGATCTGATCAATGCCTATCAACAGCTGAGGGGTGGAGGTCAAGCGGAGGGGGCCAAGCTCTTTTGGGTGGTGCACAGCAACAAGCCAAGGAACAATGGAGGCAAACTTGAACAGAGAAGGTTTGAGCTCAAGATGAGGAGAAACTTCTTGGCAGTGAGGGTGTGAGAGGGCTGGAGCAGGCTGGCCAGAGAGGTTGTGGAGTCTCCTTGTGTGGAGGCCTTGCAAAGGCAGCTGGAAGTGTTGCTGTGGGAGCTGCCCTGGGTGCTGCTGCTCTGGCAGGGGGCTTGGCCTGGCTGCTCTCATCTCATCCCTTTCATCCTCTAACACTCTATGTTTGTATGATTCTGTGATTCTACACTCCCACTGTCCCTGGGCTCCCTGTGACCTGGGGGTCCCCTATGCCACCATGGGGCATTGCTATCAGGGCCATGACTCTGCTCACCGAGGTCTGTGAGGCTCCTCTGCAGCTGCTGCTCCTTACTTGCTGGTGTGCTTCGCTTTCTGCTCGCTCTGGCAAGGTGGCAGCTCTGGGCTGTACCCAGGGCTCAGAGTATCCTCAAAGGCCACATCCTGGAGTGTCCAGAGGAGGCCACAGAGGTGATGCAAGGGCTGGAGCTATGAGGACAGGATGAGGGAGCTGGGGGTGTGCATCCTGCAGAAGAGAAGGCTCCAGGGGCACCTCAGAGCTGCTGCCAGCAGCTGAAGGGATCCTGCAGGAAGGCTGCAGAGAGACTTTGGCTGAGGGGGTCTGGAGCCAGGCCAAGGGGGAATGGTTTGGAGCTGAGGCAGAGCAGGGGCAGAGTGGAGCTGAGGCAGAAGTTGTTGAGTGTGAGGCTGGTGAGAGCCTGGCACAGGCTGCCCAGGGAGGATGAGGCTGCCTCCTGCCTGGGGGTGTTCAAAGGCAAGTTGAGTGCAGCCTTGAGCAGCTCAGTCTAGGTGAGAGATCTCCCTGCCCATGGCAGGAGGTTGGAGTAGATGATCTCTGAGCTCCCTTCCATCCTAAGCCACTCTGTGGTTCTCTGTTTTAATAGAAACTGGCTGGAAGCCATGAACAGTGCCTGGGACATCACCTCCACATGTCCCACACTGCAAACCCCTCCCTAGTGGCACACATCCCACCCTCCAGCCCTGCCTTTGCAAGGTGCCAGGACAGGAGGGCATCCTGTGAGGAGCAGCTGAGAGAGCTGGGGGTGTTCAGTGTGGAGAAGAGAAGGCTGAGGGCAGAGCTTACTGCTCCCTGCAGCTCCCTGAAAGGAGGCTGGAGTGAGGCTGGGGCTGGTCTCTTCTCCCAGGTAACTGGAGAGGGGCAATGAGGTGAAGCTGTGCCAGGGGAGGCTTAGGTGGCACATGAAGAAAAACTTCTGGAATGAGAGAGTGGTGAGGGGTTGGAGCAGGCTGCCCAGGGAGGTGGTGGAGTCTCCATGCCTGGAGGTGTTCAGGAAGCTGCAGCTGTGGTGCTTCAGGACATGGTTTAGTGGCCATGGGAACTGAGTTAAGTTGGACTCAATGAACTTAAAGGTCTCAGCCTCAATGGCTCTGTGGGAGACAGGCAGCTGCTGCTGCTGGTCCCTCCAGCAACACTGTGCCAAGGTCACTGCTACTGCCCAGCACTCCCAGGTGAACATCAGAGCTGCCTGCCAGCAGCTGAAGGGATCCTGCAGGAAGGCTGCAGAGAGACTTTTGCTCAGGGGGTCTGGAGCCAGGCCAAGGGGGAATGGGTTGGAGCTGAGGCAGAGCAGGGGCAGAGTGGAGCTGAGGCAGAAGTTGCTGAGTGTGAGGGTGGTGAGAGCCTGGCACAGGCTGCCCAGGGAGGCTGTGGCTGCCTCCTTGCTGGGGGTGCTGAAGGCCAGGCTGGCTGAGGCCTCGAGCAGCTGAGTGGAGCTGAGAGGTGTCCCTGGGCACGGTGGGAAGGTTCAGTTGAGATGATGTCTGAGGCCCCTCCGAAGTGAAGCTGTTCTGGGATCCACCTCCCACCTGCTGCTCATTCCAGCAGGAATGACATAAATAAAGCAAAGAATAAAAATATCTCTTATCTAAACCAACCAAACCAAACAACAGAGAGGCTGAAAACTGAGACAAGGACAAAGCAGGGCTAGAAGGAAGGGATCAACATTAGAGGAGGTGAGTGCAGAGGAGGCTGCATTCCACTCTAGGCTGTTATGGAGGGGTTTAATTTCCTGCAAACCTTTTCTTTAGGCCAGGCAGAGGCAGGAGTGGAAGGCAATCACCTTATCAGGCCTCTTATCAGGGTTGATTTTGCTCAGTCTTCCCTCCATGGATTATATTTTTCTCCCCAATAATTCAGGAACTAAATTAAAAATGAAAATAAACAAAGAATATAACCCACCCCCCCATCCCTACCCCCCAAGCATCCTTTGGCTGAGGGTGATGCCTTGTGTCAGGATTTCTCAGCTCAAGTGCATTTTAGAACCAAAAGAATCTGGGGTCAGCGCTGAGATCGATCAAGGACCTGGATGAGGGCACAGAGGGCACTGCCAGCAACTTTGGTGATGGCCCCAAACACCTGATGGCTGAAGCACCTGAAGGCTGTTCTGCCATTCAGTGAGACCTGGGCAGGCTGAGAGTTGGGTGGGGAGAAATGGAATGAAATGCAGTAAGGCCAAGGGTAGAGTCTGGCACCTGGGGAAGAGCAGCCCCATGGAGCAGGATGGGCTGGGGAATGAGCTGCTGGAGAGCAGTGAAGGGGAAAGGCACCTAGGGGTGCTGGTGGGCAGGAGGATGCCCCTGAGCCAGCAAGGTGCCCTGGTGGCCAAGAAGGCCAAGGGCATCCTGGGCTGCATTAGAAGGGCTGTGGGCAGGAGGGCAGAGAGGTTCTCCTGCCCCTCTGCTCTGCCCTGGGGAGGCCACAGCTGGAATCTTGTGTCCAGCTCTGGGTCCCTCAGCTCAAGAAGGAGCTGAGGGCAGTGCTGGAGAGAGTGGATGGCAGAGCCCCCAAGCTGCTGCAGGCAGTGGAAGGTCTCCCTGGGAGGCCAGGCTGAGGCAGCTGGGGCTTGGAGCTTGGAGCAGAGGAGCCTGAGGGCTGCCCTCAGTGCTGGGGCTCAAGAGGTGCAGGGCAGTGTGGGGAGGAGGGAGCCAGGCTGTGCTGAGGGCTGTGCAAGGACAGCCCAAGGGGCACTGGGTGGCAGCTGGAGCAGAGGAGGTGGCAGGGGAAGAGGAGGGAAAGCTTTTTGGCTGTGAGGGTGTGAGAGGGCTGGAGCAGGCTGGCCAGAGAGGTTGTGGAGTCTCCTTGTGTGGAGGCCTTGCAAAGGCAGCTGGAGGTGTTGCTGTGGGAGCTGCCCTGGGTGCTGCTGCTCTGGCAGGGGGCTTGGCCTGGCTGCTCTCTGCAGCTCCCTTCCATCTCCCTGGCACTCTGTGATGATTTATTGTGAATCTTTCCAAACAAAACACCAAGGAGATACCGAGAAAGTTCTCCATCCTCCATCTCTCTTCATTTCGCCCTATAATCTCACTCCTGGCAGGGCAGAGTCCTCCCTGCAAAGTGAATTTTTCATCTGTTCTCCTTGCCATTCATAAAATCAAATCCTGCCTGCTTCTGTTGTGGTTATTTAATACTCCCTGCCCTGGTGTTGCTGCAGTGATAAATCTTTCATCCTCTTCTATGGTGGCTCCTCAGGGGCCAGCAAGATGCAAAAGCAGTTGGGGTGTTGGTGTGGGTTTTTGCTTTGCTTTGCTTTGCTTTGCTTTGCTTTGGCTTCGTTTTGAGGACCACTGTGAGGTGAATTTCTTGGGGTGGTATCAAGACGTGGAGGCTGAGGTCATTCAGGTGATGCTCACCTAGGTGTGCTGGGCAGTAACAGTGACCTTGGCACAGTGTTGCTGGAGGGGCCAGCAGCAGCAGCTGCCTGCCTCCCATAGAACCATTGAGGCTGAGACCTTAACTAAGGCTGGAAAAGACCTTTAAGATCATTGAGTCCAACTTAACTCAGTTCCCATGGCCACTAAACCATGTCCTGAAGCACCACAGCTACAGCTTCTTGAACACCTCCAGGCATGGGGACTCCACCACCTCCCTGGGCAGCCTGCTCCAACCCCTCACCACTCTCTCACTCAAGAAGTTTTTCTTCATGTGCCACCTAAGCCTCCCCTGGCACAGCTTCACCTCATTGCCCCTCTCCAGTTACCTGGGAGAAGAGACCAGCCCCAGCCTCACTCCAGCCTCCTTTCAGGGAGCTGCAGGGAGCAGTAAGCTCTGCCCTCAGCCTTCTCTTCTCCACACTGAACACCCCCAGCTCTCTCAGCTGCTCCTCACAGGATGCCCTCCTGTCCTGGCACCTTGCAAAGGCAGGGCTGGAGGGTGGGATGTGTGCCACTAGGGAGGGGTTTGCGGTGTGGGACATGTGGAGGTGATGTCCCAGGCACTGTTCATGGCTTCCAGCCAGTTTCTATTAAAACAGAGAACCACAGAGTGGCTTAGGATGGAAGGGAGCTCAGAGATCATCTACTCCAACCTCCTGCCATGGGCAGGGAGATCTCTCACCTAGACTGAGCTGCTCAAGGCTGCACTCAACTTGCCTTTGAACAGCCCCAGGCAGGAGGCAGCCTCATCCTCCCTGGGCAGCCTGTGCCAAGATCTCACCAGCCTCACACTCAACAACTTCTGCCTCAGCTCCACTCTGCCCCTGCTCTGCCTCAGCTCCAAACCATTCCCCCTTGTCCTGGATAGAAAGGAAGGAATGTAAGGAAGGGAAGGGAGGAAGGGAGGAAGGGAGGAAGGGAGGAAGGGAGGAAGGAAGGAAGGAAGGAAGGAAGGAAGGAAGGAAGGAAGGAAGGAAGGAAGGAAGGAAGGAAGGAAGGAAGGAAGGAAGGAAGGAAGGAAGGAAGGAAGGAAGGAAGGAAGGAAGGAAGGAAGGAAGGAAGGAAGGAAGGAAGGAAGGAAGGAAGGAAGGAAAGGAAAGAAGGAAGGAAAGGAAAGAAGGAAGGGAGGAAAGGAAAGAAGGAAGGGAGGAAAGGAAAGAAGGAAAGGAGGAAAGGAAAGAAGGAAGGAAGGAAAGGAAAGAAGGAAGGAAAGAAAGGAAGGAAAGCAAGCAAGCTGCTCCTGAACACCCCTCCTTGACGTCGCAGCCCTACAGGAGTTGTCCTTTCTCTTTCTTTCTGTTCTCTCGTTGCTGTTTGTTTTTCCTTCTTTCCCGTACTTGAAAGCAGGGAACAGGGAAATGAATAAACAAACGGCAGCGTATATATCTTCAAAGTGCTGGGGGGGGGGGGGGGGGGGGGGGATGATGGGGGGCTGGGGGTGGGGGAGTTGTTTTTCTTTCACATGACTCACGTCGGCGCTAATGGGAGTCACATGCTCGGCAAGCTTTGAAGCGCCAAAGCCTTGCGCAAGAGCCCCGCAAAGGACCAGCAACCGCCGAAACCAAAGCTGCTCGGTGTTTTCCTCCTCCCACAGGACTGCTTTGTCCGAATCACAGCCCCCCCACACGCCGGTGGCAATGGGCCAGCACAGGGAAAACCCCAATCCTGCAGTTGGAAGGTGCCCTTGACTCCTGCCTGCCCGCCTGGCAGCTCGCCCCACCTGCTAGCAGGGCAGACAGGTGGAGCGATGCTGCCTCGGTGCTCGGCCTGAAAAACAGGGGCAGGAGGAAGAGAGGTCTGGCATGGAGATGATCACAGGGTCACAGCTTGTTAGAGGTTGGAAGGGAGCTCCAGAGAGCAGCCAGGCCAAGCCCCCTGCCAGAGCAGCAGCACCCAGGGCAGCTCCCACAGCAACACCTCCAGCTGCCTTTGCAAGGCCTCCACACAAGGAGACTCCACAACCTCTCTGGCCAGCCTGCTCCAGCCCTCTCACACCCTCACTGTCAAGAAGTTGCTCCTCATGTTGAGCTCAAACCTTCTCTGTTCATGTTTGTCTCCATTGTTCCTTGTGCACCACCCAAAAGAGCTTGGCCCCCTCCACTTGACCCCCACCCCTCAGCTATTGATAGACATTGATCAGATCCCCTCTCAGCCTTCTCTTCTCCACACTAAACAGCCCCAGGGCTCTCAGTCTCTCTTCACAGGGGAGATGCTCAAGTCCCATAATCACTCTCGTGGCTTGTCATCTGCTGGTACTCATTCCTGCCAGTTACCCTCCCTCTGCTCTGCAGGGCTACACAGGTTTTCAGTGGTGTCTGTCTCTCCCCTGATAGTTCCCACTGAAGTGTCTCATGGATCACAGAAGTGTCAGGGCTGGAAGGGACCTCAAGGCTCAGCCAGTCCCAACCCCCCTGCCACGGCCAGGGACACCTCACACTGCAGCAGGTTGCTCACAGACACAGCCAGCCTGGCTGCAAACACCTCCAGGCAGGAGGCTTCCACCACCTCCCTGGGCAACCTCTGCCAGGCTCTCACCACCCTCAGGGGCAACAACTTCTTCCTCACATCCAAGCTCAATCTCCCCACTTCTAGTTTTGCTCCATCCCCCTCCAGTCCTATCCCTCCCTGACCCCCTCAAAAGTCCCTCCCCAGCTTTCTTGGAGCCCCCTTGAGATACTGGAAGGCCACAATTAGGTCTCCTGGGAGCCTTCTCCTCTCCAGCCTGCACAACCCCAACTCCCTCAGGCTGTCCTCACAGCAGAGCAGCTCCAGCCCTCTGCTCCTCCTCGGGGCCCTTCTCTGGACACCTTCCAGCACCTCCAGATCCCTCTTGGATGAAGGCCATCACCTTGGCATCCAAAAGGGCAACAACTGCTGGGAAGGAATGGGGGTTTCTGTGGTTTGTTGGTGTGGTTTTGTTGCTGTTTGGGTTTTCCTCTGTGTGTGTTGTGGGGGTTTTTTTCGTGTGTTTTGCTTTTGTTTTGGGGGTTTTGTGCGGTTTTGTTGCTTTTTGTTTGGGGGGGGGTTCTGTGGGGTTTTTTGTTGCTCGTTTGGGGTTTTTTTTGGTGTGGATTTTTGTTGTTGCTGTTTGTTTGGGGGGGGTGTTGTGTTTTGCTGTCGTTGCTGTTTCTTTGGGGGGGGGGTGTGTAGTTTTTCTGTTGTTGGTTTGGTTTGGGGTTTTCTTTAAAGTTCTGATGGAAGGAGGGGGGAAAAAAAGGGCACAATCTCCTTCCCTTCCCCACCCTCCACCCCTTAAACCAGGTCAGGTCTTAGCCTGCTGTCAGGTCAAACGGTCGAGGCTGATTTAGAGAGAGGAAAAAACCACGTTGAAGCCGAGCGAGAGCAGCTTGCCCCCAGCGAGCAAGCGGCTGAGCCGAGCTTAGGGAGCAGGCAGGTTGGGCAGCGCCGGGAGGGAGGATCTTCCCCCCACACCACCCCCGGCTCGCTTTGAAGTCTGAGCGAGCCTGTTGTAAAGTGCGGGAGGAAAGCGCCGGCTCCTTCAGGTGGTGATTTGTGTTTATGGGCTGCGAGTTTTACGAGGCGGGGAGAGGAGGCGAGAAACGCCGGCCCCCGGTAATTGAAACGAGCAGGGCTGGGTGGAAGAGGCTGTTTCAGCATCAAGGGAAGGTGACAAAGCCCTTTCAGAGGAGCGGTTTGGTCTCGGCACACCCCCCCCCCCCGCGCCCCCCCGCCTTCTCTAATGTTGCTGCGTAAAGGGTCCTGAGCGCTTAATGCTGCTCTTAATGGGGTAAGTGCCGAGCCGTGAATCATCGGCCCCGGCGACTGCAGATAGCAATACATCCTCGGCCGCTCGGAGCCAGCACCCTGCAGCACTTTCAAACGCTTGCTCTGAAAACCCTTTCAGTGCTCCTCCCAACCTCAAGTGCCACTGTTGCCTGCCAGGGCTCCCCCAGCCTGCTGCGTGATCTCGGGGGGGTTGCCTGGTCCCGATAGGGGAGGGAAGCAGAGGGCACGAGGAGCATAAAATCATAGAATTGGCAGGGCTGGAAGGGACCTCAAGGCTCAGCCAGTCCCAACCCCCTGCCATGGCCAGGGACACCTCACACTGCAGCAGCTTGCTCACAGCCACAGCCAGCCTGGCTGCAAACACCTCCAGGCAGGAGGCTGCCACCACCTCCCTGGGCAGCCTGTGCCAGGCTCTCACCACCCTCATGGCCAACAACTTCTTCCTCACATCCAAGCTCAATCTCCCCACTTCTAGTTTTGCTCCATCCCCCCCCAGTCCTATCCCTCCCTGACCCCCTCAAAAGTCCCTCCCCAGCTTTCTTGGAGCCCCCTTCAGACACTGGAAGGCCACCAGAAGGTCTCCTGGGAGCCTTCTCCTCTCCAGCCTGCACAACCCCAACTCCCTCAGGCTGTCCTCACAGCAGAGCAGCTCCAGCCCTCTGCTCCTCCTCGGGGCCCTTCTCTGGACACCTTCCAGCACCTCCAGATCCTGCCTGGCACAGAGGCTCCGGACCCAGAGCTGCAGCTGTGGTCTCAGCAGAGTGGAGCAGAGGGGCAGAATCCCCTCCCTGGCCCTGCTGGCTGTGCTTCTCTTGCTGCAGCCTGGGCTCTGCTTGGCTCTCTGGGCTGCAAGTGCTCCCTGCTGGCTCCTGTGGAGCTTCTCCTCCCCCAGCACCCCCAAGGCCTTTTCTTCAGGGCTGCTCTCCAGCCAGTCCCTGCCCAGCCTGTATCAGTGCCTGGGATTGCTCTGCCCCAGCTGCAGGACCTTGCATGCTCTTCACCTCAGAGATGCTTTCTCAAGAGTGTCTCCATCTAGGGCAGGCTTTGTCTGGGCTGGGGTAAAGGCAGTGCCCTAATTAAGGCTGCTCCCCAGTCTCCCCCTGCCCAGCCTGTATCAATGTTTGGGATTGCCCCAACCCAGCTGCAGGAGTAACAGCTGCTTTCCCTTCTCAGGCCACCCTCATTAGTAAGTTATGCATGCCCTGGGCTGGGAAAGACAAAGCACATGGGATGTCAAGCCAGCACGGAGGGACTCCAGTGAGGCTCCTCTGTAGCCTCCACAAGCCATTTATGCAAGCAGGAGATGTCAGAGCGGGTCCCTGCCACGCACCCTAGGAATGCAGGTGCTGCAGTGGCTTTCCCTGCCTCTGCCTGTTTTCCTGCCTGGAAGTATTGCCTAGGCAGAACTGAAGTTCTGGGTCTGTTCTTCTTTCTCTGGCAGCCCTGCTGGCATGAGGTCTCTGCTGGGCATCCAGAAAGGCTGGACAAAGGGCTGCTTGGCTGCAGATCAATCATCTCCGTGGTGCACACACAGCCAGGCCAGCGTGGCCAGGATGTTCATCACACAGGCACTCTCCCAGGCTGCAGATGGCCCTGGGCAGATGCAGTGAATCAGCCCCACCCTGCCGTGCCCCCATGCAGCAGGGCTGGGCAGCCCAGCCCGGGGGCAGCCCCTCCCCAGAGGTCACACACAGGCAGCCCCCACACATGCTGCTGGCCTGGCCGGCCCAGGCTTCAGTTTCACCCTCGAGGAAGCTGAGAGGAAGCTGGAAATCTCTTCACAGGATGTTAGGGGTTGGAAGGGACCTCTGAAGACCATCAAGTCCAACCCCCCTGCCAGGGCAGGACCAGAGAGTCCAGCACAGGTCACACAGGAACACAGCCAGATGGGGCTGGAAAGGCTCCAGAGAAGGAGACTCCACAACCTCTCTGGGGAGCCTGGGCTGCATCCAAAGCAGTGTGGCCAGAGCTGGAGAGAGAGGATCCTGCCCCTCTGCTCTGCTCTGGGGAGACCTCACCTGCAGGGCTGTGGCCAGCTCTGGAGCCCTCAGCACAGGAAGGACATGGACCTGATGGAGAGGCTCCAGAGGAGGGACACAAAGATCATCAGGGGCTGGAGAGCCTCTGCTCTGAGCACAGGCTGAGGAAGCTTGTGGTGTGCAGCCTGCAGAAGAGAAGGCTCCAGGCAGACCTCACAGCAGCCTGCCAGGACCTGAAGGAGCTACAAGAAGGCTGCAGAGGGACTGTGCCCAAAGGCCTGCAGGGACAGCACCAGGGGCAAGGGTTTGAAAGGAGAGCAGAGCAGATGGAGATTGGCTGTGAGGAACAAGTTCTGCCCCAGGAGGCTGCTGCAGCACTGCACCAGGTTGCCCAGGGAGGGAGCTGAGGCTCCATGGCTGGAGCTGTTCAAGGGGAGGCTGGAGAAGGCTGTGAGCAAGCTGCTGTGGTGGAGGATGTCCCTGCTGAGTGCAGGGGTTGGACTGGATGCCCTTTGGAGCTCCCTTCCCACCCAGCCCATTCTGTGATCCTATGGACTGGGCAGGGTGGGGGTGGAGGGGGGAAGTCATTACTCTTCTGTTGATCACACCTAGTACCCTCCCAAGAGATATTTCCACATGAGAGCAGAAGCTCCTTGGCTCAGCAGGGCTGTTTATGCTGTCCCTTGCATAATGAAGCCATCAGTCAGCGTGGGAAGGGGCAAGAGGGAGAGGAGAGCCAAGTGCCTGGGAGGGAATTGATGTGTGGACAGTGCTGCATGGGGTTCATTTTGTCTTTCAGCGTTGGTTGGAGTGTGAGGGCCACCAAGATACATGCAGCCCCCACAGCCATCCACATGTGCTCTGATCATGCAGCTGTTCATCCCAGCAGGCTGGCAGTGCTTGAGGGTGGCAGATTTACTGTGTGCACCTCAGGTGAAGGAGCAGAGGTCACTGTGCAAATATCCTTCTCAGGTGTCTGTAAATCCCTGAAAAAACACACACAGAGTGCAAGAACACTCTGAAGAGCTGGCTGATGGGATTTGATTTTGCCTTTTTATGAGCTGCCTGACTCAGAGCCCCAAATGACAGCAAGGTAAAGGTGTCCTGACTGGGAACGTCCTCTCAAGGTGTGGGTGCTCTGCTAGCCTCCATGACTGCTACACCTGAAGCTGTCTCTTCCTCTAACTGTCTTTCACAAAATCAGAGGCTCACAGGATGTGAGGGATTGGAAGGGACCTCTGGAGAGCTTCCAGTCCAAGCCCCTCTGCCAGAGCAGGAGCAGAGGATCCAGCACAGGGCACACAGGAACACAGCCAGGCAGGGCTGGAAAGGCTCCAGAGAAGGAGACTCCACAACCTCTCTGGGCAGCCTGCTCCAGGCCTCTGGGAGCCTCACAGGGAAGAAGTTCCTCCTCGTTCTGAGCTGGAGCCTCCTGTGCTGCAGTTTCCATCCATTGCCCCTTGGCCTATCCCAGGGTGCAGCTGAGCAGAGCCTGTCCCTGTCCCCTCCCTCCTGACCCCCAGCCCTCAGCTCTTGATAGACATTGATCAGATCCCTCTCAGCCTTCTCCTCTCCAGACTAAGCACCCCCAGGGCTCTCAGCCTCTCCTCCCCAGGCCGTCTCCAGTGCCTTCAGCATCCTTGCAGCCCTCCCTTGGACTCTCTCCAGCAGATCCCTGTCCCTCCTGACCTGGGGAGCCCAGAGCTGGATGCACTATTGCAGGGGAGGTCTCAGCAGGGCAGAGCAGAGGGGGAGGAGAACCTCCCTGGCTCTGCTGGCCACGCTCCTCTGAATGCCCCCCAAGACCCCCTTGGCCTTCTTGGCCCCCAGGGCACATTGCTGTGCCATGCAGAACTTGCTGCCCAGCAGCACTGCCAGGTCCTTCTCCTTGGGGCTGCTGTCCAGCAGATCCCCTCCCAACCTGTGCTGCTGCAGTTTGTTCTTCCTTCCCAGCTGCAGCACTCTGCACTCATCCTGGTTGAACCTCATCAGAAATTACAGAAATCACAGGAGCATTCAGGTTGGAAAAGACCCTCAGGATCACCAAGTCCAACCAATAACCCTACTCTACAAGCTTCTCCCCTAAACCATATCCCCGAGCACCAGGTCTAAACGACCTTTAAACACATCCAGGGTGACTCAACCACCTCCCTGGGCAGCACATTCTGTGAAAATTCTTTTCCCTAACATCCAGGCTAAAAATCCCAGAGCACCTGGGCTCTGGTGGAGTCCCCTCCCACCCCAGGTGTGCCCACTTGGCCCTCCCCACCCACTCCCCTTCTAAATACCCCACAGGGAAGGCAGAAGCCCCAAGCTGAGCCCATCTGGGCTGAGGGATCCTCCTCTCATCGCTGGTGAGTGCCCACGGAGCACACTGGGTGGTGGTGGTGGTGACATCAAAGGCCGGGGGCCTGCTGGCCCCCGGTTAGGTAGGGCAATGATTGATGACTGCTCCAGTATCATCCACAGGTGCTGCCTGGGCCTCCTTGCTGGGGTTGAGCTCCTCTGGGTGGTGTCTTGGATAGTTGAGGGTCTCGCCTCAGGCTCTGGGGTGGGTGCAAAAATGCTGGTGGTAGAGCAGGAGCTGTTCAGGCAGAGGGGGAGGATGGTGAGGGAGGAGCAGGAGCTGCTTGGGGCAGGTGAAGGGTGGTGGTACAAATCCAGGCTGGGTGCAGAGTGGGTTGAGAGAAACCTTGAAATCCCCATAGCAGAGCTCTCACCTTCCTTCCCACCTCCCATGGTGGCTCTTCTTCCCATAGGTCAGACACCTGGCTTTCTCCCCATCAGGTCCAGGAAACCCTTGCAAAACCAGCTGCTGAGCCTCAGGGCATCACAATCCTGCAGGTTTTTCTCTGCCCTGCGTGGGGCCCCCTCAGGCTGGAGGTTCCTTCCTGCCCAGCTCTCAGCCTGTCCAAGTCTCTGAATGGCCTGATGCAGCGTTTCCCAGTGCCATTCCCACTGCCCTCCACCTGGCAGCTCCCAGTTCCTTTCCCAGTGCCATTTCCTCTGTGATTCCCACTGCCCTCCACTTGGCTGCTCCCAGTTCCTTTCCCAGTGCCATTCCCACTGCCCTCCACTTGGCTGCTCCCAGTTCCTTTCCCAGTGCCATTCCCACTGCCCTCCACTTGGCAGCTCCCAGTTCCTTTCCCAGTGCCATTCCCACTGCCCTCCATTTGGCTGCTCCCAGTTCCTTTCCCACTGCCATTCCCACTGCAATCCACTTGGCAGCTCCCGGTTCCTTTCCCAGTGCCATTCCCTCTGTGATTCCCACTGCAATCCTCTTGGCAGCTCCCAGTTCCTTTCCCAGTGCCCTCCACCTGGCAGCTCCCCGTTCCTTTGCCAGTGCCATTCCCAGTGCCCTCCACCTGGCAGCTCCCCGTTCCTTTGCCAGTGCCATTCCCACTGCCCTCCACCTGGCTGCTCCCAGTTCCTTTCCCACTGCCATTTCCTCTGTGATTCCCACTGCCCTCCACTTGGCAGCTCCCAGTTCCTCTGCCAGTGCCCTTCCCACTGCAATCCAGTCACCAGTTCCCACTGTGGCTCCTGGGTGCCATTCCCTCTGCAGGCCCCGGCAGGAGCTCAGGGCTGGCCCAGCCCCGGGCACGGAGCTGCCCTCCGCCTCTGCCAGCCCTGAGAGCCCACAGGGACCTGATGACTTTGGTGTTTATTTTTCTCTGTTATTATTGTTATTTATTCCCTGTCAGCTTTGGCAGAGGAGGCAGCCAGGGGCATTAGTGGCACCCCCATGAATAACAGCTTGTGACAGAAGGAGGTCACCCAGCCCCTTCCAGCCTCTCCACCCACGTGGGGGGAAAGCAGCAATGAGGAGGCAGGAAGCCTGAGCTCTTCTCTGAGTGTTCCAGCTGTTAGCCACTGGAGATGCTCTGGAAGCCTCTCCATGTTCAGGTCCTCTTCAGCACTGCAGCTGGGAAGAGAGATTGTTTTGGTTTTAACTGGTAAAATGTGTTCCTTTTTCTTTAACCCAAAGGTGAATTTTTTTAGTGTGGGGAGGAGAAGGCTGAGAGGGGATCTGATCAATGTCTATCAACAGCTGAGGGCTGAGGGGGTTAGTTCTGGGATCTCCAGTTCAAGGGGCACACAGGGATCTGCTGGAGAGAGTCCAAGGGAGGGCTGCAAGGATGCTGAAGGCACTGGAGACTGCCTGGGGAGGAGAGGCTGAGAGCCCTGGGGGTGCTTAATCTGGAGAGGAGAAGGCTGAGAGGGGATCTGATCAATGTCTATCAAGAGCTGAGGGCTGGGGGTCAGGAGGGAGGGGACAGGGACAGGCTCTGCTCAGCTGCACCCTGGGATAGGCCAAGGGGCAATGGATGGAAACTGCAGCACAGGAGGCTCCAGCTCAGAACGAGGAGGAACTTCTTCCCTGTGAGGCTCCCAGAGGCCTGGAGCAGGCTGCCCAGAGAGGTTGTGGAGTCTCCTTCTCTGGAGCCTTTCCAGCCCTGCCTGGCTGTGTTCCTGTGTGCCCTGTGCTGGATCCTCTGCTCCTGCTCTGGCAGGGGGCTTGGACTGGAAGCTCTCCAGAGGTCCCTTCCAAGCCCTAATGTCCTGTGGACCTAAGAAGGTGTCTCAGCTCCTTTCCAATATAAATGTTGGCTGCAATTGTGGAAATTCTCTTTCTATTTTTTTTCTAAAGTAATTTGGATGCTACTAGAAATTATTAACAGTTCCATTTGAATTGTACTTATTCTGTTTATTATTATTATTTCTTTGGTTGTTTAGTTAGTTAATCACAGAATGGCTCAGGTTGGAAAGGACCCCAGAACTCATCTGCTCCAACCTCCCCACCATGGGTAGGGACACCTCTGAGCTAAACTCAGCTGCCCAAAGCCTCAAATCAAAGTCCCAGCTTAGTTTCCCTCGATGGCATGGCTCTAGATTCAGCAGGAGCAATGGTGTTGGGCAGTGACTTGCATGAACCATCAGTTAGATCATAGAATCACAGAATGGGTTGGGTGGGAAGGGAAGCTCCAAAGGGCCTCCAGCCCAACCCCCTGCACCCAGCAGGGACATCCTCCACCACAGCAGCTTGCTCACAGCCTTCTCCAGCCTCCCCTTGAACAGCTCCAGCCATGGAGCCTCAGCTCCCTCCCTGGGCAACCTGGTGCAGTGTGGCAGCAGCCTCCTGGGACAGAACTTGTTCCTCACAGCCAATCTCCATCTGCTCTGCTCTCCTTTCAAACCCTTGCCCCTGGTGCTGTCCCTGCAGGCCTTTGGGCACAGTCCCTCTGCAGCCTTCTTGCAGCCCCTTCAGGTCCTGGCAGTCTGCTGTGAGGTCTGCCTGGAGCCTTTTCTTCTGCAGGCTGCACACCCCCAGCTCCTTCAGCCTGTCCCTGTAGCAGAGCTTCTCCATCCCTCTGATTGTCTTTGTGATCCTCCTCTGGACCTGCTCTATCAGGTCCACATCCTTCTTCTGCTGGGAGCACCAGAAGTGGATGGAGTGCTCCAGGTGGAGGCTGCTCTTAGGTCTGCCTGGAGCCTTCTCTTCTCCAGGCTGAACACCCCCAGCTCCCTCAGACTGTCCTCTTACCATCCTTCAGCCCTGATCTCTCTGCACAAGGGCAGGGCTGTGAGTGGGAGGCGGCAAAGGGCCTTTTCCCAACAGATGTGTGAGCATTGCCCCCTTCCCTCTTGCCCTGAAGCACTGCAAAGGGAGTTTGGAACGCTGGACCTCAGCATCAACGGCTGAACAATGTTCAGGAGAGTGGAAAAACCTCTCAGTGGAGAGAACCACTTCCCTGCTCATCATTTATAAGACTTTCTATGTCAAAGCCTAAGGCCTGAGTGTACTGAGGAACAGGAATATTGGAGTTCTCTCACTCCCTTCAGGATGAATCCTTGTTTCTAAAGGAAAATCCCTGCTGCAGCCAGGCTTCAGCATGTCCAATTCCACAGCTTGTTCCCACTTCTGCCGCTCCTGGAGGAGCGAGAAAGTGAGGTTGGCTTCCCAGAGTCTTGCTGTGATTCAGAATCTCCAGACTCTTAGAAACCACTCTTCATTTGCTGCTCCACTTCCTGTACTCCAGAAACAAACCAAACCAAGCAAAACCAGATCAACCAAGCAAAACCAAATAAAACCAACCAAGCAAAACTAAACCAAATCAATCCAACCAAACCAACCAAGGAAAACCAAAAACCAAGCAAACCCAGCCCAACTAAACCAAACCAAGCAAACCCAGCCCAACTAAACCAAACCAAGCAAACCCAGCCCAACTAAACCAAACCAAGCAAACCCAGCCCAACTAAACCAAACCAAGCAAACCCAGCCCAACTAAACCCAACCCAAATCAAACTAAACCAAACCAAGCAAACCCAGCCCAACTAAACCCAACCCAAATCAAACTAAACCAAACCAAGCAAACCCAACCCAAATCAAACTAAACCAAACCAAGCAAACCCAAACCAATCAAACCCAGCCCAACTAAACCAAACCAAGCAAACCCAGCCCAACCCAAATCAAACCAAGCAAACCCAGCCCAACCCAAATCAAACCAAGCAAACCCAGCCCAGAAAACCCAACCAAATCAAACCAAACCAAACCAACCAAACCCAACAAACTGAACCCAAATCAAACCAACTAAACCAAACCAAGCAAACCCCACCCAACCCAAATCAAACCAAACCAAACCAAACCAAGCAAACCCAACCCAAATCAAACCAACTAAACCAAACCAAGCAAACCCAACCCAAATCAAACCAACTAAACCAAACCAACCAAACCCAACCCAAATCAAACCAACTAAACCAAACCAAGCAAACCCAACCCAAATCAAACCAACTAAACCAAACCAACCAAACCCAACCCAAATCAAACCAAGCAAAACCAAACCAACCAAACCCAACCCAAATCAAACCAAGCTAAACCAAACCAACCAAACCCAACCCAAATCAAACCAAGCAAACCCAAACCAACCAAACCCAACCCAAATCAAACCAACCAAACCCAAACCAACCAAACCCAACCCAAATCAAACCAGCCAAACCAAACCAAGCAAACCCAACCCAAATCAAACCAGCTAAACCAAACCAAGCAAACTCAACCCAATCCAAATCAAACCAACTAAACCAAACCTAGCCAAGCAAACCCAATCAAACCAAAGCAAACCATATCAAACAAAACCCAAATGAAACCAAAGCAACCAAACAACAAACCCCACCCACCCAACCAACAAAGAACCAAAACCAAGCCCTCCAACCAACCAAGCAAAAACCCAAGCCCACATCTCATTCATTTTCCTTTGCAGCTCTGCCCGCTTTCCCTTGGCAGGGAGGCAAGCACAGCCTGGCTCTCCCCACTCCAAAGTGATGCAGCAGTTTCTCAGCGCTCAGCATGTCCTTGGCTTCACTTTGCCTGAGCAGCAGCCATCCCTCAGCCCAACTGCACCTCCTGGCACGGCAAAAAAAACCAAAACCAACAAAGAGTCAGACTGGGAAAGAGCAAAGCCAAGGGAAGAGCCTGCCTGCAGCCAGCACAGCGCCTGTTTCCCTAGCTACCAGCGAGGAGGTGCCAGCAACCCGCAGCTGAAGTGAGAATTTTGTGGCTCAGCCCCGAGGTCACTGTGACCTTCACAAAGATTACTTCATGCATTTTCATTTCAGGAGGTGTCAACGACCGACTCCGTGCTGAGAGAGAGAGCTCCGTTTGTGCTGCAGCCCGGAGAGGAGGGGAGGGGGGAAAGCAGACACTTTGCCTTGGCTGGGGTTTTCAGCAGGGGGAGGAAAAAAAAAGTCCTGCTGGCTTTTTGTTTGCTCAGCCTAATGCAAACCTCCTCTTGCTTTTTATCTTCTTGTGACACTGCAAGTCCAGAGCAGAGGAGCTCAGGAGGGCAGCACTGCCTGAAAAGACTTCCATTTGCAGCCTTCTGAGGCTGCCCTTTCACTGCTGCCTCTTGGGTTTTGTCTAATAAATACAAGCCCCCTACTCGGGGTGCTTGTAGCAGCTCAGCCAGAGCGTGGCTTTGCTCTCATCCTGGGCACCCCAGCCCAGCCAGCCCTTCCCCAGTACACGGGATCACAGAATGCCAGGGGCTAGAAGGGACTTCCAGAAAGCATCCAGGCCAAGCCCCCTGCCAGAGCAGCAGCACCCCGGGCAGCTCACACAGCAACACAGCCAGCTGGGGTTGGAATGTCTCCAGAGAGGGAGACTCCACAACCCCTCCCTGGGCAGCCTCACACTCCTTTGCCACCCTCACAGTGAAGAGATTTTCCCTTCTGATTCCATGGAACTTCCTCTGCCTCAGCTTCCACCCGCTGCCCCTGGTGCTGGCATTGGGCATCACCCAGCAGAGCCTGGCTCCATCCCCTTGGCTCTCACCCTGCCCATCTTTATCAACAGCAATGAGGTCACCCTCAGGCTCCTTCTCTCCAAGCCACAGAGCCCTCAGCTCCCTCAGGCTGTCCTCATGAGGAAGATGTTGCACTGCCTTCATCATCTTTGTGGCCCTGTGCTGGCCTCTTTCAAGCAGTTCTCTGAGGTCCTTCCCGAACTGAGTGGCCCAGGACTGGCCACAGTACCCCTCCTGGCCACAGGAATCAGCACATGGACTCCCCAGGACTGATCTGCATCCTCCACAGAGGCAGAGGGGACATCCCAGGACCTGAAAGGATTCTACCTTCCTGCCCTGGCAGAGGGGTTGGACTGGAGGATCTTCAGAGGTCCCTTCCAACCCCTAGCACCCTGTGAGCAAGCACACCCTGAGTTATTTTCACAGTGATGCTGCAGGAGAGGGAAGCATCTGGTCCCTTTATCCCCCTTCATTTAAAGCAGAGCCTCTGACAGCTTCCCTGCCCCAGCCACGGTGCCAGGTGCTGCAGCTGATTGCCCCTCATTTTCCTTTCCCTGCAGAGGCAAACAGGCTCAGGGCTGCAGGATTCACAGGTAGGACATTAATCAAAGCCACAGTGGGGGTCCAACAGCGGTTGCTGGAGCAGGAAAGCACTCACACAGTGTGCAAGATGCTGATGGTACCTCCCTGCTCAGTAAGCACACCTGCAGGTGAGGACTTGGCAGGGAGGAAACCAGCACCAGGTTAGCCAGACCCTAATGGTCACAGCAGCCCTCCATGAGAACTATGTTCCCTTGGGTTTGGTTGCTGTCCCCTTCTCTGCCAAGGCCAGGGGCTAAGCAAAGTGCCATGGAGAGGGCTGTCAGGCACGTGAGCAGTGGCACTGAGAGCACCCCCAGAACGTTTGACAATGACACCCAGCTGTGTGCTGCCATGGACTCACTTGAGGGCAGGGATGGCATCCAGAGGGCCTTGACAGCCTTGAGAAGTGGGACAGAGCCAGCTGCATGAGGTGCAACAAGTCACAGAGCAAGGTCCTGCAGCTGGGCTGGGCCAATCCCAGGCACAAATCCAGGCTGGGTGCAGAGTAGGTTGAGAGCAGCTCTGAAGATAGAGCCTTGGGGGTGCTGGGTGCTGAGCAGCTCCCCAGGAGTCAGCAGTGCCCTCCTGCAGCCCAGCAGGCAGCTGTGTGCCAAGCTGCAGCCAGGGGAGTGTGGGCAGCAGGGCAGGAGAGGGGATTCTGCCCCTGGGCTCTGCTCAGACCTCACCTCCAATCCTACCTCCAATCCTGCCTCCAGCTCTGGGGTCCCCAGCAGGAGAAGGACACAGAGCTGCTGCAGTGAGGCCAGAGGAGGCCACAAAGATGCTCCAAGGGCTGGAGCAGCTCTGCTGGGAGCACAGGCTGAGGGAGCTGGGGGTGTGCAGCCTGCAGAGGAGAAGGCTCCAGGGGCACCTCAGAGCTGCTGCCAGCAGCTGAAGGGATCCTGCAGGAAGGCTGCAGAGAGACTTTGGCTGAGGGGGTCTGGAGCCAGGCCGAGGGGCAATGGTTTGGAGCTGAGGCAGAGCAGGGGCAGAGTGGAGCTGAGGCAGAAGTTGTTGAGTGTGAGGCTGGTGAGAGCCTGGCACAGGCTGCCCAGGGAGGCTGAGGCTGCCTCCTGCCTGGGGGTGCTGAAGGCCAGGCTGGCTGAGGCCTTGAGCAGCTGAGTGGAGCTGAGAGGTGTCCCTGGGCATGGTGGGGAGCTTGGAGGAGATATCTCTAAGTTTCCTTCCAAGCCCTTCTAGGGTTCTATGATTCTTCCCTTGGGGGTCAGCCTGAAAGGGGAGTATAGAGAGCCTTGAGACCCCCAGCCCAAAGCCTGGGAGCTGGGATGCAAGGAGCCAGGCCAGCCTGACCAATGTCCCCAACATGTTTCAAAGACCTGCCCTCTACCCCCCTTGCAGAGGGGAGTCTGAGGCTGCTGTGGGTCACCCCCAGGGTGGCCCCAGACAAGTGTCTGCAAACAAGCACAGCCATCAGGGCAGATTCAAGTGGCCTCTGGGCAACCATCAGCTCTGTTCTGCTCTGCTCTTTGCGGGACCCACCCTGCCACTGCTCCAGCCCTGTCTCTCCATCCCTGGATGAATCACCCTTATCATTGGGCCTTGCAGGAATGATGAGAGGGGAGAGAGCTTTCACTTAGAAACCCAGCTCCAGCCCTAATGAAAGGGAGGAGATAAACCAGCCCTGTACAAATGAGATCTGAACACTAATGGCTTGTAACCAACCGACTGTAATTGGCCAGAAGGCAAATCACAGCCTGGGCTGCCTCAAAAGCTGCACTGCCAGCAGAGCCAGGGAGCTGATTCTGCCACTCTGCTCTGCTCTGCTGAGCCCTCACCTGGAGTGCTGTGTGCAGGTCTGCAGCCCTCAGTACAGGAAGGACATGGACCTGATGCAGCAGGTCCAGAGGAGGGGCATGAGAAGGATCGGGGGGCTGGAGCAGCTCTGCTACAAGGGCAGGCTGAGGGAGCTGGGGGTGTTCAGCCTGCAGAAGAGAAGGCTCTGGGGAGACCTAAATCTGCCCTTCTCTAGTTTGAGGTCATTGCCCCTGGTGCTGTCCCTGCAGGCCTTTGGGCACAGTCCCTCTGCAGCCTCCTTCTAGCCCCTTCAGGTCCTGGCAGGCTGCTAGTAGGTGTCCCCGAGTCAGAAACCCGAGAGGAAACCCTTGTGGCCGAGGGAACTGTATCCCAGGGCAGAGGAAACGTTTCTGTTGTCATCTGGCCAGAGCTTTTGCACAGGGTCAGCTGCCTGAACAAGGACCCTGTGGGGTCACCTGCTTAGGTTACCTGCTCAGCTTCTCCTAGCAATGTGCCTTGGCAGATAGGTATCTGATCTGCTCCAGCAGGAGGGTTTCTAGTTGCATGGCAAAGCACCAAGGGTGGTGATAACCGAGCTGGGAGGCTTGGCTGAGATGCCTGAAGGCTGTGAGGCCATTCAGAGACTTGGACAGGCTGAGAGCTGGGCAGGGAGGAACCTGATGAGGTTCAACCAGGATGAGTGCAGAGTCCTGCAGCTGGGAAGGAAGAACAAACTGCAGCAGCACAGCCTGGGAGGGGATCTGCTGGAGAGCAGCCCCAAGGAGAAGGACCTGGCAGTGCTGCTGGGCAGCAAGTTCTGCATGGCACAGCAATGTGCCCTGGGGGCCAAGAAGGCCAAGAGGGTCCTGGGGGGCATTAGGAGGAGTGTGGCCAGAAGAGCCAGGGAGGTTCTCCTCCCCCTCTGCTTTGCCCTGCTGAGACCTCCCCTGCAATAGTGCATCCAGCTCTGGGCTCCCCAGGTCAGGAGGGACAGGGATCTGCTGGAGAGAGTCCAAGGGAGGGGCTGCAAGGATGCTAAAGGCACTGGAGACTGCCTGGGGAGGAGAGGCTGAGAGCCCTGGGGGTGCTTAGTCTGGAGAGGAGAAGGCTGAGAGGGGATCTGATCAATGTCTGTCTATCAAGAGCTGAGGGCTGGGGGTCAGGAGGGAGGGGACAGGGACAGGCTCTGCTCAGCTGCATCCTAGGATAGGACAAGGGGCAATGGATGGAAACTGCAGCACAGGAGGCTCCAGCTCAGCATGAGGAGGAACTTCTTCCCTGTGAGGCTCCCAGAGGCCTGGAGCAGGCTGCCCAGAGAGGTTGTGGAGTCTCCTTCTCTGGAGCCTTTCCAGCCCTGCCTGGCTGTGTTCCTGTGTGCCCTGTGCTGGATTCTCTGCTCCTGCCCTGGCAGGGGTGGGACTGGAAGCTCTCCAGCGGTCCCTCCCAATTCCTAACCTCCTGTGAGCCTGTGTGTCCCTGTGATTTACATGCTCCTGACACATCCTCCAGCAGGAAGTCTGCTTTCTCTCAGCCTTCCTCTTTGCTGCCCTTCGTGCACCACTGCTTCCCCTCAGGATTAAAGGGCTGTGCACCTGTGGAACAAGGAATGCCTGAAGCTCAGTGGCCAGGAGCTTGTGGTGCTGAGCTACCAGAATTGCCTCCCTCCCTTTGACCTGCCTTGTGTGACTGCCTGGGGAAAAAAACACCCAAGCACCTAAGAGGTTCTTTTCCCTCTTAGGTGGATGAGGAGAGCACTGCAGTGCTTTGGCCACTTTAGGCAGGTGCTGCCTGCTGCCTTCTCTTCATTTATGCTGACTTGCAGGAAACCTCAGCCTGCACATCTCTAGGCTCTGCTGGGGTCAGGCCAAGAGCCATGTGTGCTCTCATGCCTCCCTGCATGCCATCTTCACAGAGTAAGCACCCCCTGGGGAGCAGCAGCAGGCCTTGTTCCTTGGCACTGAGCTGGGAGCTGTGGCAGGAGGAGAATCTCTTGCACTCCTGCAGCACCCAGAGGAGGGTAAAGAGGGGATTCAGTTTCTGCCTCACCTGCCCAGGAATTGCTCCCAGTGTGGGTGGCTGTTGGTGATCCTGGAGTTCGAGCTCCTGTGGCAGTCAATGAGTACAGCTAGAGGATTATAGAATGAACCAGGTTGGAAAAGACCTTGGAGATCACCAAGCCAAATCTATCCCCCAACACCATCTGATCAACTAATCCATGGCACTGAGTGCCTCATCCAGGCTCTTCCTAAACACCTCCAGGGATGGGGACTCCACCACCTCCCTGGGCAGTACATCCCAATGGCCAATCTCTCTTGCTGGGAAGAACTTCTTCCTCACCTCCAGCCTAAACCTCCCCTGGCACAGCTTGAGACTGTGTCCTCTTGTTCTGGTGCTGGGTGCCTGAGAGAAGAGACCAACCCCCCTTCGCTACAGCCTCCCTTCAGGTAGTTGAAGACAGCAATGAGGTCTCCCCTGAGCCTCCTCTCCTCCAGGCTAATACCACTGTGGATCTCAGTGATGTATTCAGCTGATTCATAGAAAGGTTTAGGTTGGAAAAGACCTTGAAGGTCATCCAGTTCCAACCCCCTGCCATGGGCAGGGACACCTCCCACCAGCCCAGCTTGCTCAAGGCCTCATCCAGCCTGGTGCTGAACACCTCCAGGAAGGAGGCAGCCACAGCCTCCCTGGGCAGCCTGTGCCAGAGTCCCTCCAGTGCACAAGCCACTGGGGTTCTTCGGTGGTCTTGTTGCCTGTCTGCAGCCCCCTGGAGTGCTCAGAGCTGCAGCAGGATGCCTCACCAAGGCCTCATGGGCACACCTCTCCCCTAACCCAGCTGCACAGCTGGCACAGCTGCCAGCCCAGCAGAGCATCCTCCGTGGCACCAGTGGGGCAGCTGCTCCTCCACGCACCCCTACTCCTTCCTCCAGTGCCTGACCTCAGCTCTGCAAATGGTGCCCCAGCCTGGTCTTAAGGAGCAAAGGCTCTCAGGCTGCTGTTCACTGGCTGCCACCTGACCTCTGTAGGCACTGTTTCTGTGCTGGCATATCATAAGCTACACCCACCCACCCTACCCCCCCAAATCATAAAGTGCCTTCCTTAGCGAACTCTTCCCTTACTCAGCAGTCTGACTCGAAACTCAGGAGCTTGGGGATGGCCAAGGTGAGGCTCACAGCCACACACCATGACTTCCCCTGCATCACTGATTGCAATGTGATGGGTTTTTTCCCTCTGTGGACACAGAAAAAGCAAAACTATTTGCTGCCTGGATGGCTCAACTTGTGCAGTAAGGGCCAGTCAGGGGAGGGACTGGAGCTGGAGCTGCTCTGCTGTGAGGACAGATTGAGGGAGTTGGAGCTGTTCAGTCTGGAGAGGAGAAAGCTCCAGGGAGACCTAATTGTGGCTTCCAGTACCTGAAGGGTATCTGAAGTATCCATTACCCAGTATCTGAAGCATCTGAAGCATCTGATACTGGCTTCCAGTATCAGAAAGCATCTCTGAGGTGAAGAGTATGCAAGGTCCTGCAGCTGGGGCAGGGCAATCCCAGGCACTGATACAGGCTGGGCAGGGACTGGCTGGAGAGCAGCCCTGAAGAAAAGGCCTTGGGGGTGCTGGGGGATGAGAAGCTCCACAGGAGCCAGCAGGGAGCACTTGCAGCCCAGAGAGCCAAGCAGAGCCCAGGCTGCAGCAAGAGAAGCACAGCCAGCAGGGCCAGGGAGGGGATTCTGCCCCTCTGCTCCACTCTGCTGAGACCACAGCTGGAGCTCTGGGTCCAGCTCTGGAGCCTCTGTGCCAGGAAGGATCTGGAGGTGCTGGAAGGTGTCCAGAGAAGGGCCATGAAGAGGAGCAGAGGGCTGGAGCTGCTCTGCTGTGAGGACAGCCTGAGGGAGCTGGGGTTGGTCAGTCTGGAGAGGAGAAGGCTCTGAGGAGACCTTCTTGTAGCCTTCCATGATCTGTAGGGGGCTCCAAGAAAGCTGGGGAGGGACTTTTGAGTGGGTCAGGGAGTGATAGGACTGGGGGGGATGGAGCAAAACTAGAAGTGGGGAGATTGAGCTTGGATGTGAGGAAGAAGTTGTTGCCCCTGAGGGTGGTGAGAGCCTGGCAGAGGTTGCCCAGGGAGGTGGTGGAAGCCTCCTGGCTGGAGGTGTTTGCAGCCAGGCTGGCTGTGGCTGTGAGCAACCTGCTGCAGTGTGAGGTGTCCCTGGCCGTGGTAGGGGGGTTGGGACTGGCTGCTCCTTGAGGTCCCTTCCAACCCTGACAACTCCAGCTGCTTGCTTTCCCTGTTGCAATTAGCTGGCAGGCTTTAATGAGCTCAGGCAGTGCACAGGTATGAGGCTCAGAAGACTTTACAAGGGGTCGGTGGCCTTAGCTGTCGGCGCTGTTACTCTTGGAGCTGACTTCGACATCACCCCGGATAAACACTCGGGCTGCTTCCCTCCGGCTGGGACGGGGGCTGGGCAAGCGGCGCCGCTCTCCGACCTGGAGGCTGTCAGCTCAGCCTCTGCCGCCATCCTCTTCCACTCTTTCTTGTGGCGGGTTTCCCCCCTCCTCCCCCTGCGTGGTGCTGAAAGACAGCGTTTTGGTCCCTCTTGGAGTGTCCCTCTGGGCGATGCGGCGAGGCGATTGAATTCTGCCAGCTCATCCTTTCGTGAGCGAGAGGATGTTGGCAGAGCCGCAGCCCCGTCCCCTCAGCCGTTAGCTGCTGCTCAGCGTCCTCCAATTAGTATGCGCAATAAATCCAGCCCCAGCCCCCCCACTGCTTTATGTCATTTCTGTATTAACCTCCCTGCTTCCCCACGTCTTCCTATTATTAAGCCATTTAAAGGCTTCCCTTCCCTCACTTCCCAGAGCTGCAGCTCCTTTGCCTTCTTCCATCGATTCGCGTGCATTTCCCAGGTGCAGCGCTCCCAGGACTTCACTTGGGTTATTTTGGTTTATTTTGTTCAGTTTTGTTTTGTTTTGCTCAATTTTGCTTTGTTCAATTTTGCTTTGTTCAATTTTGCTTTGTTTTGTTTTGTTTTATTTTATTTTGTTTTATTTTGTTTTATTTTATTTTATTTTATTTTATTTTATTTTATTTTATTTTATTTTATTTTATTTTATTTTATTTTATTTTATTTTATTTTATTTTATTTTATTTTGTTTTATTTTATTTTATTTTATTTTATTCTATTTTATTTTATTTTATTTTATTCTATTCATTCTATTCTATTCTATTCTATTCTATTTTATTCTATTCCATTCTATCCTATCCTGTTCTATCCTATTCTATTCTAGCCTATTCTATCCTATCCTATCCTGTTCTATTCTATTCTATCCTATCCTATCCTGTTCTATTCTATTCTATTCTATTCTATTCTATTCTATTCTATTCTATTCTATTCTATCCTATCCTATCCTATCCTATCCTATCCTATTCTATCCTATACTGTCCTATCCTATTCTATCCTATTCTATTCTATCCTATCCTATTCTATCCTATCCTATTCTATCCTATTCTATTCTGTCCTATCCTGTCCTATTCTATTCTATTCTATTCTATTCTATTCTATTCTATTCTATTCTATTCTATTCTATTCTATTCTCTCCTATCCTATCCTATCCTAGCCTAGCCTAGCCTAGCCTAGCCTATCCTATTCTATCCTATCCTGTTCTATTCTATTCTATTCTATTCTATTCTATTCTATTCTATTCTATTCTATTCTATTCTATTCTATTCTATCCTGTCCTATCCTATTCTATCCTATCCTGTCCTATCCTATTCTATCCTATCCTATCCTCTTATTCTATCCTATCCTGTCCTAGCCTATTCTAACCTATCCTATCCTATCCTATCCTATCCTATCCTATTCTATCCTATCCTATCCTATCCTATCCTATCCTATCCTATCCTATTCTATTCTATCCTATTCTATTCTGTCCTATCCTGTCCTGTCCTGTCCTATCCTATTCTATTCTATTCTATTCTATTCTATTCTATTCTATTCTATTCTATTCTATTCTATCCTATCCTAATCTATCCTATTCTATTCTATCCTATTCTATTCTATCCTATTCTATTCTATCCTATCCTATCCTATCCTATCCTATCCTATCCCATCCCATCCTATCCCATCCCATCCCATCCTATCCTATCCTATCCTATCCTATCCTATCCTATCCTATCCTATCCTATCCTATCCTATCCTATCCTATTCTGTCCTATCCTGTCCTGTCCTATTCTATTCTATTCTATTCTATTCTATTCTATTCTATTCTATTCTATCCTGTCCTATCCTATTCTATCCTATCCTGTCCTATCCTATTCTATCCTATCCTGTCCTATCCTATTCTATCCTATCCTGTCCTAGCCTATTCTAACCTATCCTATCCTATTCTATTCTATCCTATTCTATTCTGTCCTATCCTATTCTATTCTATTCTATTCTATTCTATTCTATTCTATTCTATTCTATTCTATCCTATCCTATCCTATTCTATCCTATTCTATTCTATCCTATCCTGTCCTGTTCTGTCCTGTCCTATCCTATCCTATCCTATCCTATCCTATCCTATCCTATCCTATCCTATGCTATCCCATCCCATGCTATCCCATCCCATCCCATCCTATCCTATCCTATCCTATCCTATCCTATCCTATCCTATCCTATCCCATCCTATCCCATCCCATGCTATCCCATCCCATCCCATCCCATCCTATCCTATCCTATCCTATCCTATCCTATCCTATCCTATCCTATCCTATCCTATCCTATCCTATGCTATCCCATCCCATGCTATCCCATCCCATCCTATCCCATCCCATCCTATCCTATCCTATCCTATCCTATGCTATCCCATCCCATGCTATCCCATCCCATCCTATCCTATCCTATCCTATCCCATCCCATCCTATCCTATCCTATCCTATCCTATCCTATCCTATCCTATCCTATCCTATCCTATCCTATTCTACATTTAATTCAATATTATCTCCAACATCCTTTCTTTCCTCCACCCCTCCTCAGATGTGTGCGATCCTCCTTACCTCTGAGATGTGATGGTGCCATGGACAGTGGCATCGAGTGCACCCTCAGCAGGTTTGCTGATGGCACCAAGCTGTGTGGTGCAGCAGACAGCTGGAGGGAAGGGATCCATCCAGGGGGACCTGGACAGGTTGCAGAGCTGGGCCCATGACAACCTCAGGAGGTTCAACAAGACCAAGGACAAGGTCCTGCAGCTGGGGCAGGGCAATCCCAGGCACTGATACAGGCTGGGCAGGGACGGGCTGGAGAGCAGCCCTGAAGAAAAGGCCTTGGGGGTGCTGGAGGATGAGAAGCTCCACAGGAGCCAGCAGGGAGCACTTGCAGCCCAGACAGCCAAGCAGAGCCTGGGCTGCAGCAAGAGAAGCACAGCGAGCAGGGCCAGGGAGGGGATTCTGCCCCTCTGCTCCACTCTGCTGAGACCACAGCTGGAGCTCTGGGTCCAGCTCTGGAGCCTCTGTGCCAGGAAGGCTCTGGAGGTGCTGGAAGGTGTCCAGAGAAGGGCCCCAAGGAGGAGCAGAGGGCTGGAGCTGCTCTGCTGTGAGGACAGCCTGAGGGAGCTGGGGTTGGTCAGTCTGGAGAGGAGAAGGCGCTGAGGAGACCTTCTTGTAGCCTTCCATGATCTGCAGGGGGCTCCAAGAAAGCTGGGGAGGGACTTTTGAGGGGGTCAGGGAGTGATAGGACTTGGGTGGATGGGAGATTGAGCTTGGATGTGGGGAAGAAGTTGTTCCCCATGCAATCTCATTGCAGTAGCACTACATGTCAGGCTACCACCTAAAAATATAACAAACCTCTCTGTATCTGGAAGCTGCAGCTATCCCTCCCCCCAAATGTCTTTGGGATTTATCTGTTATAAATTTATTGTCCTTTCACAGAAGCTCTGTGTGTGTGTGTTGCCTCCACCAAACACTGCCAGGCTGACTCTCAGCATCTCTTTCTGACAGCATAAATCCCTGTCTGTGCAAGCTGGATCCTGTTTGATCACAGAACTGTCAGGGTTGGAAGGGACCTCAAGGGTCATCCAGTTCCAACCCCCTGCCATGGCCAGGGACACCTCACACTACAGCAGGTTGCTCACAGCCACAGCCAGCCTGGCTGCAAACACCTCCTGGGATGGATAGGAGCCTTACAGAGGAGCAAAGAAGAGCAAACCAGATGTGACAGATGTTAGTCACAGTGCTGACTGCACCCCCGGCAGGAGCCCTGCCCAAAGGGCAGCCAGAGAGCCTCTGCTGCAGGCAAAGGTGCTGCTCCATGCTGCTGGAACATAGACAACTTGCAATTGTTCATTCCTCTGCTGTTAATCACAGTGTCACAGCACAGTAGAGGTTGGAAGGGACCTCCAGGGAGCATCCAGTCCCAGCCCCCCTGCCAGAGCAGGAGCACCCAGGGCAGCTCACACAGCAACACATCCAGCTGCCTTTGGAATAGCTCTAGACAAGGAGACTCCCCAGCCTCTCTGGCCAGCCTGCTCCAGGGCTCTGGCACCCTCACTCTAAGGAAGTTTCTCCTCCTGTTGAGCTGAAACCTTCTCTGTTCAAGTTTCTCTCCATTGTTCCTTGGCTTATTGCTGTGCACCACCCAAAAGAGCTTGGCCCCCTCCACTTGACCCCCACCCCTCAGATATTGATAGACATTGATCAGATGCCCTCTCAGCCTTCTCCTCTCCACACTAAACAGCCCCAGGGCTCTCAGTCTCTCTTCACAGGGGAGATGCTCAAGTCCCCTCTCATCCTTGTGGCTCTCTGCTGGAATCTCTCCAGCAGGTCTCTGTCTCTCTTGAACTGGGGAGCCCCAGACTGGACGCAGCACTGCAGGTGTGGTCTCCATGTCAAGGGGAATTGATTTTCCAGATGATGAGGATCACATTTCTGGGCAGAACCCCCTGCTTTTAGGTAGTGATCAGTCACTGGCTTGAGCACTCTCTGGCCACTGGCACCTGGGTGTGCTTTTGTGCTGTGTGCCACCCAGGGCCGGCAGTCTCCTGCCTTGCCCGATACCTCTGTGCAGGGAGGGCTGGATTTTGGCTGCTGCTGCTCTGTCAGGCTAATGCCACTGTTGCTATGGCAATGGGGAGGTTTGAGTCTGCTCTGTCACCTTTGTCCTGCTGGGTTGTTTTGGGTTTTGTTCTTGTTTTTTTTAAAGCACAGACTGGTGCTGCAGAGGCAGTCAGAGGGTTTGGTGTGGGAGCTCAGCCCCATCTCCTGTTTGGTTATTTATCTATAACAGACTACAAAGCACAGATGAAGCAAGGTTAGAGCCAGCAGAGCTCATCAGATCTGCCCAAGCCAGCCTCCCAGATGGATGTCACTGGGTTATCCCTGGGTGGCAGACTGGGGTATCCAGGCTGGGAAAGACAGCAAAGCATCCTGGCTTCATTCAAAGACATCCAGAAGCATAGAACCATAGAATGGGTTGGGTGGGAAGGGAGCTGCAAAGCTCATTCAGTCCAACCCCCCTGCACCCAGCAGGGACATCCTCCACCAGAGCAGGTTGCTCACAGCCTTCTCCAGCCTCCCCTTGAACAGCTCCAGCCATGGAGCCTCAGCTCCCTCCCTGGGCAACCTGCTGCAGTGTGGCAGCAGCCTCCTGGGGCAGAGCTTGTTCCTCACAGCCAATCTCCATCTGCTCTGCTCTCCTTTCAAACCCTTGCCCCTGGTGCTGTCCCTGCAGGCCTTTGGGCACAGTCCCTCTGCAGCCTTCTTGCAGCCCCTTCAGGTCCTGGCAGGCTGCTGTGAGGTCTGCCTGGAGCCTTCTCCTCTGCAGGCTGCACACCCCTAGCTCCCTCAGCCTGTGCTCACAGCAGAGCTGCTCCAGCCCTTGGATCACTTTCATGACCTTCTTCTGGAGCCTCTCCACCAGGTCCATGTCCTTCCTGTGCTGAGGGCTCCAGAGCTGGGCACAGCCCTGCAGGTGAGGTCTCCCCAGAGCAGAGCAGAGGGGCAGGATCCTCTCTCTCCAGCTCTGGCCACACTGCTTTGGGTGCATCCCAGGCTGCCTTTGGCCTTCTGTGCTGCCAGTGCCCATTGCTGCCTCCTGCCCAGCTTCTCCCCCCCCCCCCCCAAGCTCTGACTTGTGCAGTTTCATCTAAAGTTTTAGAAATCCTCCATGGTTTAGAAGGGTAACCACGTGGGGTTGGTCTCTTCTCCCAGGCACCCAGCACCAGAACAAGAGGACACACTCTCAAGCTGTGCCAGGGGAGGTTTAGGCGGTATGTTAGGAAGAAATTCTTCCCAGAAAGAGAGATTGGCCTAAGAATCAATGAAAAACTCAGCAACCCATCTAGCATCACCTGACACCTTCAGCAGCCCATCTAGGATATGATGAAGCCTTCAGCAACCTATCTAGGATCTGATGAAACCTTCACCAACCCATCTAGAATCTGATGAAACCATCACCAACCCATCTAGGATCAACTGAAACCTTCACCAACCCATCTAGGATCTGATGAAACCATCACCAACTCATCTAGGATATGATGAAGCCTTCAGCAACCTATCTAGGATCTGATGAAACCATCACCAACCCATTTAGGATATGATGAAACCTTCACCAACCCATCTAGGATCGGATGAAACCATCACCAACTCATCTAGGATATGATGAAGCCTTCAGCAACCCATCTAGGATCTGCTGAAGCCTTCACCAACCCATCTAGGATCTGCTGAAGCCTTCACCAACCCATCTAGGACCTGCTGAAACCTTCACCAACCCATCTAGGATCTCCTGACACCTTCACCAACCCATCTGGGATCAGCTGAAACCTTCACCAACCCATCTAGGATCTCCTGACACCTTCACCAACCCAAACCCCCCAAAAGCCTCCCTGTGAGCCATGGCTTCAGCACTGCACACCTGCCAACTATGTCAGCTCTGGTTTGCCTTCTCTGTCATTTCTGGAGAGGTGCCAGGCTCAGGAGTATCAGGGCTGTTAATGCCACTGCAGCCTTTGTTAGCTGCAGGCCTGCCTGCATCTGAAAATCAGCATCATCTTGAAGAGAGAAACAACAAAATCTCTTTTAACATCCAGAAGGATGCTGCAGGATGCTGGGCTGCAGGGCAGGAGAGGGGATTCTGCCCCTGGGCTCTGCTCTGCTCACACCTCACCTCCAATCCTGCCTCCAGCTCTGGGGTCCCCAGCAGGAGAAGGACACAGAGCTGCTGGAGGGAGGCCAGAGGAGGCCCCAGAGATGCTCCCAGGGCTGGAGCAGCTCTGCTGGGAGCACAGGCTGAGGGAGCTGGGGGTGTGCAGCCTGCAGAGGAGAAGACTCCAGGGGCACCTCAGAGCTGCTGCCAGCAGCTGAAGGGATCCTGCAGGAAGGCTGCAGAGAGACTTTGGATGAGGGGGTCTGGAGCCAGGCCAAGGGGCAATGGTTTGGAGCTGAGGCAGAGCAGGGGCAGAGTGGAGCTGAGGCAGAAGTTGTTGAGTGTGAGGCTGGTGAGAGCCTGGCACAGGCTGCCCAGGGAAGCTGTGGCTGCCTCCTTGCTGGGGGTCCTTCCTTCCTTCCTTCCTTCCTTCCTTCCTTCCTTCCTTCCTTCCTTCCTTCCTTCCTTCCTTCCTTCCTTCCTTCCTTCCTTCCTTCCTTCCTTCCTTCCTTCCTTCCTTCCTTCCTTCCTTCCTTCCTTCCTTCCTTCCTTCCTTCCTTCCTTCCTTCCTTCCTTCCTTCCTTCCTTCCTTCCTTTTCCTTTCCTCCCTCCCTCCCTCCCTTCCTCCCTTCCTCCCTTCCTCCCTTCCTCCCTTCCCTCCTTCCTTCCTCCCTTCCCTCCTCTTCTCCTCCTCTCCCAAAGGCCGTCTGAGACTTGCCCTCCCGCTTCTTCCTCCCGGACCCTCCCGGGCAGGCTCTGGGTGGCAAATGAGCTTTCCAAAGGCAGGGAGAGATTACAGTATTTTTCTTTTCCTTTCTCAACACTTCTCTTCTCTCGGAGCCCTTTGAATAGGTTGCACATAGATGGCAATCAACAAACCTGTGGCGGGAGGGAAAGGGTTGGGGGAGGAGGGTCGGGGGGAGGAGGGTCCGGGGGGGGGGGGTGGTGGTGTAAAAAAATCCCTTTAACTTCCATTTTACTTCAATTACACCCAGGACAAAGCAGCCCCATCGCAGCCTGTGCAACGGATAGCTGCTTCATTATTCCCAAGCAAGCTTCAAAGAGCAGCGCTTCCCCTGTAGAAAATCTGCAATCAGCGCTTAATTCAGCGGTGGGGGGATGCAAATGCCAAATTCCCACAAGGCAGAGGCTGTTAATGCCATTTAAATTGGTTGTAAATTACAGCTAATACACTTGAGAGCCGAATACAGATTAGCAGAGTGTTTGCTGCGGGGATCCAGCCCTTCCCACCCCCCACCCCCCATCCCCCACCCCCCACGGCTTGCTGGGGGTTTGTTTGTGGGCAGCGAGACAATGCAGCCTCCCCCACACCTTGGGTTTCTTATCAGCTGGCACCCACAATGCACTCGGGGGGGGGGGCATGGGTTAGGTGATTAGGTGGTGTTGGGTGGGAGGTTGGACTTGATGATCTCGAAGGTCTTTTCCAACCTGGTTGGTTCTGTATTCTGCAGCATGCAGGGGTGGGAAAAAAAAAACCCAACCCCCACCCAAAAAGCAACAACAACCCAAAAAAGAAATAAAAGAGTTTCATAGAATCAGAATCAGGTGGCAGGGCTGGAAGGGACCTCAGGGAGCAGCCAGTTCCAACCCCCTGCCATGGCCAGGGACACCTCACACTGCAGCAGGTTGCTCACAGCCACAGCCAGCCTGGCTGCAAACACCTCCAGGCAGGAGGCTTCCACCACCTCCCTGGGCAACCTCTGCCAGGCTCTCACCACCCTCATGGGCAACAACTTCTTCCTCACATCCAAGCTCAGTCTCCCCACTTCTAGTTTTGCTCCATCCCCCCCCAGTCCTATCCCTCCCTGACACCCTCAAAAGTCCCTCCCCAGCTTTCTTGGAGCCCCCTGCAGATCCTGCAAGGCCACAAGAAGGTCTCCCTGGAGCTTTGTCCTCTCCAGCCTGCACAACCCCAACTCCCTCAGTCTGTCCTCACAGCAGAGCAGCTCCAGCCCTCTGCTCCTCCTCGTGGCCCTTCTCTGGACACCTTCCAGCCCCTCCAGAGCCTTCCTGGCACAGAGGCTCCAGAGCTGGACCCAGAGCTCCAGCTGTGGTCTCAGCAGAGTGGAGCAGAGGGGCAGAATCCCCTCCCTGGCCCTGCTGGCTGTGCTTCTCTTGCTGCAGCCCAGGCTCTGCTTGGCTCTCTGGGCTGCAAGTGCTCCCTGCTGGCTCCTGGGGAGCTTCTCCTCCCCCAGCACCCCCAAGGCCTTTTCTTCAGGGCTGCTCTCCAGCCAGTTGCTTGCTGGAAGGGTGTGGGGGATACTGAAGCGTACCCCCATGGCCCTCAGCTGCCACAATGGGAAGGTCTCCCTCAGTCTCTTTAAGGTCCCTTCCAACCCAAACCATTCTCTGGATCCCTGAATCCGCTCACCACTTCCTCTTGTGGAAGTGAGCAACTGGGAGCTCCAATGGGATGGTTCTGGGGAGGTGCTGTTCAGCTGCAGCCATGGCTGCTCCCCTCCTCGCTCCTCTCCAGGGTTGTGTTTCATTTGGAATCAGGCAGAAATTAGGGGAGAGGAAGGGAAAACCCTGGCTCTGGAGTCTGAAGTCATCCATTGCCAGATGCTTGCAGGGCCTGGGGGCTGCCACTCTCTTTGCTGGCTTTGGTCCCTTGGGTGGGTGTTATTTTTGCTCGCTGTCTCTCTCTCCCCAAGCTCTCAGTAAGATGTTTTTTGAGGGGTGGGGGTGGGGGGGGAAGGATTTTTCAGGCTGTTTGCAGAGTAAATAAGGCTCTGTGGCTTCCCTCCTTTGAGCCCCAAAAGCAGCATGAGAAGCAAAGGCTGCATTGGAAGCTCAGAGTGTTTTAAAGCGAGCTGGCATCAGCCTCTGGCTGCTGTGACTTTGGGGCAGCCTATTTCTTGCCCATTCTTTCTCTTGGTGTTGGGGTTTTTTGGGGGGGGAGGGGGAGGGGTGTTGGTGGGTTTTTTTTCCTTCTTTTTGTACAAGACAATAACTTGTAAACCCAAGAATTTGTGTTTTGTGAAAGGCAACCAAGGGAAGTCATGCAAGAAGCAGCTCTGCAAACCACTGCTGGCACGAAGGAGCCCTTCTGGGATGGATCCCATTAAGGCCAGGCCAGAAGTGCTTTCACAGAATCACACAGAATCAGCCAGGTTGGAAAAGACCTCAGAGATCATCAAGTCCAACCCCTGACCTAATACCTAACACCTCCTGGCAGCTAAACCATGGCTCCAAGTGCCACAGCTGGGGACAGAGTGGCTGGAGAGCAGCCAGGCAGAAAGGGACCTGGCGGGGGACATGATCCTTAAGGTCCCTTCCAACATGGACCATGCTGTGATTCTGTTATTCTACTGCCTCAAACTCAGCTCTGCACTGGAGTTGAGTCCTGGAATCATAGAATATCATCCTCTGAACATGAGCCAGCAGTGTGCCCAGGGGGCCAAGAAGGCCAAGGGCATCCTGGCCTGCAGCAGGAACAGTGTGGCCAGCAGGAGCAGGGAGGTCATTCTGCCCTGTGCTCAGCACTGGTTAGGTCACACCTGGAGTCCTGTGTCCAGTTCTGAGCTCCTCAGGTTAGGAAAGATGTTGAGCTGCTGGAAGGTGTCCAGAGAAGGGCAAGAAAGCTGGGGAGGGGTCTGGAGCACAGCCCTGTGGGGAGAGGCTGAGGGAGCTGGGGTTGCTTAGCCTGCAGAAGAGGAGGCTCAGGGGAGACCTTCTTGCTCTCTGCAACTCCCTGAAGGGAGGTTGGAGCCAGGAGGGGGTTGGTCTCTTCTGCCAGGCAGCCAGCACCAGAACAAGAGGACACAGTCTCAAGCTGTTCCAGGGGAGGTTTAGGCTGGATGTGAGGAAGAAAATCTTCCCAGCAAGAGAGATTGGCCATTGGGATGTGCTGCCCAGGGAGGTGGTGGAGTCCCCATCCCTGGAGGTGTTTAGGAAGAGCCTGGATGAGGCACTTGGTGCCATGGTATAGTCGATGGGATGGTGCTGGGTGAGAGGTTGGACTTGATGATCTCAAAGGTTTCTTCCAACCTGGTTAATTCTATTTTCTATTCTATTCTATTCTATTCTATTCTATTCTATTCTATTCTATTCTATTCTATTCTATTCTATTCTATCCTTTTCTGAACACCTCCAGGGACAGTGACTCCTCCACCTCCCTGGGCAGCCCAACCTTTTGCTAGGCTTTTTGGAGCATGTTTCTACAGACCCAGAGTGCCTGTTGGAAGCTCCCTCCAGGTGTGTTTAGTATTGCACCAGCGCAGTGCAAGCTGAGGGAAGATGTTTCCTTGTAGCAAAAGCACCACACAGAACCACAGAGTGCTTGGAAGGGACCTCTGGAGAGTCACAGATTCCTGGAATGGTTTAGGCTGGAAGGGACCTTGAAGATCATCCAGATCTAACCCCCCTAGCATGGGCAAGGACACCTCCCACTAGCCCAGGTTGCTCAAGGCCTCATCTCCTTCCTCCTTAGACATTTATAGATGTTGATATGGTCCCCTCTCAGCCTTCTCTTCTCCACACTAAACAGCCCCAGGGCTCTCAGTCTCTCTTCACAGGGGAGATGCTCAATTCCCATAATCACCCTCCTGGCTCTCCCTTGGACTCTCTCCAGCAGGTCTCTGTCTCTCTTGAACTGGGGAGCCCAGAACTGGACACAGCATTGCAGGTGTGGTCTCAGCAGGGCAGAGTGTAGGGAGAGGAGAAGAACCTCCCTAGCCCTGCTGGCCACACTTTGCTTGCTGCACCCCAGGATCCCCTCTTGGCACATTGCTGTCCCAGCAGATCAGGTACAGGCTCCCATGGGACTCCACTCCAACCACTCTGTATGGGATCACCTCTCCTTGTTCCCAGATTATGTTTTTTACAATCTTAAAATGTCACTGGTTTGTAATCTTCTTCAAATGGGATCTGCATTGCTTTTGTTTAGTGGTTTTGTCTTTCCCTCCCCTCCCTCCAAACACAAAACTGTGGCTATTTTATGGCAATGCAGTCACAGGATCACAGGCTCACAGGAGGTTAGGGGTTGGAAGGGACCTCTGGAGAGCTTCCAGTCCAAGCCCCCTGCCAGAGCAGGAGCAGTGAATCCAGCACAGGGCACACAGGAACACAGCCAGGCAGGGCTGGAAAGGCTCCAGAGAAGGAGACTCCACAACCTCTCTGGGCAGCCTGCTCCAGGGCTCTGGGAGCCTCACAGGGAAGAAGTTCCTCCTCATGATGAGCTGGAACCTCCTGTGCTGGAGTGTGTCTCCATTGCCCCTTGTCCTATCACAGAGTACAACTGAGCAGAGCCTGTCCCTGTCCCTTCCTTCCTGATTCCTAGCCCTCAGCTCTTGATAGACATTGATCAGATCCCCTTTCAGCCTTCTCCTCTCCAGACTATCCACCCCTAGGACTCTCAGTCTCTCTTCCCCAGGCAGTCTCCAGTGCCTTCAGCATCCTTGCAGCCCTCCCTTGGACACTCTCCAGCAGATCCCTGTCCCTCCTGACCTGGGGAGCCCAGAGCTGGATGCAATATTCCAGGGAGGTCTCAGCAGGGCAGAGCAGAGGTGGGGAGAACCTCCCTGTCCTTTTGTCCCCTCCAGCCTCGTGGCTTTTTTAACAGCAAATCCATTCTGCCCAAGCTGTTCTCCACAAGGTGCTGTTGGGGGACTCTAATGTTTTCTTTTTCCCTCAAACAGGCCTAGGATCAGTGCCAGGCTAACTGCTGCTGTATCTCCTACATCATTCCCTTGCCTTTCAAAACATCGTCCCAAGGCTTTTCTTTGAGGGCTCTTCTGATCCTCTTCTCGTTTGCTTTCCATTCCCTCCTCCCACTGCTGTCTCTGAGTAGGTTTTCCTGGGCCTTAAAGATTGAGTCCAGAGGACTTCTCTGATGGTTCCTGTGTTTACTCTGGGTTGCAAGATGCTTAGATCTGAATAGTCACAGCCTATGAATAACCACAGGCTAGGATTTCAGATCCATGTATGATGGGGAGAGGGGAAGGCAAGTTGATGAGGTGCAGAGATGTATCTAGGTCACATTCTGGCCTCTTCCACCACTTCCAAAGGCCACCACAGCTTTTGCTTCCTATTTTTCATGCTGCTTTGCACCAGTTCAGCCTAGGCAGAGGCAGGATACTGAATCAGCCTGACATTTATCACTGCACCTTCAGGGCTGCCATCAGAAGCCTGACTGCCTTGATTGGAGTCATTTGGTTTGGAAATAAGCAACATTAGCATTAGAAGCAGGCTCTGGAGAGGAGGAGGAGGCTCTGAGGAGACCTTGTGGCCTTCCAGGATCTGAAGGGACCTACAAGAAAGCTGGGGAGGGACTTTGGAGGGTGTCAGGGAGTGATAGGACTAGGGGGATGGAGCAAAACTAGAAATTAGTAGATTGGATGTGAGGAAGAAGTTGTTGCCCAGGAGGGTGGTGAGAGCCTGGCAGAGGTTGCCCAGGGAGGTGGTGGCAGCCTCCTGCCTGGAGGTGTTTGCAGCCAGGCTGTCTGTGGCTGTGAGCAACCTGCTGCAGTGTGAGGTGCCTGGCCATGACAGGGGGGCAGGGACTGGCTGCCTCCCTGGGCAACCTCTGCCAGGCTCTCACCACCCTCATGGGCAACAACTTCTTCCTCACAGCCAAGCTCAATCTCCCCACTTCTAGTTTTGCTCCATCCCCCCAGTCCTATCACTCCCTGACCCCCTCAAAAGTCCCTCCCCAGCTTTCTTGGAGCCCCCTGCAGATCCTGCAAGGCCACCAGAAGGTCTCCTGGGAGCCTTCTCTTCTCCAGCCTGCACAACCCCAACTCCCTCAGGCTGTCCTCACAGCAGAGCAGCTCCAGCCCTCTGCTCCTCCTCGGGGCCCTTCTCTGGACACCTTCCAGCACCTCCAGAGCCTGCCTGGCACAGAGGCTCCAGAGCTGGACCCAGAGCTCCAGCTGTGGTCTCAGCAGATTGGAGCAGAGGGGCAGAATCCCCTCCCTGGTCCTGCTGGCCACGCTTCTCTTTCACTGGCTGTGCTTCTTCCTTCACTGGCTCCAGGCAAATGAGGAAAGGACAATCAATGCATCTTTGGAAAGGTCAGGAAATCCTGAACAGTCCCAGCATGTGCAGTGGGATTTGTTGATGTTGCCTCAGTTGACCTTTCTCCTTTCAGAGTTCAGGCAAGCTGGGGGGTGGGGGGAAATCTATCTATCTATCTATCTATCTATCTATCTATCTATCTATCTATCTATCTATCTATCTAAGAAATAAGGGTTTGTAATCAATCCAACCACAGATGGATGCAAGCACAACCCCACAAACCAGAGGCATTTAGCAGTGCAGAAAAGGGGCTGTGTTCTGAAGGCACTTTGCCTGGAATGCTCACTGAAGGAATTGATAACATTCCCCCATTGGGACTGAAATTAAATGGAGTTCAGGAGGACAAAGTTGTGCTCCATAAAAAGCCTCTGATTCCCAGCCAGCAGCTTAATGAAAGCTTTACAGCTGGGAGAACAGGAAGCTTTGGGTTGTTTGCTTGGGGTTGGGGTTTTTCTCTTTCTATTAAGAGCAGAGATTTGAGGAAGAAGAGGGGGAAGAAGGTGGAGCTAATGCCCCAATGACCACCTGCAAGCCTCCTGAACACCCCCAATTCTTGCAGCCTGGCCCCACAGGGGAGGTTCTGCAGCCCCCTGATGATCTTGGTGGCCTCCTCTGGACCCTCTCCAGCAGCTCCAGGTCCCTCTTGTGCTGGGGGCCCCAGAGCTGGAGGCAGTGCTGCAGGTGGGGTCTGAGCAGAGCAGAGGGGCAGAATCCCCTCCCTGTGCTGCTGCTCTCCCTGCTCTGGCTGCAGCTCAGCACACAGCTGCCTGCTGAGCTGCCAGGGACCACTGCTGGCTCCTGGGGAGTTTGTCACCACCTGACACCCCCAAGGCCTTCTCCTTGAGAACCAGAGTGAGTGACCTTGCTGTCCACACAGCCAGAGAGTGGTGAGGGGTTGGAGCAGGCTGCCCAGGGAGGTGGTGGAATCTCCATGCCTGGAGGTTTTCAGGAAGCTGTAGCTGTGGTGCTTCAGGATATGGTTTAGTGGCCACAGGAGATGGGTTAGGGTTGGACTCAATGATTTAAAGGTCTTTTCCATCCTTACTTAATTAAGAAAAAGCAAACCCAGAGTTAGAAGAGATGTCTGGAATGCACTGAGCAGGAGGTTGGAACCAGTGCTTGCATGACAATGGCTGTGACCCCAAACCACAGAGGTTGGGCTGACACCTGGTGTGGACCAAGGTGGACTGGAGGAACAGGTGGCCCAGGGAGGCTGTGGTTGTTTCCTCCTTGAAGGTGCTCAAAGCCAGGCTGGATGAGGCCTTGAGCGAGCTGGGCTGGTGGGAGGTGCCCTGCCCATGGCAGGGGAGGATGGGACAGGATGATCTTCAAGCTCCCTTGCAACCCAAACCATTCTGTGATCTCCTTAGCACTGGGGCCTTCTGTGTCCTTGGAGAAGGGCTGAGATTTACTTCTGACATCTTTAGTACAAGAAAATGATGCTCAGCCCTTCTCCAGGCAAGAGCCTTTAAATGCTTCTGTGTCTACTGGCTTTTAAAACAGGGACCTCAGCCAGACCATCCCAGGCTGTCATGTTAGGGCCTTTTTATCATCTCATCTCCCAGCTCTGGTCCCAAAAGAAGGTAAAGCCCTCACTTGCAATAATATTTAACACTGGACTGGTGTAACAGAGAGGCCAGATTCATTATCATCAGCTTTCTTGGAGCCCCCTGCAGATCCTGCAAGGCCACCAGAAGGTCTCCTGGGAGCCTTCTCCTCTCCAGCCTGCACAACCCCAACTCCCTCAGTCTGTCCTCACAGCAGAGCAGCTCCAGCCCTCTGCTCCTCCTCATGGCCCTTCTCTGGACATGCTGCAGCACATCCTTGAGCAGCTGAGTGTAGCTGAGAGCTGTCCCTGCCCGTGGTGGGGAGGTTGGAGGAGATGAGCTCTGAGCTCCCTTCCAACCTGAGCCAGTCTGTGATTCTCTGAAGTGTTTTCCCAGGTAATTTTGATGGGCAAGTGGCAAAACCTCTGCCCCCTCCCTCCCTCCCTCCCTCCCCCTGCATCTCCACCCATGTGTGCTGTGCACAGAGGCTGAGGTCCTTGCCTGTGGTGCCCTTTAGAGGTCTCCACCAGGAAACAGTGATGCTCTCATCAAACCTCCCTCCCCAGCACAGATGTAAAAACCCTGATTCCAGACTAATTATGGCAAAGTAATTATTTCTGAGCCATGGTGGCAGGCAGTCCCAATTAGCTCTAAATAGGATATAAGTAGCAGGGGGGGGGATGGCGGGGGGGTTGGTGGAAACCTTCTGTCATGGAAATGGAAGCTGGAAAGGGCTGAGGAGAGCCCAGATGCAAGCAAAACAAACAGGAATCTTTTTTTCAAGCAGAGGTTTAGGGTCGTGTTGCTGCTTCTCAGTTTCCAGCAACTCCAAGTCCTGGAGAGAAGGCAAGCAGAAGGTTGGAGTTTCAGTGCTGAGGGGGAATGGTGTGGCAGTACCCCCTGCCAAATTGAAAGCATAATAAATTGACTTTATCACAGCATCACAGCACAGTAGAGGTTGGAAGGGAGCTCCAGGGAGCAGCCAGCTCAACCCCCTGCCAGAGCAGCAGCACCCAGGGAAGCTCCCACAGCAACACCTCCAGCTGCCTTTGCAATGCCTCCACACAAGGAGACTCCACAACCTCTCTGGCCAGCCTGCTCCAGCCCTCTCACACCCTCACTGCCAAGAAGTTTCTCCTCATCTTGAGCTCAAACCTTCTCTGTTCAAGTTTCTCTCCATTGTTCCTTGGCTTATTGCTGTGCACCACCCAAAAGGGCTTGGCCCCCTCCACTTGACCCCCACCCCTCAGCTGTTGATAGGCATTGATCAGATCCCCTCTCAGCCTTCTCTTCTCCACACTAAACAGCCCCAGGGCTCTCAGTCTCTCTTCACAGGGGAGATGCTCAAGTCCCCTAATCACCCTCCTGGCTCTCCCTTGGACTCTCTCCAGCAGGTCTCTGTCTCTCTTGAACTGGGGAGCTCAGAACTGGACACAGCATTGCAGGTGAGGTCTCAGCAGGGCAGAGCAGAGGGGCAGCAGAACCTCCCTAGCCCTGCTGGCCACACTTTGCTTGCTGCACCCCAGGATCCCATTGCCTCTCTTGCCCACCAGGGCACATTGCTGTCCCATACAGCACTTGCTGCCCACTAGGACTCCATGGAGCTGCAGTTATCAGGGCAGATTTCCAAACAGCAGCTTTGTATCCAGCAGCCATATCCTAGCAGCCATCCTGGTGTTTAAGGGAAGATTGGATGTGGCGCTCAGTGCCATGGGCTGGTTGCTGTGGTGGTGGTAGGTCACAGAATCACAGAACTGCCAGGGCTGGAAGGGACCTCAAGGCTCAGCCAGTCCCAACCCCCTGCCATGGCCAGGGACACCTCATACTGCAGCAGGTTGCTCACAGCCACAGCCAGCCTGGCTGCAAACACCTCCAGCCAGGAGGCTGCCACCACCTCCCTGGGCACCCTCTGCCAGGCTTTCACCACCCTCATGGGCAACAACTTCTTCCTCACATCCAAGCTCAATCTCCCCACTTCTAGTTTTGCTCCATCCCCCCAGTCCTATCCCTCCCTGACCCCCTCAAAAGTCCCTCCCCAGCTTTCTTGGAGCCCCCTGCAGATCCTGGAAGGCCACCAGAAGGTCTCCCTGGAGCTTTGTCCTCTCCAGAGTGAGCAACCCCAACTCCCTCAGTCTGTCCTCACAGCAGAGCAGCTCCAGCCCTCTGCTCCTCCTCATGGCCCTTCCCTGGACACCTTCCAGCACCTCCAGATCCTTCCTAGCACAGAGGCTCCAGAGCTGGACCCAGAGCTCCAGCTGTGGTCTCAGCAGATTGGAGCAGAGGGGCAGAATCCCCTCCCTGGCCCTGCTGGCTATAGGCTGGACCCGACGATCTCAGAGGTCTATTCCAGCCTCAGTCACTCTGTGATTGTGCTCTCCACTGCTTTTCAGGTTCAGCACATTTCATGTGCTCAACAGAAACTCAGCAGAGAGCACTTCCTTCAGCAGGCCAAAGGAGATCCTGCTTGATTCCTCCCCTCTTTGCTCTGGGCACAGCACCTCATGCCTTTGCATTTCCTCCCAGGCAATAGACTTGGGCTGCCTGGCAGCTGTGTTTTCAGCAGCTAAAAATAAAGAGATGTGCAAGAGGATGTCAGATTCACTACTAGTGTTTCAAACACTGTGACATTGATGAGTGGACAGACAGACAGAGTCTGCTCAGCAAGTTTGCTGATGATAGCAGACTGGGAGGCTTGGCAGACACCTGAAGGCTGTGAGGCCGTTCAGAGACTTGGACAGGCTGAGAGCTGGGCAGAGAGGAACCTGATGAGGTTCAACCAGGATGAGTGCAGAGTCCTGCAGCTGGGAAGGAAGAACAAACTGCAGCAGCACAGGCTGGGAGGGGATCTGCTGGACAGCAGCCCCAAGGAGAAGGACCTGGCAGTGCTGCTGGGCAGCAAGTTCTGCATGGGACTGCAATGTGCCCTGGGGGCCAAGAAGGCCAAGGGGGTCCTGGGGGGCATTAGGAGGAGTGTGGCCAGCAGAGCCAGGGAGGTTCTCCTTCCCCCTCTGCTCTGCCCTGCTGAGACCTCCCCTGGAATATTGCATCCACCTCTGGGCTCCCCAGGTCAGGAGGGACAGGGATCTGCTGGAGAGAGTCCAAGGGAGGGCTGCAAGGATGCTGAAGGCACTGGAGACTGCCTGGGGAGGAGAGGCTGAGAGCCCTGGGGGTGCTTAGTCTGGAGAGGAGAAGGCTGAGAGGGGATCTGATCAATGTCTATCAAGAGCTGAGGGCTGGGGGTCAGGAGGGAGGGGACAGGGACAGGCTCTGCTCAGCTGCAGCCTGGGATAGGCCAAGGGGCAATGGATGCAAACTCCAGCACAGGAGGTTCCAGCTCATCATGAGGAGGAACTTCTTCCCTGTGAGGCTCCCAGAGGCCTGGAACAGGCTGCCCAGAGAGGTTGTGGAGTCTCCTTCTCTGGAGCCTTTCCATCCCTGCCTGGCTGTGTTCCTGTGTGACCTGTGCTGGATTCTCTGCTCCTGCTCTGGCAGGGGGTGGGACTGGAGGATCTCTAGAGGTCCCTTCCCACCCTTAACATGCTCTGAGCCTGTGAAATGTTTTACAGTCTTACCTAAATATCTATCTCTGTATATTTACACTTTCCCTGTACACCACCACCAACATTCTGACTTCAACACACATTTGTCCCAAGGGTTTCCCACCCATTAGGACAGATTAAGTGGCTCTCCTCATGTACAGCAGCAGATCTCTTTTTGCCCTGTGGTTTAGTGGCTGGCTGTGGTTGACTGATACCCAGCCCTCTGAATCCCTGCTGAGCATCTCAGCTCTCTGAGCTGCACTGAATGCATTTAATCTACATAAAAAGAACACAAATTGCACGGGAGCCTCTTGCAAGCTCAGGATTCACTTTCCCAGTTTACTTCCTCTGCAGCTCCTGGAGGCTCCAAGGATCCTGCCTCTATTTTTTCCTTCCCCCCCCCCCCCCCCCCCCCCCCCCAGCCTTCCCCATCTCACACAGAAGGAAAGTGTTTGCATTTTGATTGTGCTCACTCCCTGACCCCTGTAATTTAACCATTGTTCATCTTTAGTGCCGACTTGGACTCCCTGCAGGGCAGCTGATAACAACAATTTGTCCTAAAGGACGGGGAGGCTCCGTTTCTTTTCAGCCTTGTTTCCCCCTCCTCCCCTCCCCCCAACCCTCCCAGCTCCCCTCCCCCCCCCCCCCCCCCAATAATGCACAATTAAATTTGTTAATTAAAACCAGATGGAATCAAAGGAAGGATTCCAGGGCTAAAAAAATAGAAGGAAGGAAAAATTACAGGGGGTGATTATCCTGGCCTCACACTTAGGGTGATTGTCACACTGGGCATGTAGATGGCATTTCAAAGGGGCATCACAGTTGATCCTCACCCTGCCACCCCTCTGGAGTGTGTGGTTCCTCCTCAGTTCTCAGGGGAGGATGCCCAAGGCAAGAGGTGAACGCCAGAAAGCTGCTGCAGGCAAAGCTGCTGCAGGCACAAGGGGCTGGCTGCAGGCACAAGGGGCTGGCTGCAGGCACAAGGGGCTGGCTGCAGCCCCACCCCCCACAAATGGGGTTTGGATGGTTGGGAGAGCACCAGAGGAGTCCATAGGTCCCCCATGAAGTTCTCCAGTGTGAGGGTCCTGAGACTCTGGCACAGGCTGCCCAGGAGGCTGTGGCTGCCTCCTGCCTGGGGGTGTTGAAGGCCAGCTTGGATGAGGCCTTGAGCAGCTGAGTGGAGCTGAGAGGTGTCCCTGGGTATGGTGGGGAGCTTGGAGGAGCTGAGCTCTGAGGTTCTTTCCATCCTAAGCCACCTTCTGATTCTGTCATCCTGGGCTGCAGCAAGAGAATTGTGGCCAGCAGGGCCATGGAGGGGATTCTGCCCCTCTGCTCCAACCTGCTGACACCACAGCTGGAGCTCTGGGTCCAGCTCTGGAGCCTCTGTGCCAGGCAGGATCTGGAGGTGCTGGAAGGTGTCCAGAGAAGGGCCACGAGGAGGAGCAGAGGGCTGGAGCTGCTCTGCTGTGAGGACAGCCTGAGGGAGTTGGGGTTGCTGAGGGTGGTGAGAGCCTGGCAGAGGTTGCCCAGGGAGGTGGTGGAAGCCTCCTGCCTGGAGGTGTTTTGCAGCCAGGCTGGCTGTGGCTGGGAGCAACCTGCTGCAGTGTGAGGTGTCCCTGGCCATGGCAGGGGGGTTGGGACTGGCTGAGCCTTGAGGTCCCTTCCAGCCCTGACAATTCTCTGAGTCCACCCTCCCCCTCTGATTCCAGGGCAACATTCCAAAAGAGGGCTGGGAAGCTGAGGGTTCAATCAGTGCACCCCAGGCCAGAGGCACAGGCCTCATCCTGCTGGCCCTGCCACAGAATCAGAATCAGAACTTTAGGGGTTGGAAGGGACCTCCAGAGATCATCAAGTCCAACTCCCCTGCCAAAAGCAGCATCACCCAGGGCAGGGCACTCAGCAGCACCATGTGTAGACCATGAGCTGAAAACTCAGTTGCTCCTCTGCCAGCTGTGCTGCCCAGCCTGGCAGGCAGACAAGAAGCTTGTCCCAAAGTTATTAGAATCCCAAACACCTTGCGGGGGGGAGACCAAAAAACCCTCCAAAACTAAACTAACAACTAAAGGGGAGGGGGAAATTCATTTAAAATCCCCTTTAGCCCAAGCAGCTCTCTGGGAAAATGCAGTTCCAGCTAAATGCTTTTGTGGGGTGATGCTGATGCTGGTGCTGGCAGAGGGGGAAAACAGTTTAACCTTCCAGCTCCACTCAGTTCCAGCTCAGGGCACTCTGCTGGGGTTTGTGTTGCTGTTTTCATCCCCAAATGTCCTTTGGTGTGCAGGTGAAAACAAAAAAGGAAATGAAACACACCAAAACAGGAGGTCCTGGCAGCCCTGGGATTTGTTTTGGAGGAGAGCTGAGCTGGGCTGGGGCACTGCAGGCTCGCAGCAGCGCTGGCTGCTAGGGCTCAGTGCTGCTCCCTCCTGCTCTGCAAATTCCTGGAGAGCAAAACCCTGGCTCCTGAGCAGGACAAGCAGCTGAAGAGGAGGAGCCAGCAGTGTGCCCAGGGGGGCAAGAAAGCCAAAGGCATCCTGGCTGGGATCAGCAATGCTGTGTCCAGCAGGAGCAGGGAGGGGATTGTCCCCTGGGACTCAGCTCTGGGGAGGCCACACCTCAAGTGCTGTGTCCAGTTTGGGGCACCTGAAGACAAGAGAGATGTGGAGGTGCTGGAGCCAGGGCAGAGGAGGGCAAGGAAGCTGGGAAGGGCCTGGAGAAGAAATCTGATGGAGAGCAACTGAAGGAGCTGGGGATGGTTAGTGTGACACAGAGGAGGCTGAGGGGAGACCTCATGGCTGTCTACAGCTACCTGCAAGGAGGTTGTGGGGAGGCTGCTGCTGGTCTCTTCTCCCAGGTGATTAGTGCCAGAACAAGAGGGAATGGCCTCAAGCTGTGACTGGGCAGGGTTAGGCTGGGCAGTAGGAAACATTTTTCCCAGCAGGAGTGGTCAGGCACTGGCAGAGTCTGTCCAGGGAGGTGGTGGAGTCCCCAGGCCTGGCTGTGTTTCAGGGTGGTTTGGATGTGGTGCTTGGGGCTGTGGTTTAGGGGTGACCCTTGCAGAGCAGGGTGAATGGTTGGCCTTGGTGATGCTGAGGGGCTGCTCCAAGCTGAATGTTTCTGTGATTCTGTGATCTGGGGGAGATAATGTGTGAGAGTTGAGGAGCAGGCAGAAGGCTTGGGGCTGGTTGTGGATGGGGTTCTTGTTATGACTCCCAGGCTGTGAAAGCTCTGCTCGGTGGGTTCAGCTTCCTCTGGGTGTGCAAGACCCCACGCTGGGCTGAGCAAGTGATTCTGCCTGACAGTCTCTGGTTTACCCTGTGTTGAGGGAACTTGAAACTGTGGTCCTCCAATGAGTCTGCTGAGAATCACAGAATCTATCTGGTGGTTGGAAGAGAGCTCCAAGCTCACCCAGTCCAGCCCTCAACCCAGCACTGCAGGGCCAGCACCAATCCATGTCCCTAAGCGCCAGCTCCACACGCTGCTGCAACACCCCCAGGGATGGGGACTCCAGCACTGCCCTGGGCAGAACATTCCAATGGCTGAGAGCCCTTCCAGGGAAGAAATGTTTCCTGACATCCAGCCTGAACCTCCCCTGGTGCAGCTTGGAACCATCTCCTCTGCTCCTGTCTCCTGCCACCCAGGAGCAGAGGCTGCCCCTCCTCACTCCAGCCTCCCTTCAGGGAGCTGTAGAGAGAAGGTGGGGGGCAGCTGGGCAACTCTGCCTCCCTGCTCAAGGGCCTGGGAAGGAGGCACAGTGTCACCTTGAACAGAAACATGGGGTGATGGCAGGTGACAGAGCTCTCCCACAGGCATCAGCCTGGCTGTTCCTCATACACTATGGGCTTCCCAAGGGGACAGAGAGATGTGGGGTGCCCTTGTTGAAGGGGATGGTCATAAGGAGGTCTAGGGAGGTTCTTCTCCTCCTCTGCTCTGCCCTGCTGAGACCACATCTGGACTAAGGTGTCCACTTTTGGGCTCTCCAGCTCAAGAGAGGCAGGGACCTGCTGGAGACAGTCCAAAGGAGGGCTACAAGGATGCTGGAGGGACTGGAGACTGCCTGGTGAGGAGAGGCTGAAAGCCCTGGGGGTGGTTTGTCTGAGGAAGGGAAGACTGAGAGGGGATCATATCAATGTCTATGAATATCTGAAGGCTGAGTGTCAAGTGGAGGGGGCCAAGCTCTTTTGGGTGGTGCACAGTAATAAGCCAAGGAACAGTGGAGACAAACTTGAACAGAGAAGGCTTCAGCTCAACGTGAGGAGAAACCTCCTTAGAGTGAGGGTGTCAGAGGGCTGGAGCAGGCTGCCCAGAGAGGTTGTGGAGTCTCCTTCTCTGGAGCCTTTCCAATCCTACCTGGATGCATTCCTGTGCAGGCTACCTTGGGTGCTCCTGCTCTGGCGGGGGGGGGGGTTGGGCTGGATGCTCTCTGGAGGTCCCTTCCAACCTCTACTGTCCTGTGATGCTGTGAAATCCCTCCCTGACATGAGCTAACCAGGAACACGATGAAGAGGGAGAAGCTGAGGTTGGCTAGTAGCAGATGAAGCTGATGAGGCTGGGAACACCTCCTGTGGCTAGGAAAGTGGCTTGTAGCCTCTCAGCTGTGAGTGGCAGGGTTGAAAGGATCACCTCCACGTTCTCCCCCACAAAACCAAGGGCCTCCAGCAGTCCCCTTGCGCACCTTCGACGGCAGGTTCTGGCAGCTGAAGAGGCTGAGCGCTGCAGGCTGAAATCAGCAGCAGATCTGATCTCTTTTGTTTCCTCAGAGGAAATCTCCAGGACATCTGGAGGACAGCTATAAAACCTTCCTATTTTCTGCTTTAATTCCCTGTCTGAGGGGGTGAGGCTGAGCAGCCCGGGCTTTTCACACACAGAGGGAGCTCCGGGCTCAAAGCACGACGCAGAGAACGGCAGAGCTCTGCCCGGGGCTGGAGCTGTGTTTTGGTTAGCTGTCACTTGGAACCCAGTGGATTGTAAACAATTGGAAGGGGGAACACTCAGACATGAGCTCCAAGGGCTCCTCCCCGAGAATCCAGCAAAGGAAGGGACCCTAGGTGTTGACAAGGGCTGCTTGGCGGGGAGTGCTGCCGCACGCTGCACAGGGCCTGTGAACATCAGCTTGACATCAGCTTCTGCCACATGAGAGGTTAATCAGGGGAGAGAACTGAAGGATCTGAAAGCAATCAACAGTTCCCCTTTCACGCCTGATGTTCAGTGTGAGGAGTTCGGGAACGCTGGGAATGGAGGAGGGTCTAGGGCTGATTGGAGGTGGGCTCCAGGGAGACCTCAGAGCAGCCTTCCAGGACCTGGAAAGGAGCTACAGGGAAGCCAGGAAGGGATTTTTGCCAAGGGCTGGGAGTGATAGGATGAGAGGGAATGGATTGAAGCTTGAGGAGGGCAGATTGAGACTGAAGAGGAGGAAGAAATTGGTTCCAGTGAGGGTGGTGAGACACAATTATCTCTGTCCCCATCACTGCTGTTGGTCTCTTCTCCCAAGTAAACCAAGAGGCAATGAGGTGAAGCTGTGCCAGGGGAGGCTTAGGTTGGACATGAGGGAAAACTTCTTGAATGAGAGAGTGGTGAGGGGTTGGAACAGGCTGCCCAGGGAGGTGGTGGAGTGCCTGGAGGTGCTCAAGAAGCTGTGGTGCTTCAGGATATGTTTTAGTGGTCACGGGAGATGGGTTAGGGTTGGACTCAATGATCTTCAAGGTCTTTTCCAGCCTTACTTATTTAAGAAAAAACAAACCTAGAGTAAGAAGAGATGCTTGGAATGCACTGAGCAGGAGGTTGGAAGCAGAGGTTGCAGGACAATGGCTGTGACCTCAAGCCACAGAGGTTGGGCTCCCACTAGGATGGGTATTGGCAGTTGTCCTCCCTGGTATGGACCAAGGTGGAGCAGGTTGCCCAGGGAGGCTGTGGTGGTTTCCTCCTTGAAGGTGGTCAAGGCCAGGCTGGATGAGGCCTTGAGCAAGCTGGGCTGGTGGGAGGTGTCCCTGCCCATGGCAGGGAGGGTTGGAACTGGATGATCTTCAAGGTCCCTTCCAACCCAAACCATTCTATGAATTTCTCTATCCTGAGGTGTGTTAAGCAGAGCCTGACCCCAGACCTCTGAGCCAGCCCAAGGCAGTGGCTTCCTTGGAGGTAGAAATGTCAGATTAAAATAGAACAAACCAGGTTGGAACAGACCTTCAAGGTCATCTCATCCAACCTATCATCCATCACCACCTAATCAACTAAACCATGGCACCAAGCACCCTATCAAGTCTCCTCCTGAGCACCTCCAGGGATGGTGACTCCACCACCTCCCTGGGCAGGACATTCATGGCCAATCACTCTCTGTGTAGAACTTCTTCCTAACATCCAGCCTGAACCTCCCCTGGCACAGCTTGAGACTGTGTCCTCTTGTTCTGGTGCTGGGGGCCTGGGAGAAGAGACCAACCCCCTCCTGGCTACAACCTCCCTTCAGGGAGTTGCAGAGAGCAAGAAGGTCTCCCCTGAGCCTCCTCTTCTCCAGGCTGAGCAACCCCAGCTCCCTCAGCCTCTCCTCACAGGGCTGTGCTCCAGACCCCTCCCCAGCTTTCTTGCCCTTCTCTGGACACCTTCCAGCAGCTCAACGTCCTTCTTAAACTGAGGGGCCCAGAACTGGACACAGGACTCAAGGTGTGGCCTCAGCAGTGCTGAGCACAGGGCACAATGACCTCCCTGCTCCTGCTGGCCACACTGTTCCTGATGCAGGCCAGGATGCCCTTGGCCCATCAGTCAAACTTCTGAGCTGGGGAGAGCCAGACCTGATTAGACTAGACTAGAACAGAACAGAACAGAACAGAGAGCAGAGCAGAACAGAGCAGAGCAGAGCAGAACAGAACAGAGCAGAGCAGAGCAGAACAGAACAGAACAGAACAGAGCAGAACAGAACAGAGCAGAGCAGAACAGAGCAGAACAGAACAGAGCAGAACAGAACAGAACAGAGCAGAGCAGAACAGAACAGAACAGAACAGAACAGAGCAGAACAGAACAGAACAGAACAGAACAGAACAGAAACAGAACAGAGCAGAGCAGAGCAGAACAGAGCAGAACAGGTTGGAAGAGACCTTCGAGATCATCGTGTCCAACCCATCATTCAACACCATCTCATCAACTAAACCATGGCACCAAGGACCCCATCCAGTCTCCACAAGACTGGGACACCTCTGCCAGCAGGGAAAATGAACAAAAGGAAGAATGAAAAGTGCCTGAAAAGTTTAGAAGCACAAATGGAAGGGGAAAGCCTGCAGCAAAGGAGGCAGAGCTGCTGCCACCCAGATGTGGCTCAGTGAGGGGGAGAGATGGATTGCTGCAGCTCCTGCTAATTAACTTGGCTGATAAAGTATTGACAAAGTTAATGTAAGAGCTGTTTGCCAATTAGCAGCACAGCTTCACCCAGGCTGAGATGAAGATATTTCATCTGTCCCTCAGAATGCTCTTAGGGGATAGCTGTGGAGACTTGAAATGATATCTTCTTTATTTAAAAGAAGCTGGTTTTTTTTCCCCTCCCCCTGAAAAATGAATCAGAAAGATTAAAGCGAAGCCAAGCAGCCTCCTTTGGCTTAAACACAGTCACTCTCCCATCTACTTTCCCTCCTCACCTCCTGGGGAGGGGAATATTTATGCACTGCATTCAGCCAGGCTGAGAGTTGGGCAGGGAGACGTGGAATGAAATCCAGCAAGGGCAAGGGTCGAGCCTGGCACCTGGGAAAGAACAACCCCATGGAGCAGGAGAGGTTGGGGGCTGACCTGTTGGAGAGCAGCACAGGTGAAAGGCACCTGGAGGTCCTGGTGGATGGGCCAGCAATGTGCCCTGGTGGCCAAGAAGGCCAAGGGCATCCTGGGCTGCATTAGAAGGTCAGGAGGTCAGAGAGGTTCTCCTGCCTCCTTTGCTCTGTGCTGGGGAGGCCACAGCTGGAATCTTGTGTCCAGTTCTGGGCCCCTCAGCTCAAGAAGGACCTCAGGGAAGTGCTGGAGAGAGTCCAGCACAGAGCCACAAAAATGATGGAGAGGAACATGCATTATAATGTGCTGCCCAAGGAGGTGGTGGAGTCCCCATCCCTGGAGGGGTTCAAGAGGGGATTGGACGTGGCACTTGGTGCCATGGTTTGGTCATGAGGTCTGTGGTGACAGGTTGAACTTGATGATCTTTGAGGTCTCTTCCAACCTTGGTGATACGGTGATACTGTGATCTTCCTTATGAAGGGAGCCTGAGGGAGCTGAGGGCTCTTTAGCTTGGAGCAGAGGAGCCTGAGAGGTGACCTCATTCATGTTGGCAAAGCTGTGCAGGGTGAGAGCCAAGGGGATGGAGCCAGGCTCTGCTGGGTGCTGCCCAATGCCAGCACCAGGGGCAGCGGTGGGAGCTGAGGCAAAGGAAGTTCCATGGCAACAGGAGGAAGAATTTTTCCCCCGTAATGAGGGTGGCAGAGCCCTGGAGCAGGCTGCCCAGGGAGGGTATCTGGAGATATTCAAAACCAGCCTGGATGCATTCCTGTGTGAGCTGCCCTGGGTGCTCCAGCTCTGGCAGGGGACTTGGACTGGATGCTCTCTGGAGGTCCCTTCCAACCCCTAACATGCTGTGATTCTGTAGCTCTGGGGTGCCCACTGCCTGCCTGTGATGCCAGTGCTAACCTGGTGCAGTTGGGACTTCAAGAGAGTGGAATTAGAACTGTTCCCCAAACTGGAGTCTTCAATCCCTTAACTAACTACCCAGGGCCAGGCAGGAGAGCCTTAGGAGAGCTGCAAGTGCCTGTGCTCGGCAAGGTGAGGCTCAGGGTCAGAAAGAGAAGAGAAAACCTCTTGGGAGAGTGCCCAGATTCCCTTCTCCCACTCGGAGAGCCTGTCACTATGTAGCCTCAGCTCAGGGTCTCTCTCATCCTGCATGGCCACAGGGATGTGCCTCAGCCTCTGGGCTTGGCAGCTCTTCTACATACCAGGCTCTAACTCCCCCCTAAAAGTCTAAACTAAGCTTCCCTTCCCTTGACCTTTGGCCAACGCTCACTGTCCTACCATAAATAATCCCCCACCTTTGTTTAAACTGTGAAACTGAAGGTATTTATTGCTTGGCAGCTTGTTCCCCAGGATTCTCCTCTCTCTGCTTAGAGAAGCTGATGATCTGCAGTCACCCTTCATGAGTCTTACCCTCCTGTCTGACTGTCCTTCCATCCCTCCCTCCCTCCCTCCCTCCCTCCTCCCTCCTGACCTGACCCCACAGGCAACACATTTTCAGCCAACCTCTAGGGGATCACAGGAGGTTAAGGGTTGGAAGAGACCTCTGCACAGCTTCAAGTCTGACCCTGCAGGAGCAGGAGCAGAGAATCCAGCACAAGTCACACAGGAACACATCCAGATGGGGCTGGAAAGGCTCCAGAGAAGGAGACTCCACAACCTCTCTGGGCAGCCTGCTCCAGGCCTCTGGGAGCCTTACAATGAAGAAGTTCCTCCTCATGTTGAGCTGGAACCTCCTGTGCTGGAGTTTGTATCCATTGCCCCTTGGCCTATCCCAGGCTGCAGCTGAGCAGAGCCTGTCCCTGTCCCCTCCCTCCTGACCCCCAGCCCTCAGCTCTTGATAGACATTGATCAGATCCCCTCTCAGCCTTCTCCTCTCCAGACTAAGCACCCCCAGGGCTCTCAGCCTCTCCTCCCCAGGCAGTCTCCAGTGCCTTCAGCATCCTTGCAGCCCTCCCTTGGACTCTCCCCAGCAGATCCCTGTCCCTCCTGACCTGGGGAGCCCACAACTGGATGCAGTATTCCAGGGGAGGTCTCAGCAGGGCAGAGCAGAGGGGAGGAGAACCTCCCTGGCTCTGCTGGCCACACTCCTCCTAATGCCCCCCAGGACCCTCTTGGCCTTCTTGGCCCCCAGGGCACATTGCTGTGCCATGCAGAACTTGCTGCCCAGCAGCACTGCCAGGTCCTTCTCCTTGGGGCTGCTGTCCAGCAGATCCCCTCCCAGCCTGTGCTGCTGCAGTTTGTTCTTCCTTCCCAGCTGCAGGACTCTGCACTCATCCTGGTTGGAGCTCATTAGGTTCCTCTCTGCCCAGCTGGGTGGTGGAGCAAATGCCCAGAAGCCGTTTTGGGTGCAGAGAGGTCTGCAGGTCCCCTGCAAACCCTGCTCCCAAACAGAAAGCTGCCAGGACAGTCAAATTGCATTATCCCTTCTGCAAAACATATGGAGGGAACAAAATATATTGGAGGTTACTCCAGTGACAGCTAATGACATTACTGAAATGGCTATAAATATCATCTCTAATCTAATCAAAACCACTCTATCAAAGGCATTAAAGCTGCAGATGCTGGCTGTGCCAGGGGGGTTGGAGGGGTGGGGGGGGATCCAAATGAAGCCTTACAGATGTGTCATACTGTGAAGCTAGATTTGCATAATAGGAAATGAATGCTGCCTGTAGCTTGGATTTGTGCTGCTTTTTGAACCAGGAGGGGGTGGTGGTGGGATTTGGGTGCTAGATTGAAGGGAAGAGCTTTTTAGGTAGCCCAAGGTTCGTGCAGGCAAACAAAAATATCAGGGGAGGGACCTGGATGTTCAATTGAAGTAAAGATCATGCAGGTAGCTCAAGGTTTGTGCAGACAAACCACAATCCTTGGGGGGGGGGGAAATCTGGATGTTGCATTGAAGGAAAGATCTTCTTAGGTAGCCCAAGCAAACAAAGATCCTGGGGGCATCTGGATGTTAAATTGAATTAGATATCTTTTAGGTAGCTCAAGGTTTGGGCAGACAAACAAAAATATCAGGGGTGGGATCTGGATGTTAAACTGAAGTCAAATGGGTTGAATCCCAGAAGCATTCAGGTTGGAACAGACCCTCAGGGTCACCAAGGCCAACCATTCACCATGCTCTGCAAGGGTCACCCCTAAACCACAGCCCCAAGCACCACATCCAAACCGCCTTGAAACACAGCCAGGGTTGAAGGGAAGATCTTTTTAGGGAGCCCAAGGTTTGTGCAAACAAAAATGCTGGGGGGAATCTGGATGTTTAGATTGAATCCCAGAAACATTCAGGTTGGAACAGACCCTCAGGGTCATCAAGTCCAACCATCAACCTACTCTGCAAGGGTCACCTCTAAACCAGAGCCCCAAGCACCACATCCATACCACCTTGAAACACATCCAGGGTTGAAGGGAAGATCTTTTAGGTAGCCCAAGGGTTTGTGCAGGCAGACAAAAATCCTGGGGGATCTGGATGTTACATTGGAGGGAAGATCTTTTTAGGTAGCCCAAGGGTTTGTGCAGGCAGACAAAAATCCTGGGGGGCATCTGGATGTTAAATTGAATTAAAGACCTTTTTAGGTAGCTCAAGGTTTGTGCAGAAAAACAAACCCCACAAATCAGCTGCAGGCATGACCCAAGGGAAATAACAGCCCCAAACCACAGCCCCAGTGAATGGTGGCTTTCTCCCTTGCTAATTGTTACCTGGGCTCCTCTGTCATCTCTTTAATGAGCATCATTTCTCTTGCCAGCACATTTGGCTGAACTGCTGCTGGCTGTAGGCTGAGCAGCAGCAGCGAAAGTAACATCAATCAGTTCATGAAGTGGTTAACACATTTCCTTCCTTGCTCTGTTTCTGCCTTTTTGTCTTTATTTAGCTGCTTTTTAGGCTCTGGGCTTTTGTTTTTTTCCAGGAGGTTTGTTCCTGGGCAAACCAGAGGTAGTGATGGGTAAGAGAGTGCCCTGTGGACGTGACCTGGTTTGCTGTGGGAGGCCAGGGGAATGCATTGGTGCCCTCCTGGGGTCTCCAGCCACCACAGAGACCACTCCTGGGAAACAAAACAACAGGTGTACAATTATTAAACACAGAAACTATCCTGCTCACTGCTGCAGAAATGAGCAGCAGGAGCACAGCTCCCACCACTGGGCTCAGCTTTGCCTCTCTGGTGCACAACAGAGCTCCCAGACTTGGCACAGCGCTGCTGCCTGGGTTGGAATATCTCAAAGGGCAGAGCTGCAACGAATTTGACCTGCTGTGAGCCTGAAAGGAGGTTGGAGTGAGGCTGAGGTTGGCCTCTTCTCCCAAGTAACCAATGATAGGATGAGAGGCAATGAGCTGAAGCTGTGCCAGAGGAGGGTTAGGTTGGGCATGAGGAAAAACTTCTTTAGTGAGAGAGAAATTCCTCAGCATTTAAGTGTCTTCCACTCTTAATCCCAAGAACCAGATGATGCCAAAAATGTGATGCAGAAACCTGCTGCAGCTTGCACCATTGCTCACAAGGCACTGTGAAGAAAAGCTGTTGGCAGTTGACAGGATGTTAGGGGTTGGAAAGGACCTCTGTAGATCCTCCAGTCCCACCCCCTGCCAGAGCAGGAGCAGAGAATCCACCACAGGTCACACAGGAACACATCCAGATGGGGCTGGAAAGGCTCCAGAGAAGGAGACTCCACAACCTCTCTGGGCAGCCTGCTCCAGGCCTCTGGGAGCCTCACAGGGAAGAAGTTCCTCCTCATGTTGAGCTGCAACCGCCTGTGCTGGAGTTTATATCCATTGCCCCTTGGCCTATCCCAGGCTGCAGCTGAGCAGAGCCTGTCCCTGTCCCTTCCTTCCTGACCCCCAGCCCTCAGCTCTTGATAGACATTGATCAGATCCCCTCTCAGCCTTCTCCTCTCCAGACTAAGCACCCCCAGGGCTCTCAGCCTCTCCTCCCCAGGCAGTCTCCAGTGCCTTCAGCATCCTTGCAGCCCTCCCTTGGACTCTCCCCAGCAGATCCCTGTCCCTCCTGACTTGGGGAGCCCACAACTGGATGCACTATTGCAGGGGAGGTCTCAGCAGGGCAGAGCAGAGGGGGAGGAGAACCTCCCTGGCTCTGCTGGCCACACTCCTCTGAATGCCCCCCAGGACCCTCTTGGCCTTCTTGGCCCCCAGGGCACATTGCTGTGCCATGCAGAACTTGCTGCCCAGCAGCACTGCCAGGTCCTTCTCCTTGGGGCTGCTCTCCAGCAGATCCCCTCCCAGCCTGTGCTGCTGCAGTTTGCTCTTCCTCCCCCACTGCAGGACTCTGCCCACATCACTGTTGTTGGTCTTTTCCCTCAAGTAACTGGAGAGGGGCAATGAGGTGAAGCTGTGCCAGGGGAAGCTTGGGTTGGACATGAGGAAAAACTTCTTGAGTGAGAGAGTGGTGAGGGGTTGGAACAGGCTGCCCAGGGAGGTGGTGGAGTCCCCATGCCTGGAGGTGCTCAAGAAGCTGCAGCTGTGGTGCCTCAGGACATGGTTTAGTGGCCATGGGAGATGGGTTAGGGTTGGACTCAATGATCTTCAAAGTCTTTTCCAGCCTCAATCATTCATTGCACTTTCCCCCCCCAAAATGGATTTTGCCCCCCAAAACATTTGGCTTTGCCATAAACCCATGGATTTTGCCCTACCAAAAAAAAAAAAGAAGGGATTTTGCCATGAAATAATGGATTTTGCCCTAAAAACTTGGATTTTGACTTAAAAAAACCCTATTTTGCACTAAAAAAATGGGATTTACACCCCAACACCCCCTCCCCCACCACCAAAATGGATTTTGCCCTAAAATATGGATTTTGCCCTAAGGAAAATGGATTTTGACCTAAAAGAAATTTATTTTGCCCTGAAAAACATGGATTTTGCCCTAAAAAATGGAGCATGCCCCTAAAAACCATGGATTTTGCCCTAAAATAAATGGATTTTGCCCTAAAATAAATGGATTTTGCCCGGAAAAATATGGATTTTTGTCCTAAAAAAACCTGATTTTGACCTAAAATAAACGGATTTTGCTGTAAAAAAATGGGCTTTGCCCTAAAAAAATTGGAGTTTTCCCCTGAAAATATGGATTTTGCCCGAATACATGGATTTTGCCCTAAAAAAAAGGGATGGATTTTGTCCCCCCTAAACGGATTTTGCCCTCAAAAATTGATTTTGCCCTTAAAAAAAATGGATTTTGCCCTAAAATTTGGATTTTGTCCCCCCAAAATAGATTTTTACCTAAAAACTTGGATTTTGCCCTAAAAAACCCCAGAATTTTGTCCTCAAAAAATGGATTATGCCCTGAAAAAAAGGGATTTTTCCCTAAAACAATGGATTTTGACCTAAAATAAGAGGATTTTGCAGGTAAAAAAAATGGAGTTTGCCCTAAAAAGAAGGATTTTGCCCTTAGAAATTGGGGTTTTGCCCTAAAAAGAATTAGAGTTTGTCCCCTAAAAATGGATTTTGCCCCCAAAAAATTTTGGAAAAGAACTTTTTACCTAAAATGTGGATTTTGTCCCCCCCAAAATGGATTTTTCCCTAAACACTTGGATTTTGCCCTAAAAAAAAGGCTTTTTCCCTGGAAAAAAAAAAAAAGTATTTTGACCTAGAAAAAAGGATTTTGCAGTGGAAAAAAAATGGATTTTTCCCTAAAAAATGGATTAGGCCATGAAAAAAAAATTGCCTTTGCCCATAAAAACTGGATTTTGACCTAAAATAAATGGATTTTGCAGTAAAAAGATGGATTTTGCCCTTAAAAAAATATGGATTGTGTCTCCCCAAAAGGGATTTTTCCCTCAAGACGTGGATGTTGCCCTAAAGAAAAAAATGGATTTTGCCCTAAAATTTGGATTCTGTCCTCCCCAAAATGGATTTTTCCCTAAAAACTTGGATTTTGCCCTCAAAAAAAAAAGGATTTTCCCTAAAAAAAAAAAAAAAGGATTTTGACCTAAAATAAATGGATTTTGCAATGAAAAAAATCGATTTTTCCCTAAAAAATGGATTATGCCCTGGGAAAAAAAAAAGGATTTTGCCCTAAAAAGTGGATTTTTGACCTAAAATAAATTGATTTTGCATTTAAAAATGGATTTTTCCCTAAAAATACGGATTTTTGCCCTAAAACCTGGATTTTGACCTAAAATAAATTGATTTTGCATTTCAAAATGGATTTTTCACCTAAAAATATGGATTTTGCCCTAAAGAAAAAACTGGATTTTGATCTAAAATAAATTGATTTTGCATTTCAAAATGGATTTTTCCCCTAAAAATATGGATTTTGCCCTAAAGAAAAAATGGGGTTTGCCCTAATATTTGGATTTTTGTCCCCCAAAATGGATTTTGCCCTAAAAAATTGGATTTTGCCCTAAAGAAGTGGATTTTGCCCTAAAAAATGGATTATGCCATGAGAAAAAAAAAGAGAGTTTTGCCCTAAAAGAAAATGGATTTTGACTTAAAATATATGGATTTTGCATTAAAAAATGGGCTTTTCCCTAAAAAGGTGGATTTTGCCCTAAAGAAAAAATGGATTTTGCCCTAAAATTTGGATATTTTTTCCTCTCCCCAAAATGGATTTTGCCCTCAAAAAATGAATTTTGCCCTAAAAAAATAGATTATGCCCTGAAAAAAAAATATGGATTTTTCCCTAAAAAGATTGATTTTGACCTACAATAAATTGATTTCGCAGTAAAAAGATGGATTTTGCCCTAAAAAAAAATGGATTGTGTCTCCCCAAAATGGATTTTGCCCTAAAAACATGGATGTTACCCTAAAGAAAAAAATGGATTTTGCACTAGAATTTAGATTCTGTCCCCCCCCAAAAATGGCTTTTTCCCTAAAAACTTGGGGTTTGCCCTAAAAAAAAGGATTTTCCTTTAAAAAAATGTATTTTGACCTAAAATAAATTGATTTTTGCAGTGAAAAAAAGGGATTTTTCCCTAAAAAATGGATTATGCCATGAAAAAAAATGGCTTTTGCCCTAAAAAAATGGAGTTTACTCCCCCAAAAAAATGGATTTTGCCCTAAAAATTTGATTTTTCCCAGAAAAAAAAATAGTATTTTGACCTAAAAAAAGGATTTTGCAGGGGAAAAAAATGGATTTTTCCCTAAAAAATGGATTAGGCCATGAAAAAAAAATGGCCTTTGCCCATAGAAAAATGGATTTTGACCTAAAATAAATAGATTTTGCATTAAAAATTTGATTTTTCCCTAAAAAAATGATTTTGACCTAAAGAAAAAAACGGATTTTGCCCTAAAATTTGGATTTTGTCCCCCAAAAAATGGATTTTTCCTTAAAAACCTGAATTTTGCCCTTTAAAAAATTGGATTTTTCCCTAAAAAAATGGATTTTGCCCTTAAAAAAATGGAGTTTACCCCTAAAAAATATGGATTTTGCCCTAAAAAAAATTGATTTTGCCCTAAAAAAATTGATTTTGCCCTAAAGAAAAAAAAACATTTTGCCCTAAAATTTTGGTTTTGTCCCCCAGAAATGCATTTTTCCTTAAAAAACTGGATTTTGCCCGAAAAAAGTGGAGTTTACCCCTAAAAAAAATGGATTCTGCCCTAAAAAAAATGGATTTTGCCCTAAAAGAAATGGAGTTTACCCCTAAAAAAAAATGGATTTTGCCCTAAAAAATGGATTTTGCCCTAAAGAAAAAATTGATTTTGCCCTAAAATTTGGATTTTTCTCCCCCCAAAACGGATTTTTCCCTAAAAACTTGGATTTTTGCCCTAAAAAACTTGGATTTTTGCCCTAAACAATATGGATTTTGCCCTAAAAAAAATGCAGTTTGCCCCTAAACAATATGGATTTTGCCCTAAAGAACCTGAAAATGAAACATCTGGATTGATTTAGAGCTGCAATTTGCATGCAGATATTAATTCTCAACCGATTGTCCCCCTCACAACGCCAGGAGAAAGCAAGAGGCTGCCTGGACCCAAGCAAAACCACCAAAGGATTTTCCCTTCAGCCTTAACGTCAAGTGGAAGCTAATGTTGGGTCCTTCTGCACACCCCATGTATTAGAAGGGATTGTGGCTGATGGCAGGGAGGAGGTTTTAATGGCACTTCCCTAATCTGATCTGCTGCTGAGTTCTGATTTTCAGCACCCACCGTCCCCTGCCCCAGCTCCCGAGGCCTTTGTGCTGCCATCAGACTGAGGGAGGGTCCAGGGTGCAAAGCTCGGCGCTTTAAATCCTCCACGCTGCTAAGCGCTGAGGGCTTAAGAGCAGGGAATGACCGCAGGGCAGAGCCTGTCGCACGCCAGGACTCCTCCAGCCTCCAAATCCACCCTGGGGATTTGCACCCCCAGCCCCCAAGGGTTGCTGCCTCCTTCGCAGCCCTGCTCACCAGGAGTGCCCGCAGGCTCAGGCTCCTGCTCCTGCTCTGCTCTCTCCCCGCAGGAGCAGGACACAGCAGCAGGATTTGGGCTTTTAAACATAGCTCATTTCCTGCTCTTCCTCTTCTTCCCCAGGAGGGTGGTGAGACGCTGGCACAGGTTGCCCAGGATGGTGGTGGAAGCCTCATCGCTGGAGGCTTTTAAGGCCAGGCTGGAGCTGGGTCAGGGGAATCCCAAGCACTGATACAGGCTGGGAAGGGACTGGATAGAGAGCAGCCCTGAAGAAAAGGACCTGGGGGTTCTGGGGGGGATGAGAAGCTCCACAGGAGCCAGCAGGGAGCACTTGCAGCCCAGAGAGCCAAGCAGAGCCTGGGCTGCAGCAAGAGAAGCACAGCCAGCAGGGCCAGGGAGGGGATTCTGCCCCTCTGCTCCACTCTGCTGAGACCACAGTTGGAGCTCTGGGTTCAGCCCTGGAGCTTCTGTGCCAGGAAGGATTTGGAGGTGCTGGAAGGTGTCCAGAGAAGGGCCACGAGGAGGAGCAGAGGGCTGGAGCTGCTCTGCTGTGAGGACAGCCTGAGGGAGTTGGGGCTGTGCAGGCTGGAGAGGAGAAGGCTCCCAGGAGACCTTGTGGCCTTCCAGGATCTGCAAGGGGCTACAAGGGGAAGGACTTTTGAGGGTGTCAGGGAGGGATAGGACTGGGGGGATGGAGCAAAACTAGAAGTGGGGAGACTGAGCTTGGCTGTGAGGAAGAAGTTGTTGCCCATGAGGGTGGTGAGAGCCTGGCAGAGGTTGCCCAGGGAGGTGGTGGAAGCCTCCTGCCTGGAGGTGTTTGCAGCCAGGCTGGCTGTGGCTGTGAGCAAGCTGCTGCAGTGTGAGGTGTCCCTGACCATGGCAGGGGGTTGGAACTGGCTGATCCTTGAGGTCCCTTCCAACTCTGACAATTCTATGGTTCTATGATTCTTTCAGTGGACAAAAAGCAGTTCAGAAGTCAAGCCCCAGAAACGCAGGACACACTGTGTGCAGCTCCTGGGCACCATGGGCTGGCAGCAGGCAGATCCCTCCAGGAGCCCATTTGCTCATGGCAAACAGAGGAGATCTGCTGGTGTGGAGCTGCTGGTGTGAGGCTGCTGGTGTGAGGCTGCTGGTGGGGAGTTGGAGCCCATTTGCTCAGGGGAGAGGATGGCAAACAGAGGAGATGTGGTGTGGAGCTGCTGGTGTGAGGCTGGTGTGGAGCTGCTGGTGGGGAGGCTGCTGGTGTGAGGCTGCTGGTGGGGAGTTGCTGGTGGGGAGCTGCTGATGGGGAGCTGCTGGTGGGGAGCTGCTGATGGGGAGCTGCTGGTGGGGAGCTGCTGGTGTGGAGCTGCTGGTGGGGAGCTGCTGGTGTGGGGCTGCTGGTGGGGAGCTGCTGGTGGGGAGCTGCTGGTGTGGAGCTGCTGGTGTGGGGCTGCTGGTGGGGAGCTGCTGGTGGGGGGGAGCTGCTGATGGGGAGCTGCTGGTGGGTGAACTGCTGGTGTGGAGCTGCTGGTGTGGGGCTGCTGGTGGGGATCTGCTGGTGTGGGGCTGCTGGTGTGGAGCTGCTGGTGTGGGGCTGCTGGTGGGGAGCTGCTGATGTGGAGCTGCTGGTGGGGAGCTGCTGGTGTGGGGCTGCTGGTGTGGGGCTGCTGGTGTGGGGCTGCTGGTGTGGGGCTGCTGGTGTGGGGCTGCTGGTGGGGAGCTGCTGATGGAGCTGCTGAGGAGAGCTGGTGTGGACCCTCAGGACATGAGCCTGCCCCATCAGCATGGCCTGCAGGCTGATTCTCCCGTGTGCTATATAGAAAACAAAGGGCTGCTGAGCAGGTTGTGCTCCATTAGGAGCAGACCTGAGGTGCAGAAGCCTGCTGCCAGGTTGGGGTTTTTCCAGCTGCATCTCTTAAATGATGCTCTCAGCCCAGCTCCACTGAAAACACCGACAGACACAACGTGGGCTTAGTGCTTGGAGACTTATGGGGAAAGACTGGGGAAGGAGGAGGAGGAGGAGGAGGAGGAGGGAGGAAGGTGAGGGTGATGCCCAACTGTTTAGAAGGGGAATGTTTAAGGAAGATGCAGAAGGAGAAGCAGTCAGGGACTGGTTCGCCCTAACCTACAAATGTCAGCTGTGCAGAGCCAGCCAGGCTAAAAATAACCTCCAATTGTCTCCCAGCTACTCCAGCAGCAGCACAGCGAAAAGCACAAGTGGTTGAGGAAGGAAAATCACCAGAGGGGAGGGGAGGGGAGGGGAAAGGGGGTGGGGGGGTGGAGGAAAGAAGGATTCTCTGCCTGCATTTAGCTCAGGGCTTTTTTTAACATGCTTTCAGGAATCTCTGATTGAAAAGGGGAGAAAAACAAACCCGACCAAACCCGAAGCGAGCGTCAGGCTCTGAGTTAACCTGGTGTAGCTGTGTTGACTCTGTTTATTTTGCCTCTGTTCCCTGCTGTTGGGTTTTTTTTTTCTACCACTGAAAAGGCAGGGTAGGCTGGAGTCCAGATTATTTCCTGGAACACAGCAAATGCAAAACATGAGGATCCTTTGTAGGATTGCATGAGGACGTGTTCCCCCCACCCCCCGCTACACCACCGCCACCCCCTCTTCCCTCCACCCAGGCCAGGCTGGCTTCTCTAGACTCAATATTTGAAGTGAGGGGATTGAATGTCCCTGCCTCTAATTTTGCAAGCTTTCTGGTTTTTAGCAGTCTCTCACTGTGCTCTCACAGCCTGGGGAACTCCTCCTTCCTCTTCTGAGGGATCACTGAAAGGCAGCCTGGCTCTGGCGGCGGCGCGTTCATCCCTGAGAACAGTTCAGCGTCGTTTTGAGGCCGTGCTCCAGAAAGCTGGAGGTGAATCCTTCTTCCCTACCCCCTCCCACCCTCATCCCCATCTGAAGCTGTTGCTCTACAATAGGTCTATGCTGGCTCTAAGTGTAGTAAGAGCCAGAAGAATCAGAGAATGGTCCAGGCTGGAAGGGACCCCCAAAGGTCATCCAGTCCAACCCCCTCTGCACTCTGTAGGGACGTCTCCAACACCATCAGGTTGCCCAGAGCCCTGTCCAGCCTCACCTTGAATATCTCCAGGGAAGGGGCCCCAACCAGCTCCCTGAACCACCTGTTGCAGTGTTCCACCACCCTCATGGTGAAGAACTTCTTCCTGATATCCAATCTCAATCTGTCCTTCTCCAGTTTGAAGCCATTGCCCCTCGTCCTGTCCCTGCAGGCCTCTTCAGTCTCTCTCCATCCTTCTTGTAGCCCCTTCAGGTACTGGAAGGCTGCTCTTGGGTCTCCCCAAAGCCTTCTCTTCTCCAGGCTGAACACCCCCAGCTCCCTCAGCCTGTCCTCATAGCAGAGCTGCTCCAACCCCCTGTTTATGGCTCTCCTCTGGACCCTCTCCATCAGGTCCATGTTGTTCCTATATTGAGGGCTCCAGAGCTGGATACAGCACTCCAGGTGGGGTCTCTCCAGAGTGAAGTGGTAATGCCAGCACTATCCCACCCCTGTGCACATTGGCCACAGCAACCCCATGCAGTGCTACAGGCTGGGGTCAGAGTGGCTGGAGAGAAGCCAGGCAGAGAGGGACCTGGGGGACTGGTTGATGGTAGGCTGAACATGAGCCAGCAGTGTGCCCAGGTGGCCAAGAGGGCCAATGGTATCCTGGCCTGCAGCAGGAACAGTGTGGCCAGCAGGAGCAGGGAAGTCATTGTGCCCTGTACTCAGCACCCTTCTCTGGACACCTTCCAGCAGCTCAACATCTTCCCTGAACTGAGGGGCCCAGAACTGGACACAGGACTCAAGGTGTGGCCTCAGCAGTGCTGAGCACAGGGCACAATGACCTCCCTGCTCCTGCTGGCCACACTGTTCCTGCTGCAGGCCAGGATGCCCTTGGCCTTCTTGGCCCCCTGGGCACACTGCTGGCTCATGTTCAGCCTACCAGTACCCCAGGTCCCTTTCTGTTGGGCAAGTACCATTTGTAGGCTTAAGTCATTCCTCAGCTACTCTGTTTTGTTCCCCTTTTCAATGGAAAACAAAGTCGTCCCCCTGGGGTTCCTGATGTCCATTCCCAACATCTTGTGGACCCTGATGGTATCCATCCATAGCAGGAGCAGACTCAAAAGGATCAAGCTTGCTACTGCTGCTGCTCAGGAAAGAGCAGCTGCAAGGTATTGGAGGAGTATGTGATGAGGGAGGCAAGACACCAGGAGGGGGAACATTGCACTGGAAATTCTCTGTGCCCAGGGTGGGAAAAGGGCAGGGCATGGTGTCCCCCAGGACCATTTCCTCAGCTGCTGTGGCATCAGGAGTGCTGCTCCATGCTGGGTTTGCAGCAGTGGTCAGCAAGGTCCCTCCCTCCTTACACCACGTTGGGGAGGTCAGGTAAGGAGGAGAGTGTCACATGAGTGACTCTTCCTCATGGGTAAGCAGGGTTAGGCTCCTTCATACACCATCAACCCAAGCTGGTGGATGAGGTGAAAACAGCCCTACAGAGAAGGACTTGGGGTGCTGGTGGGGGAGAAGCTGGGCAGGAGGCAGCAATGGGCACTGGCAGCACAGAAGGCCAAGGGCAGCCTGGGCTGCACCCAAAGCAGTGTGGCCAGAGCTGGAGAGAGAGGATCCTGCCCCTCTGCTCTGCTCTGGGGAGACCTCACCTGCAGGGCTGTGCCCAGCTCTGGAGCCCTCAGCACAGGAAGGACATGGACCTGATGGAGAGGCTCCAGAGGAGGCCACAAAGATGATCAGAGGGCTGGAGAAACTCTGCTGTGAGGCCAGGCTGAGGGAGCTGGGGGTGTGCAGCCTGCAGAAGAGAAGGCTCCAGGCAGACCTCAGAGCAGCCTGCCAGGACCTGAAGGGGCTGCAAGAAGGCTGCAGAGGGACTGTGCCCAAAGGCCTGCAGGGACAGCAGCAGGGGCAAGGGTTTGAAAGGAGAGCAGAGCAGATGGAGATTGGCTGTGAGGAACAAGCTCTGCCCCAGGAGGCTGCTGGCACACTGCACCAGGTTGCCCAGGGAGGGAGCTGAGGCTCCATGGCTGGAGCTGTTCAAGGGGAGGCTGGAGAAGGCTGTGAGCAAGCTGCTCTGGTGGAGGATGTCCCTGCTGGGTGCAGGAGGTTGGACTGGATGCCCTGTGGAGGTCCCTTCCAACCCAACCCATTCTGTGAGTCTCTTCATGCTTAGCTGGGCTGTTCCAGGCTCTGACACCCCATGGCAGCAGAGGGAATGCATCAGCCTGAGTCTGCAAGGGCAGTGCAGAACGGGTGGGAGTAAACATGGGCACGTTGGAAAGGGCACACCTGGGCACATTGGAAAGGAGTGGCACAAAGCACTGCTAAGCTGTTAATCAGCTCCCTGAATTTTTCATGGATTCACTGCAATTGGCCCCAGAGTGGACTCCTGGCAATAATAGCTTAGACTTGGCCAGGCCACCAGGTTTGGGCTTCAGTCCTTCCAACGTTTCAGGGCTGCAGCAGCTCCATATGTGGCTCAGCCAGGCCAGATGGCCTCAGCCACGCATTGTCCTCGACACTGCAGCACCTCTCCTCACTCTGCAAAGCCACCCAGCAGCAGGCACACACAGGAAGCACAGCAATGAATCCCCTCAGATGCTGCTTGCTGCTGACAGCAAAACCGAGCAGCTCAGGGCTCCAGCTGCTGTGGCTAATCCATTTGTTTGACTCACTGATGCCCACTTCCCCTGTTCAGGCAGAGAACACCTCTCTGGGAGGGCTGATAGCAGGAGGCTGTGGGCACTGCCAGCCAGAGCTGTTCATATTTACACCATTGGTCTGGATCCAACAGAGGCTGATAAATATGAGCCATCTGCCCAGGGCTGGACAGCCTTGCTAGCAATGAAGTGAAGAACAGATCAGATGCAGAGGTTGTCTGAATAGGAGCAGAGAATTGTCAGGGTTGGAAGGGACCTCAAGGAGCAGCCAGCTTCAACCCCCTGCCATGACCAGGGACACCTCACACTGCAGCAGGTTGCTCACAGCCACAGCCAGCCTGGCTGCAAACACCTCCAGCCAGGAGGCTGCCACCACCTCCCTGGGCAACCTCTGCCAGGCTCTCACCACCCTCATGGCCAACAACTTCTTCCTCACATCCAAGCTCAATCTCCCCACTTCTAGTTTTGTTTCCATTCCCCCCTAGTCCTATCACTCCCTGACACCCTCAAAGTCCCTCCCCAGCTTCCTTGGAGTCCCCTTCAGATCCTGCAAGGCCACCAGAAGGTCTCCTCAGAGCCTTCTCTTCTCCAGACTGAACAGCCCCAACTCTCTCAGTCTGTCCTCATAGTAAGCGAGGAAGCATTCCTCAGAGATGTTGTAGGAGCAGTGTACCCAGTTCCCAAAAGATATTGGCTTGAATGCTGTCTTTTGAGGTGGGAAGATACAGAATCATACACCTGTCAGGGTTAGAAGGGACCTCCAGGAGCAGCCAGTCCCAACCCCCCTGCCACGGCCAGGGACACCTCACACTGCAGCAGCTTGCTCACAGCCACAGCCAGCCTGGCTGCAAACACCTCCAGGCAGGAGGCTTCCACCACCTCCCTGGGCAACCTCTGCCAGGCTCTCACCACCCTCATGGCCAACAACTTCTTCCTAACATCCAAGCTGAATCTCCCCTTGCTAGGTTTGGCCTTCCAGCTTGGAGAGGCTCTTCCTTGCCAAGGAGGAGCTGTCAGCCCCCCTGCCACGTTCACTTGACCATCAGGCAGCTCTGGCAGCCTCCAGCAGCAACTGAGCTTTGATGAGCACCAGTTTGTGACAAACACTGAAGGAAAAATACTGAAGAGGGGATGGGGGTGGGAAGAAAGGGCTGCTGGTGATGCATCACAGTGCTTATGAACCAACAGATGCCACACAATGTGCACTGTTTATGGCAGCACTTCCAAAGGCACAGTGGGAAGGTAGGACCTTGCCAAAGCACAGTCCTGTATTTTAGAGTCACAAAACCTCAGAGTCACAGAATGGTTTGGGTTGGAAGGGAGCTTAAAAATCATCCAGTTCCAAACCCCCTGCCATGGGCAGGGACACCTCCCACCAGCCCAGCTTGCTCAAGGCCTCATCCAACCTGGCTTTGAACACTGCCAGGCTTGCAGCCTCCACTTCTCTGAGCAACCTGTCCTAGTGCCTCACCACCCTGATGGGGAAGAATTTCCTCCCAATGTCTCATCTCAATCCAGCTTCTTCCAGTTGCAAGTCCTTGCCCTTTGTCCTATCACTTCATGCCTCTGTAAAAGTCCCTCCCCAGTTCTCCTGTAGCACTTTCCAATCCTGGAAGGCTGCTTTGAGGTATCCCTGGAGCCCCCTTCCCTTCCCTTCCCTTCCCTTCCCTTCCCTTCCTTCCTTCCCTTCCCTTCCCTTCCCTTCCCTTCCCTTCCCTTCCCTTCCCTTCCCTTCCCTTCCCTTCCCTTCCCTTCCCTTCCCTTCCCTTCCTTCCTCCCTTCCCTTCCCTTCCCTTCCCTTCCCTTCCCTTCCCTTCCCTTCCCTTCCCTTCCCTTCCCTTCCCTTCCCTTCCCTTCCCTTCCCTTCCCTTCCCTTCCCTTCCCTCCCTTCCCTTCCCTTCCCTTCCCTTCCCTTCCCTTCCCTTCCCTTCCCTTCCCTTCCCTTCCCTTCCTTCCCTTCCCTTCCTTCCCTTCCCTTCCTTCCCTTCCCTTCCCTTCCCTTCCCTTCCCTTCCCTTCCCTTCCCTTCCCTAGGGAGCAGCACTGACAAACCTGTGCATGGCTGACTCAGTGCTGAGCCAATTCTCCAGTGCCAGCATTGAGAGCCCTGTGTGTGCATAGCACAGACTCATGGATGCATAGAATGGGTTGGGTTGGAAGAGAGCTTGAAGGTCATCCAGCTCCAAACCCCCTGCCATGGGCAGGGACACCTCCCACCAGCCCAGGCTGCTCAAGGTCTCATCCAGCCTGGCCTTGAACACCTCCAGGCAGGAGGCAGCCACAGCCTCCCTGGGCAGCCTGTGCCAGAGTCTCCCCAGCCTCACTGGGAAGAATTTCTTCCTCCTCTCCAGTCTCAATCTGCCCTCCTCAAGCTTCAATCCATTCCCACTCATCCTATCACTCCCAGCCCTTGGCAAAAGTCCCTTCCTGGCTTTCCTGTAGCTCCATTCAGGTACTGGGAGGCTGCTCTGAGGTCTCCCTGGAGCCTTCTCTTCTCCAGGCTCAACAGCCCCAACTCTCTCAGCCTGTCCCCACAGGGGAGGTTCTGCAGCCCCCTGATGATCTTGGTGGCCTCCTCTGGGCCCTCTCCAGCAGCTCCAGGTCCCTCTTGTGCTGGGGGCCCCAGAGCTGGAGGCAGTGCTGCAGGTGGGGTCTGAGCAGAGCAGAGCAGAGGGGCAGAATCCCCTCCCTGTGCTGCTGCTCTCCCTGCTCTGGCTGCAGCTCAGCACACAGCTGCCTGCTGGGCTGCCAGGGACCACTGCTGGCTCCTGGGGAGTTTGTCACCACCTGACACCCCCAAGGCCTTCTCCTCCAGGCTGCTCTCAGCCACTCCTCATTCCCAAGCACTGATATAGGCTGGGAAGGGACTGGATTGAAAGCAGCCCTGAAGAAAAGGCCTTGGGGGTGCTGGAGGATGAGAAGCTCCCCAGGAGCCAGCAGGGAGCACTTGCAGCCCAGAGAGCCAAGCAGAGCCTGGGCTGCAGCAAGAGAAGCACAGCCAGCAGGGCCAGGGAGGGGATTCTGCCCCTCTGCTCCATTCTGCTGAGACCACAGCTGGGTCTCTGGGTCCAGCCCTGGAGCCTCTGTGCCAGGCAGGATCTGGAGGTGCTGGAAGGTGTCCAGAGAAGGGCCCCGAGGAGGAGCAGAGGGCTGGAGCTGCTCTGCTGTGAGGACAGACTGAGGGAGTTGGGGTTGTGCAGGCTGGAGAGAAGGCTCTGAGGAGAGCTAATTGTGGCCTTCCAGGATCTGCAGGGGGCTCCAAGAAAGCTGGGGAGGGACTTTTGAGGGGTCAGGGAGTGACAGGACTGGGGGGATGGAGCAAAACTAGAAGTGGTGAGATTGAGCTTGGATGTGAGGAAGAAGTTGTTGGCCTTGAGGGTGGTGAGAGCCTGGCACAGGTTGCCCAGGGTGGTGGAGTCCCCATCCCTGGAGGTGTTCAATAAAGGCTTGGATGTGGCACTTGGAGCCATGGTTTAGTTGTCAGGAGGTGTTAGGGGTTAGGCCATAGGTTGGACTTGATGCTCTCTGAGGTCCCTTCCATTCTGTGAAACAAATCTACCCAGGTCTCTCTCCATGTCTTTAGTTGCCTTCTTCTGTGCACGCTGTGGAGGCCCAAGGAGTCCTGCATTCTCCTAAAGCATGCCTGAGCCAAAGCCTGCTGGAGCCTTTCCAGGCCATTCAGTTTGGGTGTTTGTCTTTTTTCCCCTTCTTTCTTGCTGGTAAAGCTGGAAGAATGTTTTCAGCCAGTAACAAAATTTGTCCCAAATAAAAAGACATACAAGCAGTTTTGAAGCAGCAGCAGCTTGCAGAGCCTGAGCCCGACTTGGGAAACAGCTTTGAGCTGGGACAGAGGCAGGAACCAGTCAGAAGAACACAACTGAGGCTTTCCATGCCCCCTCCCCTTCAACACTGGAGAGTTTTTCCACGTGTGACATTGTGTAAAAGCTACCCCCCAAAAAAAAAAAAAAAAGAAGCCTTTGAGCTGCTTAGACCCTGTAGAAAAATCTCTTTGATTTTTGTTTTTCTTTCACCACTAAACAGCTGTGTCCTGAGTGAGTTTCCTCCTCTCTCCCATCCCTCCTTCTCTGTTCATAGAACTTTCTGCTTTCTTCTTGCTGGCTGCCTTCACCATTTCCAGTGTAGCTCCCCAGCACAGATTGAGAATCACAGAACTGTCAGGTTTGGAAAGGACCTCAAGGCTCAGCCAGTCCCAACCCCCCTGCCATGGCCAGGGACACCTCACACTGCAGCAGGTTGCTCACAGCCACAGCCAGCCTGGCTGCAAACACCTCCAGCCAGGAGGCTGCCACCACCTCCCTGGGCAACCTCTGCCAGGCTCTCACCACCCTCATGGCCAACAACTTCTTCCTCACAGCCAAGCTCAACCTCCCCACTTCTAGTTTTGTTCCACACACTCCCAGTCCTATCACTCCCTGACCCCCTCAAAAGTCCCTCCCCAGCTTTCTTGGAGCCTCCTGCAGATCCTGGAAGGCCACAATTAGCTCTCCTCAGAGCCTTCTCCTCTCCAGACTGCACAACCCCAACTCTCTCAGTCTGTCCTCACAGCAGAGCAGCTCCAGCCCTCAGCTCATCCTCATGGCCCTTTGCTGGACACCTTCCAGCACATCTAGATCCTTCCTATAGCAGATCCTCCTATTTCTGCCTCATGCATATATGTGTACCAAACACAAAGCCCTGCAGCTGGGCCAGGGCAATCCCAGGCACTGATACAGGCTGGGCAGGGACTGGATAGAAAGCAGCCCTGAAGAAAAGGACCTGGGGGTTCTGGAGGGGGATGAGAAGCTCCACAGGAGCCAGCAGGGAGCACTTGCAGCCCAGAGAGCCAAGCAGAGCCTGGGCTGCAGCAAGAGAAGCACAGCCAGCAGGGCCAGGGAGGGGATTCTGCCCCTCTGCTCCACTCTGCTGAGACCACAGCTGGAGCTCTGGGTCCAGCCCTGGAGCCTCTGTGCCAGGCAGGATCTGGAGGTGCTGGAAGGTGTCCAGGGAAGGGCCCCGAGGAGGAGCAGAGGGCTGGAGCTGCTCTGCTGTGAGGACAGCCTGAGGGAGTTGGGGTTGTGCAGGCTGGAGAGGAGAAGGCTCCCAGGAGACCTTCTTGTGGCCTTCCAGGATCTGCAGGGGGCTCCAAGAAAGCTGGGGAGGGACTTTTGAGGGGGTCAGGGAGTGATAGGACTGGGGGGGATGGAGCAAAACTAGAAGTGGTGAGATTGAGCTTGGATGTGAGGAAGAAGTTGTTGCCCCTGAGGGTGGTGAGAGCCTGGCAGAGGTTGCCCAGGGAGGTGGTGGAAGCAGGCATGCAGACTGGCATGCAGGCTGGCACCCTCCTCCCAGCCCAGCTGCACACTGCTGGCAAGGCCAGAGGGTGATGCCAGTTTGCCTCTCCAGCGCTGCACGGGAGATGGGAGCCCAGGAGCAGCTGCCCATGCGGGGGCTTTGGCTTGTGCTGCAAACTGGGAGCTGTCTGCCCTGCTGGTTTTGATTGCCTGCAGCTGCTGGCTTGCTCTCCTCACGGCTGCCTCTGCAGAGCCTGTCCGTTTGACCCGGCTGCCTCCTCCCTGAGTGCCGAGCTGCTTCGCGGCTGCCTCATTTCCTCCCTGCAGAGCCCGACAGAGGCAGCCTGAAATCCCTTTGCCCCTTGGGCTTCAAAGGGACTTTCCATCTATTTAATCTGTCATTAAAACTTAATGCAAGGACTTCCTCTCAGAGCAAAAATACAAGAACACAAATGGCAAAGCTCAAGGAACAGAGCAAGGGACAGAGAATTCCTTCCCCTCTGTGATGCTGCCTGATGTGCAGCAGCCACATCCAGGTGTTTGTTTGCCAGCTATAAGAGGAGGCTTAGAGGAGACCTTATTGCTGTCTACGACTACCTGAAGGGAGGTTGTAGCCAGAGGGGGGTTGGTCTCTTCTCCCAGGCAACCAGCACCAGAACAAGAGGACATAGTCTCAAGCTGTGCCAGGGGAGGTTCAGGCTGGAGGTGAGGAAGAAGTTCTTCCCAGCAAGAGAGACTGGCCATTGGGATGTGCTGCCCAGGGAGGTGGTGGAGTCCCCATCCCTGGAGGTGTTTAGGAAGAGCCTGGATGGGGTGCTTGGTGCCATGGTTTAGTTGATTAGATGGTGCTGGGTGACAGGTTGGACTTGATGATCTCCAAGGTCTCTTCCAACCTGGTTAATTCTATTCCATTCTATTCTATTCTATTCTATTCTATTCTATTCTATTCTATTCTATTCCATTCCATTCCATTCTATTCTATTCTATTCTATTCTATTCTATTCTATTCTATTCTATTCTATTCCATTCCATTCCATTCCATTCCAATCTATTCCATTCCAATCTATTCTATTCCTTCTATTCCTTCCATTCCATTCTATTCTATTCCATTCTATTCTATTCTATTCTATTCTATTCTATTCTATTCTATTCTACTCCTATTCTATTCTAATTCTATTCCATTCCATTCCATTCCATTCCATTCCATTCCATTCCACTCTCTATTCTATTCCATTCCAATCTATTCTATTCCATTCTATTCCATTCCATTCTATTCTATTCCATTCTATTCTATCCTATCCTATCCTATCCTATTCTATTCTACTCTATTCTATTCTATTCTATTCTATTCTATTCTATTCTATTCTATTCTATTCCATTCCATTCCATTCCAATCTATTCTATTCCTTCTATTCCATTCCATTCTATTCTTTTCCATTCTATTCTATTCTATTCTATTCTATTCTATTCTATTCTACTCTATTCTATTCTAATTCTATTCCATTCCATTCCATTCCATTCCATTCCATTCCATTCCATTCCATTCCACTCTATTCTATTCCATTCCAATCTATTCTATTCCATTCTATTCCATTCCATTCTATTCTATTCCATTCTATTCTATTCTATCCTATCCTATTCTATTCTATTCTATTCTATTCTATTCTATTCTATTCTATTCTATTCCATTCCATTCCATTCCATTCCATTCCAATCTATAACATTCCATTCATATCTATTCCATTCCATTCCATTCTACTCTATTCTACTCCATTCCATTCCATTCCATTCTATTCTATTCTACTCTCTTCTATTCCATTCCAATCTATTCTATTCCATTCTATTCTACTCTATTCTCCCATTCCATTTCATTCCAATCTATTCTATTCTATTCTATTCTATTCTATTCTATTCTATTCTATTCTATTCTATTCTATTCTATTCCATTCCATTCCATTCCATTCCATTCCATTCCATTCCATTCCATTCCATATCAGGAACTCCAGCAAATGCCCACACCAGCCCTGGGCAGGAGTTTCCCTGGGACCTTGCTCTCTCTTTCATTCCTTTTTGGTTCTTTTTTTTTCCCTTGCTTGCTTGCTTGCTTTTTCCCCTCCTGTCTGCCTGGTGGGAGGGAACAGCACAGCAGTGGCTGTTGGAAATAAGCTCTTGAGCAGTGGAAGGATCATCATTAGTGCTGGCAAAAGCACCTCTGGAGGCTGAGCCAGCGTCAGATCAGTGAGAAGCGCTAGAAGTTGTGGCTGTGAACACCTTGTGAAGGGGAGGCTGAGGGTGGATCACTTTGGTTGGATCACTTAACCTTTGTGGCACCCTGTGTAGGTGGCTCTAAGCTGAGGAGGGGGGGTCTCTCTGGTTCAAGCAGAGGCACCTTGGTCCTAAGTTATCAGTTATCTCTCCTCAGCTGGAATTAGGGCTTCCCCTAACTTGCTCCCAAGCTGTTGAGCTTCAGTCACCACTGGCTTTTCCCTCCCTTCTTTCATAGCTCTCCCACACCCAGGTTTCCCCACTGGAGGTCCCTGGCAGCCCAACCTCCCCAGGAGGAGGGGGACATGCTTATTTCCCTGCAAAAACATGAGAGGAAAGAGCTGGGCTGCTCATTTCCAACAAGGATTTGCCATGCTACCCACTGCCTCCAGAGCCCAAATGTGTGCTGGCCACCAGGACCCTGCCTTCACCTGCAGCCAGGGAAGAATTGCATTGATCTTTCCAACAGCTCAGCCTAGGGAGAGAACACTCCAGGGGGCAGCTGCCTTCCAAGAGCTGAAGGAATCCTGCAGGAAGGCTGCAGAGAGACTTTGGCTGAGGGGGTCTGGAGCCAGGCCAAGGGGGAATGGTTTGGAGCTGAGGCAGAGCAGGGGCAGAGTGGAGCTGAGGAAGAGGTTGTTGAGTGTGAGGGTGGTGAGAGCCTGGCACAGGCTGCCCAGGGAGGCTGTGGCTGCCTCCTTGCTGGGGGTGTTGAAGGCCTTGAGCAGCTGAGTGGAGCTGAGAGGTGTCCCCTGGGCATGGTGGGGAGGTCGGAGGAGATGATCTCTGAGGTCCCTTCCACCCTGAGCCAATCTATGATTCTATGATTTCCTGAAGAGAAAGGAAGAAAGAAAAAGTTGATTTCCAGAGGTAATTACCAGGCACTGAATGAGACTGAAGGGTTTTCATCCGAATTACCAATCAGCCCACATTTGAAGAGATGCTCTCTCCTCCTCATCGCTCCATCATCTCATTCAGCCAGTCCTGCTGAATGAGTGCCTAATAGACTCTCAGACATATTCATATCCTGTCCCATTCCCACCCTGCCAAGGATCTGCCCCTTTCAGATGGAAATGTGGAGGGCGGATGCTGCTGTTTGGGATTTCACAGCTGGCTGCGTGGCACCCGGGTGGGGAGGGGGAGCTGTGCAAGCTCTGACAAGGGGTTGTGTGTGTGTGCCTGGGTGAGTGTAAACCTGTGTGTGTCAGCATCTCCTCTCCTGCAGGTGACAGCCTTTAGCTTAAATGATGCTCTCTTTGTAACTCTTTGCAACCTAATCCTCCACAGGAGCCAGCAGTGAGCACTCGCAGCCCAGAGAGCCAAGCAGAGCCTGGGCTGCAGCAAGAGAAGCACAGCCAGCAGGGCCAGGGAGGGGATTCTGCCCCTCTGCTCCACTATGCTGAGACCACAGCTGGAGCTCTGGGTCCAGCTCTGGAGCCTCTGTGCCAGGCAGGATCTGGAGGTGCTGGAAGGTGTCCAGAGAAGGGCCATGAGGAGGAGCAGAGGGCTGGAGCTGCTCTGCTGTGAGGACAGCCTGAGGGAGTTGGGGTTGTGCAGGCTGGAGAGGAGAAGGCTCCCAGGAGACCTTCTGGTGGCCTTCCAGGATCTGCAGGGGGCTCCAAGAAAGCTGGGGAGGGACTTTTGAGGGGGTCAGGGAGTGGGGAAGATGGAGTAAAACTAGAAGTGGGGAGATTGAGCTTGGCTGTGAGGAAGAAGTTGTTGCCCATGAGGGTGGTGAGAGCCTGGCAGAGGCTGCCCAGGGAGGTGGTGGCAGCCTCCTGCCTGGAGGTGTTTGCAGCCAGGCTGGCTGTGGCTGTGAGCAACCTGCTGTAGTGTGAGGTGTCCCTGGCCATGGCAGGGGGGTTGGGACTGGCTGCTCCTTGAGGTCCCTCCCAGCCCTGACACTTCTGTGATTCTTTCCAGCAGCCAAAGGAGAGAGCAATGCAACTTTGCAGCCATCCAGAGCCTGGTCTCACCCCAGGACTCAGCTGTGCAACTCCTATCTCAAACAGGTTCCCACTCAGGACATGACTAGGGCCATCAGCAGTGCTGGGAAGCTGGTGGCCCTCATCAAGACCCTAGGGTTTAAGAAAGGCTCTCTTCAGAGTATCCTCATCTTGGCCAAGTGCAGGACACCTCCAGAAGGTTGCTCAGTATTACACAGCTTCAGATGTAGACAGAGAAGCTCAGAGCATCATTAAGGCTGGTAAAGACCTTCAAGATCGTTGAGACCAACCCTAACTCAACTGCCATGACCATGAAACCAGGTCCTGAAGCACCACAGCTACAGCTTCTTGAGCACCTCCAGGCATGGGGACTCTACCACTTCCCTGGGCAGCCTGTTCCAGCCCCTCACCACTCTCTCAATCAAAAAGTTTTTCCTCATGCTCAACCTAACTCTCCCCTGGCACAGCTTCAACTCATTGCCTCTCCTCCTGTCCCTGGGTGCTTGGGAGAAGAGACCAACCCCAGCCTCACTCCAGCCTCCTTTCAGGGAGCTGCAGGGAGCAATGAGCTCTGCCCTCAGCCTTCTCCACACTGAACCCCCCAAGCTGCTCCTCCTATGACACCCTCCAGACCCCTCCCCAGCCTGGTTGCTCTTCTCTGGACACTCTCCAGCCCCTCAATGTCTTTCCTGTGCTGTGGTGCCCAGAACTGAACCCAGTGCTCAAGCTGTGGCCTCACCAGGGCTGAGTCGAGGGGCACCCTCACTGCCCTGCTCCTGCTGTCCACATACACATTGGAGTCCCTGGGTGATGAGCTGGATGGTCTCAGGGATGGTGTCCACAGAGGAGCATGAGGACAGAAACTAAGAGTCATAGAATCAGTAAGGTGGGAAGAGATCTCAGAGATCATCAAATCCAACCTGTCACCCAACACCTCATGACTACTAAACCATGGCACCAAGTGCCACATCCAATCCCTTCTTGAACACCTCCAGGGATGGGGACTCCACCACCTCCCTGGGCAGCACATCCCAATGGCCAATCTCTCTTGCTGGGAAGCATTTCTTCCTCACCTCCAGCCTGAACCTCCCCTGGCACAGCTTGAGACTGTGTCCTCTTGTTCTGGTGCTGGCTGCCTGGGAGAAGAGACCAACCCCCACCTGGCTCCAACCTCCCTTCAGGGAGTTGCAGAGAGCAAGAAGGTCGCCCCTGAGCCTCCTCTTCTCCAGGCTAAGCAAGCCCAGCTCCCTCAGCCAAACTTGACCTCCATGAGCAACACAGCCCAGATGAAAGGCAGCAGTTCTGGCTACAGCATAGTCAAAGGAGGATGCCTGAAGCAAAACTAATGCATTATTCACTGCTTCTTGGGAACACAAGAACATGGAGATGGACATCTGAGCCCTGGGCTTCTTCTGAGAGGTGCTGCACAGGGCATCAGTGGGCTCAGGGCAGCACAGTGACTCTCTGGCAGTATTTAAAACCCTGCCCTCTGATCAAATAAAGCCCCAAATGTGTGGATCCAGCTCTGCTTGCCAGCCCCAAACAGTGATGGGAGGGTTTTCTGATGTTGCATTCATTCCCTTGGTGTGAGACAGGCCCTTCAGAGAATGTGAGGGGTTGGAAGGGAGCTCCAGAGAGCAGCCAGGCCAAGCCCCCTGCCAGAGCAGCAGCACCCAGGGCAGCTCCCACAGCAACACCTCCAGCTGCCTTTGCAAGGCCTCCACACAAGGAGACTCCACAACCTCTCTGGTCAGCCTGCTCCAGCCCTCTCACACCCTCACAGCCAAAAAGCTTTCCCTCCTCTTCCCCTGGCACCTCCTCTGCTCCAGCTGCCACCCAGTGCCCCTTGGGCTGTCCTTGCACAGCCCTCAGCACAGCCTGGCTCCCTCCTCCCCACACTGCCCTGCACCTCTTGAGCCCCAGCACTGAGGGCAGCCCTCAGGCTCCTCTGCTCCAAGCTCCAAGCCCCAGCTGCCTCAGCCTGGCCTCCCAGGGAGACCTTCCGCTGCCTGCAGCAGCTTGGGGGCTCTGCCATCGACTCTCTCCAGCACTTCCCTCAGCTCCTTCTCGAGCTGAGGGACCCAGAGCTGGACACAAGATTCCAGCTGTGGCCTCCCCAGGGCAGAGTAGAGGGGGTTCCACCTCTTCTCACAGGTGATTAGTGCCAGAACAAGAGGGAATGGCCTCAAGCTGTGACTGGGCAGAGTTAGACTGGGCAGTAGGAAACATTTCTCCCAGCAAGAGTGGTCAGGGACTGGCAGAGGCTGTCCAGGGAGGTGGTGGAGTCCCCAAGCCTGGCTGTGTTTCAGGGTGGTTTGGCTGTGGTGCTTGGGGCTGTGGTTTAGGGATGACCCTTGCAGAGCAGGGTTAAGGGTTGGGCTTGGTGATGCTGAGGCTCTGCTCCAACCTGAATGGTTCTGTGGTTCTATGAAATACTTGGCATGAAGTCACAAAGTGAAGCAGTGCAAAAAATCATCAATTTCTCAGCAGGTAGCTGCCAACAGCTCTGAGCAGAGCACCACCATGTTCAACTCCAGCAGAGCATGCAGGCCTGCTGACATCATGCTGCTCCAAAATGAGGGCAGAGCAAGAAGGAGAATCACAGAATTGTCAGGGCTGGGAGGGACCTCAAGGCTCAGCCAGTCCCAACCCCCCTGCCACGGTCAGGGACACCTCACACTGCAGCAGGTTGCTCACAGCCACATCCAGCCTGGCTGCAAACACCTCCTGGCAGGAGGCTTCCACCACCTCCCTGGGTAGAAGAAGAGGAAAAGAGAAGACAATACAGAACCCCAAATCCTTGCAGAGCCCTTCAGCAGCCTCTGGGAGAGCAGCACTACAGAAACATCAGGTTGAGATTTGCCTCACTGCCTGCAGGCAGCCTGCACCACAGGCACCTGCCTCTGAACTCATCACATCCCTGTCCTCGTGTGGCCAACAGAGAGACACACAGACAATTGGAAAGGTGATTTATCTCTTCCTGAAGTAGATGGTTGGGAAAGGGTCAAATGAATTGCCTCCTAAAAGTGCCTGCCTCTCTCCACTGACCAGCAAGGTTGCAGAGTGACCTGCTCACAGATAAATTAACACACTGCAGGCATAGGATTGGAGAATACTTAGGCTTGGAAGGGACCTCCAGGATCAGCCAGTCCCAACCCCCTGCCATGGCCAGGGACACCTCACACTGCAGCAGGTTGCTCACAGACACAGCCAGCCTGGCTGCAAACACCTCCAGCCAGGAGGCTGCCACCACCTCCCTGGGCAACCTCTGCCAGGCTCTCACCACCCTCAAGGCCAACAACTTCTTCCTCACAGCCAATCTCAATCTTCCCACTTCTAGTTTTGCTCCATCCCCCCCAGTCCTATCTCTCTCTGACACCCTCAAAAGTCCCTCCCCAGCTTTCTTGGAGCCCCCTGCAGATCCTGCAAGGCCACCAGAAGGTCTCCTGGGAGCCTTCTCCTCTCCAGACTGCACAACCCCAACTCCCTCAGGCTGTCCTCACAGCAGAGCAGCTCCAGCCCCCTGCTCCTCCTCGTGGCCCTTCTCTGGACACCTTCCAGCACTTCCAGATCCTGCCTGGCACAGAGGCTCCAAAGCTGGACCCAGAGCTCCAGCTGTGGACTCAGCATAGTGGAGCAGAGGGGCAGACTCCAAAGCAGTGTGGCCAGAGCTGGAGAGAGAGGATCCTGCCCCTCTGCTCTGCTCTGGGGAGACCTCACCTGCAGGGCTGTGTCCAGCTCTGGAGCCCTCAGCACAGGAAGGACTTGGCCCTGATGGAGAGGCTCTAGAGGAGGCCACAAAGATGATCAGAGGGCTGGAGAACCTCCTTCCTAGAACAGAGGCTCCAGAGCTGGACCCAGAGCTCCAGCTGTGGTCTCAGCAGAGTGGAGCAGAGGGGCATAATCCCCTCCCTGGCCCTGCTGGCTGTGCTTCTCTTGCTGCAGCCCAGGCTCTGCTTGGCTCTCTGGGCTGCAAGTGCTCCCTGCTGGCTCCTGGGGAGCTTCTCCTCCGCCAGCACCCTCAGGTCCTTTTCTTCAGGGCTGCTCTCAAGCCAGTTGCTCCCTGTGGCTTGCTGGAGAGGTGTGGGGGATGCTGAAGTGTACCCCCGTGGCCCCCTGCTGCCACACTGGGCAGGTCTGTGGGATAAAAGCAAATAACTCCTCCTCTTCCTCAAAGAAAGGCTTCCAGGCTCTCACCAGATGAGATCTTTTTCTGGTTCAAGGTGTTCTGCTGTGCCTCACCTGCAACGCTGTGGTGTGCCTAGACCTGCCTCACCCTACCACGCCAGGCAGGGAAACGTCTTTTGCAGGTGCTGCTGCAAAGAAGGAGCTCAGGCAGCTTTGGGGCACAGCAGTTCCAGCAAGCAAGCCTCACTTACACCATGGGGGAAACCTTCCTGGAGCCAGTAGCAGCTTCAATGGATCACAGAACCATAGAATCACAGAATCATAGAGGCATAGAATCAAAGAGTCATAGAATCACAGAACCATTGACTCACAGAATCAAAGCATCATAGAATGACAGAATCACAGAACCATAGATTCACAGAACCATAGAACCATAGACTCACAGAATCAAGGAATCCTAGGACCATAGAATCACAGAAACACAGAATCATAGTCATAGAATCTAGAATCACAGAATCACAGAATCACAGAATCATGGAATGGTTTGGGTTGGATGGGAGCTCCAAAGCTCATCCAGTCCACCCCACCTGCACCCAGCAGGGACATCCTCCACCACAGCAGGTTGCTCACAGCCTTCTCCAGCCTCCCCTTGAACAGCTCCAGCCATGGAGCCTCAATCACCTCCCTGGCTACCTGTTGCAGTGTTCCATAGTAAAGAACTTCTTCCTGATATCCAGTCTCAATCTGCTCTTCTCTGATTTGAAGCCATTGCCCCTGGTGCTGTCCCTGCAGGCCTTTGGGCACAGTCCCTCTGCAGCCTTCTTGTGGCACCTGCAGGTACTGGAAAGCTGCTCTTAGGTCTGCCTGGAGCCTTCTCTTCTCCAGGCTGCACACCCCTGGGATGTGGCTGAGGCTCTGTCCCTGGAGACATTCAAGGTCAGGCTGGATGTGTCCCTGGGCAGCCTGATCCAGTTGGAGGTGTCCCTGCTGCCTGCAGGTGGGTTGGACAAGATGACCTCTGAGGGTCCCTTCCAACCCAAAGCAATCTGTGAAGCTGTGAAGAAGAAACAATTAGAATCACAGAATTGTCAGGGTTGGAAGGGACCTCAAGGCTCAGCCAGTTCCACCCCCTGCCATGGCCAGGGACACTTCACATGAGGTCAGGTGAGAATGATGTTACCTGAAGTCACTGTGCTTGATTGCAGTGTCCTTGAGTTTGTATTTAAAATGTTTGATCCCAGCCACATCTGCCCCTGTGCTCAGCACTGCTGAGGCCACACCTGGAGTCCTGTGTCCAGTTCTGGGCTCCTCAGGTTAGGAAAGATGTTGAGCTGCTGGAAGGTGTCCAGAGAAGGGCAACAAAGCTGGGGAGGGGTCTGGAGCACAGCCCTGTGGGGAGAGGCTGAGGGAGCTGGGGTTGCTTAGCCTGCAGAAGAGGAGGCTCAGAGGAGACCTTCTTGCTCTCTGCAACTCCCTGAAGGGAGGTTGGAGCCAGGTGGGGGTTGGTCTCTTCTCTCAGGCAACCAGCACCAGAACAAGAGGACACAGTCTCAAGCTTGTGCCAGGGGAGGTTTAGGCTGGAGGTGAGGAGAAAGTTCTTCCCAGCCAGAGAGACTGGCCCTTGGGATGTGCTGCCCAGGGAGGTGGTGGAGTCACCATCCCTGGAGGTGTTTAGGAAGAGCCTGGATGAGGCACTTGGTGCCATGGTTTAGTTGATTAGATGGTGCTGGGTGACAGGTTGGACTGGATAATCTCCAAGGTCTCTTCCAACCTGGTTAATTCTATTCCATTCTATTCTATTCTATTTAGTTGATCAGATGGTGCTGGGTGAGAGGTTGGACTCAATGATCTCAAAAGTCTCTTTCAAGCTGGTTAATTCTATTCTATTCTATTCTATTCTATTCTATTCTATTCTATTCTATTCTATTCTATTCTATTCTATTCTATTCTATTCTATTCTATTCTATTCAGTTCCATTCTATTCTATTCTATTCTATTCCATTCCATTCCATCCCATTCCATTCCATTCCATTCCATTCCATTCCATTCCATTCCATCCCATTCCATTCCATTCCATTCCATTCCATTCCATTCCATTCCATCCCATCCCATCCCATCCCACTCCACTCCACTCCATTCCATTCCATTCCATTCCATTCCATTCCATTCCATTCCATTCCATTCCATCTCCATTCCATTCCATTCCATTCCATTCCATTCCATCCCATCCCATTCCATTCCATTCCATTCCATTCCATTCCATTCCATTCCATTCCATTCCATTCCATTCCATCCCATTCCACTCCACTCCATTCCATTCCATTCCCATTCCATTCCATTCCATTCCATTCCATTCCATTCCATTCCATTCCATCCCATCCCATTCCATTCCACTCCATTCCATTCCATTCCATTCCATTCTAATAGACAGCACCTGGTGAGACCTCCCCTGGAGTATTGCGTGCAGGTCTGGAGCACTCAGTGTAGGAAGGACATGAACCTGATGGAGCAGGTCCAGAGGAAGGCCATGAAGATGATCAGGGGGTTGGAGCACCTCTGCTATGAGGCTGAGCTGGGGGTGTTCAGCTTGCAGAAGAGAAGGCTCCATGGAGACCTAAGAGCAACCTTCCAGTACCTGAAGGGGGCTGCAGGAAGGATGGAGAGAGCCTGAAGAGGCCTGCAGGCTGAAGTTCAGAGGGGAAAAAAAGGCAATTTCGAAGTGTGAAAGGAAGCCACAACCTGGTCACGTCTGTCAGCGTGTGCTGTGAGCAGCAGGGCGCTTTAAAACCACCGCCAGGTCGGGCTGGCCGTCAAAACCCAGAAGGTGCCACGGCCACGGTGCAAGCGGCAAAGCTGAGCTGAGTGATTTATGATCATATCACTGAAACCCTCCTGATGTATTTAGCAAGTGGTAATGGTAAAGGTTATAATTCCTCTGAGGGACAATAGTGCTGAAATAAACCACCAGGGTCAAGTGGATGATGACCTCGTGAAAACTGGAATAATGGAGATGGAGCTTTATAAACTTCCTGACAATGGATAACGCCTCAAACAATTTTCAGGCTGCTCAGCACTCAATTCAGGCTTGCCACGGGCCTGCTGCTGCCTGTGTGTTGTTGGAAGGGGGGGGGAAGAAACCCCGCCAAAAAACACCCCACGCCAAAAAAACAACAAAGCAGGGGAAAGGAGAGGAGAGGAGAGGGAGAGGAGAGGAGAGGAGAGGAGAGGAGAGGAGAGGAGAGGAGAGGAGAGGAGAGGAGAGGAGAGGAGAGGAGAGGAGAGGAGAGGAGAGGAGAGGAGAGGAGAGGGAGAGGAGAGGAGAGGAGAGGAGAGGAGAGGGAGAGGAGAGGAGAGGAGAGGAGAGGAGAGGAGAGGAGAGAGAGAGGAGAGGAGAGAGAGGAGAGGAGAGGAGGAGGGAGAGGAGAGGAGAGGAGAGGAGAGGAGAGGAGAGGGAGAGGAGAGGAGAGGAGAGGAGAGGAGAGGAGAGGAGAGGAGAGGAGAGGAGAGGAGAGGAGAGGAGAGGAGAGGAGAGGAGAGGAGAGGAGAGGAGAGGAGAGGAGAGGAGAGGAGGAGAGGAGAGGAGAGGAGAGGAGAGGAGAGGAGAGGGAGAGGAGAGGAGAGGAGAGGAGAGAGGAGAGGAGAGGAGAGGGAGAGGAGAGGAGAGGAGGAGAGGAGAGGAGAGGAGAGGAGAGGAGAGGAGAGGAGAGGAAAACTAAACCAAAGCAAAACCAAACCAAAAAACCCCAAACCAAAACCAAAGCAAACCAAAACCAAAGCAAACTAATAAACCAAACCAAAATGAAAGCAAAACCAAACCAAACCAAAAAACCCCAAACCAAAACCAAAGCAAACCAAAACCAAAGCAAACTAAAATAATAAACCAAACCAAACCAAAACCAAAATCAAACCAAAGCAAAACCAAAGCAAAACCAAACAAAGCCAAGCCAAATCAAACCCAAACCAAACCAAAACCAAACCCAAACCAAACCTAACCCAACCCAAACCAAACCAACCCAAACCAATCCAAACCAAATCAAACCCAAACCAAAACCAAACCAAACCTAACCCAAACCAAACCCAAACCAAACCTAACCCAACCCAACCCAACCCAAACCAAACCAAACTCAACCCAACCCAACCCAACCCAAACCAAACCAAATCAAACCTAACCCAAACCAAACCAAAACCAAAACCAAACCAAATCAAACCCAAACCAAACCAAAACCAAAACCAAGCCAAACCTAACCCAAACCAACCCAAACCAATCCAAACCAAATCAAACCCAAACCAAACCAAAATCCAAACCAAACTCACAAACCAAACCAAAACCAAACCAAAATAAACCAAACCAAATCAAACCCAAACCAAACCAAAACCAAACAAAACCAAACCCTAACCCAACCCAAACCAGTCCAAACCAAATCAAACCCAAACCAAACCAAAACCAAACAAAACCAAACCCTAACCCAACCCAAACCAGTCCAAACCAAATCAAACCAAACCAAACCAAAACCAAACCCAAACCAAGCCCAAACCAAACCCAAACCCAAACTCAAACCAAACCAAAACCAAACCAAAATAAACCAAACCAAATCAAACCCAAACCAAACCAAAACCAAACAAAACCAAACCCTAACCCAACCCAAACCAGTCCAAACCAAATCAAACCCAAACCAAAACAAAACCAAACCCAAACCAAGCCCAAACCAAACCCAATCCCAAACTCAAACCAAACCAAAACCAAACCAATCCCAAGCCAAACCAAAACCAAGCCAAACCAAACCAAACCAAAACCAAACCCAAACCAAGCCCAAACCAAACCCAAACTCAAACCAAACCAAAACCAACCCAAACCATACCAAAACAAATCCAAATCAAACCATACCAAAACCAAACCAAACCCAAACCAAACCAAAGCAAAACCAAACCAAACCCAAACCAAACCAACCCAACCCAAACCAAAACAAATCACACAGGGAGAAAATTACTTCTGTCATTACAATTGTTCCATCTGCTCAGGACTCCCATTGGAGGTGTGATGGGCAGCCTTGCTCTGACCTGAAAGTTCACAGCAGATAGAACCAGAGAATTGTCAGGGCTGGAAGGGACCTCAAGGAGCAGCCAGTCCCAACCCCCTGCCATGGCCAGGGACACCTCACACTGCAGCAGGTTGCTCACAGCCACAGCCAGCCTGGCTGCAAACACCTCCAGCCAGGAGGCTTCCACCACCTCCCTGGGCAACCTCTGCCAGGCTCTCACCAACCTCATGGCCAACAACTTCTTCCTCACAGCCAAGCTCAATCTCCCACTTCTAGTTTTGCTCCATCCCCCCAGTCCTATCCCTCCCTGACACCCTCAGAAGTCCCTCCCCAGCTTTCTTGGAGCCCCCTGCAGATCCTGCAAGGCCACAAGAAGGTCTCCTCAGAGCCTTCTCCTCTCCAGCCTGCACAACCCCAACTCCCTCAGGCTGTCCTCACAGCAGAGCAGCTCCAGCCCTCTGCTCCTCCTCGGGGCCCTTCTCTGGACACCTTCCAGCACCTCCAGATCCTGCCTGGCACAGAGGCTCCAGAGCTGGACGCAGTTCCCCAGGTGGAGTCTCACCTGGCACTTCTCCTCACTTCACTGCATTTGCAGTGCAGGTGCTTAGAGAGAATTTGTGATGCCAGCTTCAATGTTTGCAGTGTGGCCACATAAAACCCCACACCTGGCAGCATTCATTTTGCTACCCTACAGTTCTGTCACCAGATCAAAGCCTTTCCAGCAAGGCAAGAAGAATGACCCTGCTGACTGCTTTCCATGCCCTGCAAAAAGGCAAGAGCAACAGCCCCTTGGGGTAGCTTATCAGCTCAGGCAACAGGTAAAGGTCATGCAAATCCTCCCCTGAAGTTACCTGAGGCACTGGACTGCAGAACAATGCCTGTGCAGGAGTTCAGAAGTGCCACAATCCTGAGCCTCTGGTGAGATTCAGGTGGAGGTGGAGCAACCTGGCAGGAAAAACAGTGACCCTCCTGATCTTACCTCGATATAGTTTCGTGCATAAAGACTGTGAAAAGAGTTTATCAGTCACAGAAGGGATTACCTGCATGAGCCACTTGGCTAAGGTCACTCACATGCATATTTTAGGCTCCTTCATTTTCATTCATTTGAGCAGCTCTCCAGGAGCCAGCAGTGCCCTCATGCAGCCCAGCAGACTGGGCTGCAGCCAGAGGAGTGTGGGCAGCAGGGCAGCAGAGGGGATTCTGCCCCTGGACTCTGCTCTGCTGAGACCTCACCTCCAATCCTGCCTCCAGTTCTGGTGTCCCCAGCAGGAGAAGGACACATTGCTGCTGGAGGGAGGCCAGAGGAGGCCACAGAGATGCTCCCAGGGATGGAGCAGCTCTGCTGGGAGCTGGGGGTGTGCAGCCTGCAGAAGAGAAGGCTCCAGGGGCACCTCAGAGCTGCTGCCAGCCAGCTGAAGGGATCCTGCAGGAAGGCTGCAGAGAGACTTTTGCTCAGGGGGTCTGGAGCCAGGCCAAGGGGGAATGGGTTGGAGCTGAGGCAGAGCAGGGGCAGAGTGGAGCTGAGGAAGAAGTTGTTGAGTGTGAGGCTGGTGAGAGCCTGGCACAGGCTGCCCAGGGAGGCTGTGGCTGCCTCCTTGCTGGGGGTGCTGAAGGCCAGGCTGGCTGAGGCCTTGAGCAGCTGAGTGGAGCTGAGAGGTGTCCCTGGGCATGGAGGGGAGCTTGGAGGAGCTGAACTCTGAGCTCCCTTCCAGCCTGAGCCCTTCTGTGATTCCTGCTGTCCTTTGCCTCCTGTGTGGCAGCTCACCTCAGCAGAGCAAGGTTTTCTCCTGGCTTTGTAGCAAGGTACAGACCATTGAACTGTAAATTCTGGACAAGCTGCATGGCTGAAGCTGAGGCACACATGAACAACTTTGTGAGCTAAGGCACAGAAAACCTGCACAGGCACCTGCCTCTCAACCCTCTGGCCCTTTTGTGGCCAGCAGAGATACACAGACCCTTTTCTTAAAGCAGAAATCCTCTCCAGAAAGAAAAAAATAAAAACCCTTCTCTGTGTCAGGAACAGAAGTTCTTGAGGCCACTCCTGCCTTAACTTCAAAGGCATGGAGGGAGAGGGGAGATGAGAAGGCAAACACAGTGCTTAGCCACTTTGGTTATGAGCACAGATGATGGAGGGACCAGGATGATGGAGAGAGTAGAGCACTGCCCTATGAGGAGAGGCTGAGAGCCCTGGGGGTGCTTAGTCTGGAGAGGAGAAGGCTGAGAGGGGATCTGATCAATGTCTATCAATAACTGAGGGCTGGGGGTCAGGAGGGAGGGGACAGGGACAGGCTCTGCTCAGTTGCACCCTGGGATAGGCCAAGGGGCAATGGATGGAAACTGCAGCACAGGAGGTTCCAGCTCAGCATGAGGAGGAACTTCTTCCCTGTGAGGCTCCCAGAGGCCTGGAGCAGGCTGCCCAGAGAGGTTGTGGAGTCTCCTTCTCTGGAGCCTTTCCAGCCCTGCCTGGCTGTGTTCCTGTGTGCCCTGTGCTGGATTCTCTGCTCCTGCTCTGGCAGGGGTTGGACTGGAAGCTCTCCAGAGGTCCCTTCCAACCCCTAACCTCCTGTGAGCCTGTGATCCTACGGCAGGCATGGGAGAGAGAGCATCAGTCTGATCAGCTGCCATTGACAGAGGGATTTCTGATTGATACTAAATTAAGGTCACTATCCCCAGGCCACAGCTAGACTTGATTATCACTGTCACATTTTGGAAGGGTGAGAGGAACTTGTTTGTGAGCAGCAACTCCTCCACTTCAGTGACTCAATGCACAGTGATGGTTTTTCCAGTGGGCTTTGATGCCTGCAAGGTGTTGCACTGGGGCACAGCATCTCTCTCCCACTGAAGTGAGCAGACATCTTCAAGAACTGAATCATGGAATGGTCCAGGCCAGAAGAGACCTCCAAAGCACATCCAGTCCAACCCCTCTGCACTCAGCAGGGACATCCTCAGCTAGATCAGGTTGCCCAGAGCCCTGTCCAGCCCTTACCTTGAACATCTTCAGGGAAGGAGCCTCAGCCACCTCCCTGGGCAACCTGTTGCAGTGTTCCAGCACCTTCATAGTAAAGAACTTCTTCCTGATATCCAATCTCAATCTGTCCTTCTCTAGTTTGAAGCCACTGCCCAAATTATAAGTCTGCCCTATTAAGAGCTGGTGACATCAGCACTGGCATCATCCTTTCCACTCCTACCCAAGAGCATAAACCCACAGGCTCATTTTATCCCTACCTGTAAAAAACCCATCCTATGTGTGATGTCACACAGTTCATTCACCCCTCAACTAATTAAGATTCCCAACACCCTTTCCTGTTCCTGATGGAAAGGTGGAAATGTAATCCAAGCTGACAGCCCTGGAACACTAACCCCTCCATTCCTCCAAACCAGAACCTTTTTTCCCACTCTTAAATACAACTGTTTGAAATCCCTTTGCTGTTGTGCATTTCAGTGACCACCTCCTCCTCAGGTTGCAGAGCCTGCACTTGGGTCACAACCACCCTAAGCAAGGCTACAGGCTTGGGGCAGTGTGGCTGGAAAGCTGCTGGCAAAAGGGACCTGGGGGTGTTAATGGGCAAGTAGTTGAAGAGGAGCCAGCAGTGTACCCAGGGGGCAAGAAAGCCAAAGGCATCCTGGCTGGGATCAGCAATGCTGTGTCCAGCAGGAGCAGGGAGGGGATTGTCCCCTGGGACTCAGCTCTGGGGAGGCCACACCTGGAGTGCTGTGTCCAGTTTTGGGCACCTCAGCACAAGAGAGATGTGGAGGTGCTGGAGCCAGGGCAGAGGAGGGCAAGGAAGCTGTGAAGGGCCTGGAGAATAGATCTGATGGAGAGAGACTGAAGGAGCTGGGGATGGTTAGTGTGACACAGAGGAGGCTGAGGGGGAGACCTCATGGCTGTCTACAGCTACCTGCAAGGAGGTTGTGGAGAGGCTGCTGCTGGTCCCTTCTCCCAGGTGATTAGTGCCAGAACAAGAGGGAATGGCCTCAAGCTGTGACTGGGCAGGGTTAGGCTGGGCAGTAGGAAACATTTCTCCCAGCAGGAGTGGTCAGGGACTGGCAGAGGCTGTCCAGGGAGGTGGTGGAGTCCCCAGGCCTGGCTGTGTTTCAGGGTGGTTTGGAGGTGGTGCTTGGGGCTGTGGTTTAGGGGTGACCCTTGCAGAGCAGGGTGAATGGCTGGGCATGGTGATGCTGAGGGGCTGCTCCAGCCTGAATGTTTCTGTGACTCTGTGATTCCTCACTGCTGTCCCAGGTGGGCCACTCAGCTGACATTCAGCTGCCTCTCTGTTTGTTTACAAGACTCCTTCACCATCCTAACCTGATACCTACCAGAAAGCCACTCATCTCTGTCAGCACTTAACTCTATGATTAGGAAAGCTATGGGCAGCAGGAAACTAACCCAAATCTGAGAGCTGTGCTCACAGCACACAGGTAAATGGTGGCTGTCCATGGAGAACCTAGAGGAGAGGGAAAGAACAGAGCAAGCCTGGCTGCCCTCCACAGATTCCTCTATCTGTAAGTTCATTCATCCTCTCCTCAAAATGACATCAGCTGCCTGCTGTCAGATGTCAAGAAGCTCTTCAGTTGTGTTTGTATGAAGAATCACCTCTGCCTGGTGAGGTGAAGTGGCTGCCTGCTCCCTTCATTGAATGGCCTCTGCTTCTTGTGCTGGAAGTCAGAGCCAGCAGGCCCTGCTCACTCTCTCCAGACCACTCCAGACTTGGCAAATCTCTGTCACATCTCCCCTCAGCTGCCTCTTGCCAGGCTGCATGAACCAGCAGGGCTAGGGAGGTTCTTCTCCCCCTCTATTCTGCCCTGCTGAGACCACACCTGCAATGCTGTGTCCAGCTCTGGGCTCCCCAGGTCAAGAGAGACAGAGACCTGCTGGAGAGAGTCCAACAGAGAGCCATGAGGATGCTTAGGGGACTTGAGCATCTCCCCTGTGAAGAGAGACTGAGAGCCCTGGGGCTGTTTAGTCTGGAGAAGAGAAGGCTGAGAGGGGATCTGGTCAATATCTATCAATATCTGAGGGGTGGGTGTCAAGTGGAGGGGGCCAAGCCCTTTTGGGTGGTGCACAGTAATAAGCCAAGGAACAGTGGAGACAAACTTGAACAGAAAAGGTTTGAGCTCAACATAAGGAGAAACTTCCTGACAGTGAGGGTGAGGGAGCCCTGGAGCAGGCTGCTCAGAGGTTGTGGAGTCTCCTCTGGAGACTTTCCAAACCCACCTGGATGCATTCCTGTGCAGACTACCCTGGGTGCTCCTGCTCTGGCAAAGGGCTTGGTTTGGATGATCTCTGGAGGTCCCTTCCAACCTTTAATGCACTCTGATAGTGTGAACCTACCAGGAAAGGCATTTCAGACCGTGGATCATCATTGCTGACCTCCTCCACAACTCCTCTGATCCTGCAGTGTACCTTCTGAGCTGGTGAGAACAGAGCCCCAGCAGCATTCATGGTGCAGAAGCACCACGGCTTTACAGACCTGTATAAATCTGCTTTCCTCTCTGCTGCACTCCTGACAAGCCCTGACATTTGGCCCACTTCTGGGCCCTAGTGAGCATGGAGATGACATTGCCCCAGCTGTGTTTCTCCTTGGGCTCTCAGCCCCTGGAAAACCATGGCCAAGATATTTCCGTGATGATGGGCAAGAAGGAAACACCAACTGGAAATTCACAGTCCAGGGGCAAACCAAACCAAACCAAACCAAACCAAACCAAACCAAACCAAACCAAATCAAATCAAACTTAACTAAACCAAATCAAACAAAACCAAACCCAACCCAAACAACCAAATCAAACCCTACCCAACCCAACCCAAATCAGACTAAGCTAAACCAAATCAAACAAAACCAAACCGAACCCAACAAAACCAAACCCAACCCAAACCAAATCAAATCAAACTAAACTAAACCAAATCAAACAAAACCCAACCCAACCCAAATCCAACCCAAACCAAATCAAATCAAACTAAACTAAACCAAATCAAACAAAACCCAACCCAACCCAAATCCAACCCAAACCAAATCAAATCAAACTAAATTAAACCAAATCAAACAAAACCCAACCCAAACCAAATCAGATCAAATCAAACTAAACTAAGCCAAGTCAAACCCATACCAAACCCAACCCAACCAAACCATACCCAAACCAACCAAACCAAACCCATACCAAACAACCAAACCAGATCAAACTAAACTAGACCAAATCAAACAAAACCAAACCCAAACCAAACCAAACCCAACCCAACCAAACCCAAACCAACCAAACCAAACCCAAACCAATCAAACCAACCCCAAACCAAACAACCAAACCAAATCAAACTAAACTAGACCAAATCAAACCCAAACCCAAACCAAATCAAACCCAACCCAACCAAACCCAAACCAACCAAACTAAACCCAAACCAACCCCAGACCAAACAACCAAACCAAATCAAACTAAACTAGACCAAACCAAACCCAACCCAACCAAACCCAAACCAACCAAACCAAACCCAAACCAACCAAACCAACCCCAGACCAAACAACCAAACCAAATCAAACTAAACTAGATCAAATCAAGCCAAACCCAAACCCAAACCAACCAAACCAAACCCAAACCAACCCCAGACCAAACAACCAATCCAAATCAAACTAAACTAGACCTAATCAAACCCAAACCAAACCCAACCCAACCAAACCCAACCCAACCAAATCAAACCCAAACCCCAAACCAAACCAACCAAGCCAAACCCAAACCAACCAAATTAAACCCAAACCAAAGCACACCAAACCAAATTCAACCAAACCAAACTAAACCAAATCAAACCAAACCCCAAACCAAACCCAACCCAACTGAGCCAAACCCAAACCAACCAAACTAAACTAAACCAAACCAGACCAAACCAAACTCAACCAAAGCAAATCAAACCAAATCCAACCAACCCAACCCAAACCAAAACCAAACCAAACTGAAGCAGACTGAACAAAACCAAACTACATCAAAACCAAATCAAACCAGCCCAAAACCAACCCAACCCAACACCAACCCAACCCAAGATGGGATAACATGAGTGGATGCTAAATCCTGAGGTGTTACAATATTTCCTCTCAGGCAGCTTGACCTAAATTCCTCCAGGCACATATTTGGTGCATTTGAGAGAGAAGGAGACAAATGCCCATAAATTAAATTATCCTATTGGTGGGGGGAGGGGAGAGGAGGGGAGAGGGGGAACATTCCTACTCTGGTTTGGCAGATGGATTAGGCAGATGACCTACTAAATATTCTGGGTTGGGGTGTTTTTTTCCACACCCTCCCCCTTCTTTCACTAATTCCTAGCATGTCATGGCTGTGTGTGCTTTCCCCCCTTTCTTAAACCATAATCTGTTTGATCCAGCACCAGGCAAAAGGGGGTTTGTGTGTGTGTGTCTGTGTGTGTGTGTGTGTGTGTGTGTGCAACGCCCATTAAACAGCCAGAGGAACTCTCGAGTGGTTTGCTAATATCAACAGAAATCCAGATGGAATTACAATCATCTTTTATGGACATTTGAGGGCACATTATGTAATGCTAGCCACGGGTTTAGTTTAATGCACCTTCCACCCAGCATCCAGCGACACTAAGGGCGATTTGAAACCCACGAAAACAAACCACAAAAAAACCCTCTTTTGCCCCCTCCACAAAACCATTTCATGAAAATAAAGCCCAGAGGTGGTGGTTAAGGGGCTTGGGATGTTCGGAGTCTCTGTGGGGAAATGGGGACAAGGGAGATTAGGGGTGGGAAAGACAGAGGAAAAGATGTTAAAAAAAAAGGGAAGGGGAAAGGGAAGGGGAAGGGGGAAGGGGAAGGGGAAAGGGAAAGGGGGAAAGGGAAAGGGAAAGGGAAAGGGAAAGGGAAAGGGAAAGGGAAAGGGAAAGGGAAAGGGAAAGGGAAAGGGAAAGGGAAAGGGAAAGGAAATGGGAAATGGGAAGGAGAAAAGGGAAAGGGAAAGGCAAAGAGTAAGGGAAAGGGAAAGGGAAGGGAAAGGGAAGGGAAAGGGGAAGAAAGGGAAAGGGGAAAGGGGAAAGAGAAGAGAAAAGGGGAAGGGAAGGGAAAGGAAAGGGAAAGGGAAAGGGAAAGGAAAAGGGAAAGGGAAAGGAAAGGGAAAGGGAAGGGGAAAGGGAAAGGAAAGGGAAAGGGAAAGGGAAAGGGAAAGGGAAAGGGAAAGGGAAAGGGGAAAGGGAAAGGGAAGGGAAAAGGGAAAGGGAAAGGGAAGAGGGGAAAGGGGAAGGGAAAGGGAAAGGGAAAGGAAAGGGAAAGGGGAAAGGGGAAAGGGGAAAGGGGAAAGAGGAAAAAGGGAAATGGGAAAGGGGAAAAGGGAAGGAAAGGGAAAGGAAAAGGGAAAGGGGAAGGAAAAGGGAAAGGGAAAGGGAAAGGGAAAGGGAAAGGGAAAGGGAAAGGGAAAGGAAAGGGAAAGGAAAGGGAAGGGAAAGGGAAAGGGAAAAGGGGAAAGGGAAAGGGAAAGGAAAGGGAAAGGGAAAGGGAAAGGGAAAGGGAAAGGGAAAGGGAAAGGGAAAGGGAAAGGGAAAGAAAGGGAAAAAAGGGAAAGGGAAAGGGGGAAGGGGAAAGGGAAAGGGAAAGGAAGGGGGAAAAGGGGGGAAAGGGGGAGAAAGGGAAAGGGGGAAAGAGGGGAAGGGGGAAAGGGGTGAAGGGGGAAAGAGGGGGGGGAAGGGGGAAAGGGGTGAAGGGGGAAAGGGAAAGGGAAAGGGGAAGGGAAAGGGAAAGGGGAAGGGAAAGGGAAAGGGGAAATAGGAAATTAGAAACGTGGCCAGTCTGAGATAGGAGCAGAGGAGACAAGGTCAAAACTTCCAGCAAGCGGGCAGCAAACAATCCATGAGATTTACGAGCCAAGGATGCAGCTGCCTGCCGCAGCATCCTCCGGGGCTCCGCGGTTGTTCCCGCGGGGGCGGGCGGGACCCCCAGTGCTCCCTAACCCAAGCATTCCCCTCTCCGCGGCCCGCCGCCCCGGCTCCGGTACTGGCGTGTGTAAGGGGGGTGGGGGGAGCAGAGGCGGCGGCGGGGGCGGGGCCGAGCCGCGGTGGGCGCGGTTCAGGGTGGGACAGCCCCGGCTCTCGCCCCGCCTGGCGCCGGGGGGAGCGGGACGCGGGTACCGGGCAGGGCGGCGCGTCCCCGGCGGCGGCGGCGGGGTTGACAGAGGAGGCGGGCGGCGGCTGCGGCCCCCATGGATCCCAGCTAGCGGCTGCCGCACCCTTCGCCGGAGGTAGGAGCCGCGGGGCGGCTGCGCGGCGACAAGCCCGGGGGAAGGGTCGGGGAGCGGTGACAGGTTGGCCGGGGCGGCGGCGGCAGCGGCAGCGTTGTGCGGGGCTCTCTCCGCTCCATCCTCCCTTGCCGTAGCCGCTGGCCGGGCTCTGCGGTGCCCCGGTGGGGAAGGGAGGCGGTGGTGGTTCCGCCGTCCCCGCCGCGGCCCGTGACTATTGTTAATGGTGGCGCCGAGCGGGCGCAGCCAGACCCCGGCGCTTAGCGGCGGCTTTGTGCGGGGTCGTCCCGCCGGTGGGGCGGGGGAATGAGGGGCGCGGAGGGCCGAGGCGGGGAGACGGACGGAGCGAGACCGTAACCACACGGTGGCCAGAGCTACCCTCTCCACCCTCCTCCACCCTCCTTCTTCTTCCTCCTCCTCCTTCTGCTGCTGCCTGCGCAACTTCTCCAAAATCACGCCCGTGGGTGCACCGGGGAGGCATCCTCCCCCCTCCCCCACGGTTCGGGGCTGCTGCCCCCACGGGAGACAAAACACGGCGGCTTCGAAGAGCTCCAGGGTCCGCACGCTGGTGGGGGGGAAAGAGGGTTTAAAAATATAAGGGTGGGTTTCAAGATGGGCGATAACGGGATGCTGTAGGGGTCCCTCTCGTTGCCGGTCACAAGCGAGGAGGAGGAGATCGGGGCAGAAATTCCTCCTGGATGCTCGGCGAAGGCTGCCAGGAGGCTGAACTGTCACCTGCGTGTGGCGTGTGTCGTCCCCCCTTCCCCCATCCTTAATGGTTTAAGGTTGTCGCGGGGTGTGGGGCATCTGCGCCGGCGTGGCCGCGGCGCTTCGGGTTGCGAGGCGGTGGGCGCCTGGGTGAAGGTGCCAGGTGCCAGCTCCGCAAGTTCCCACATCCCCTACTCGGGGGGGGGGGGGGGGGGGTGAGGGGAGAGATGCTGCAGGGTGCCCCCTCCATCCCCCCGTGCGGGAGTTGCAAGGCGGTTGTTTGCTTTCTCTCGTTTCCGCCCCCCCCCCCCCCCCTTCCTTCTTGTTTTTAGGAGGTGGGTTTGGTTTTGGTCGAGTCGCTGTTGTTGACGTTTTAGTTTTTCTCGCGTGTGGCTTCTCCAGCAGAAGTCTGGTTTGAAAACAATGCTTAAAACGCAGGATTTGTGGACAAATCGTCTATTTACAGATAGCCTGGGGCGGGGGGGTGTGAGATGTATTTTTAAAGAGGAAAGAGGACCTGGCCGCCCATTAATTCTTCAGGTATTTTCCGTTTAGACTTGATGAGGAAATGCTCTTTATTATTTTTTCCCCCTTTAAGTAACCTTTCATGCCACTTATCACTGGCAAAATCGGCTTAAGGTTTAAAGGCAAGATTCCCTCCCAAACATGCTGCTGATTGGAGTGGTTCAGGCGTAGCGCTAAATAGAGGATGGAAAACCGAGCACACTCCCATCATTTTGTTTTGGTTTTCAATACGTAAATCGGGAAGAGCTTTGCCTTGCCCTTCTTGTTTTGTTTTCTCTTCGTCGGCTTGTGAGTGGCCCTGGTGAATCAGGTGTTAGCGACAGGAACTGTCCTGCTGCTATCCTCTGCACATTAATTTCCCTGCACAGCTCTCGGCTTGGAGCAGCCTCTTCCATTCGTGCACCCTCCTCGCTGTTTTGTCCTCGGTGTCCCCTGGTGGATTTTGTAGCCTTTAGAGAATCACAGAACTGTCAGGGTTGGAAGGGACCGCAAGGCTCAGCCAGTTCCAACCCCCTGCCGTGGCCAGGGACACCTCACACTGCAGCAGGTTGCTCACAGCCACATCCATCCTGGCTGCAAAAACCTCCAGGGTTGTTTTTTTTTATCACTTTCTGCGATAAGCCCCAATGGGACTCTCCTGGAGATGCTGAGATCTCTCTTTCACCTCGGGAGATGACCTGAAGCCCAATTAGAAGAGGGCTACCCGCAGGCTGATGCTGACTTTCCGTGTGCGCGTTAAATTCTGGAGGTGCTCCAGCAGTCGGAGCTCTCTGGAATCCCCCCCCCCCCCCAAGTGATGGGTTTTGCAGGGTCCCGATCGCTCCCTACCCAAAAATGCCATTGATGGATGAGGTTTTGCAGCACGCCTGGGGCTGCGTTGCAGGCCGGGGGCTGGAGGACGGAGCCAGTCACGCAGCGGGCACGGCGTGTGCCAGGGGCAGGGCACGGCGTATGCCGGGGCAGGGCGCGCTGAACGCCCTGCAACTTCAGGAAGCTTGGCATTGGCTGGGCACATCCTGCAGCAGCGTGAATTACAGGGAAGAGAATGTGCGTGCGTGGAACAAAGGCGGCTGGCTCCCTTCTCGTGGCGTGTGCGTGGGGCTGGCTCCCCCTCGAGGCGTGTGCGTGGCGCTGGCCTCTCTCCTGATCTGTGCGTGGGGCTGGCTCCCCTCGTGTGCGTGCCGCTGACCCCTCTCCTGATCTGTGCGTGGAACTTCCCCCCCCCCCTCCCCTTTAGACAAGCTGGCTCCAGGTTCTGCCTCTGCCACACGCTGCCAGTGTGTAGCTTCGGGCAAACAATTTACTGCTCCCCCTGCCTCCCCTTCCCTTTGCCCGCGCCCCACCGCGGGCTTGCCTGCCCTGGGCTGTCAGTTCCGACTCTTAACTCCAAGCCTTCCCCTTCCCCAGCCGCCGTGGGCACGGCGGTCTGAAGCCTCAGAGAGAGAGAGAGGTGGTACTTGGCAGCTGCCAGGGGATGGAGCTTGACATTCAGATGCTGCTGCTGGAGCCGACGAGACAGAGGCTGCAGCCTTGCTGCGATTTATCAATGCCTAATCCTGGCTCTCTTCTGATCCTGTCGTCCTCTGCTCGGGCTGTGCTTGGCTGCCTGCTGGCCTTCCTGCCCCCTAAGAGCCTAGGTCAGGGCAGTCAGAGATGGGCTAGGTGTCACCCAGACCTTGTGCCCCTTGACGTTGGTAGGATCCGTGCACGGGAGAGGGAAGGGGGCCCTGGTGTGATTTAGAAACATAGCTGGGGGGGGGGAAATCGCAGCAACATCACAGGGACAAGAAATGGCCAGAAAATGGCACCTGGGGCGTTCCTGCGCAGCCAGCTGTGTGCACATCGGGAGGGAAGGGAGGTGGGAAGGGTGCAGCTCCCTTGGCATGACAACGGCGCTCTTATTTTTAGTTGTGGAAGGCAGCCAAAGAGATAAGGAGTGGTTGTCATCCGGCTGCCTGAAGTCTTGGAAATAAAAGAAGGGGGAAAAAAAGCCAAAGGAAAAAAAAATGAAGGGGGGGAAGAAAAAAGGGGGGAAAAGAGAAGAGAGAAAAAGGGGGGGGGAAAAGAGAAAAAGGGGGGGGAAGAGAGAAAAAAGGGGGGGGGAAAAGAGAAAAAGGGGGGGGGAAGAGAGAAAAAGGGGGGGGAAGAGAGAAAAAGAAGAGAAAAAAGGGGGGAAGGAGAAAAGAGAAAAAGGGGGGAGAGAAAAGGAAAAAAGGAAAAAGAGAGGGGGGGAAGAGAGAAAAAGGGGGGAAAAGAAAAAGGGGGGGAAGAGAAAAAGGGGGGAAGAGAGAAAAAGGGGGGGAAAAGAGAAAAGAGGGGGGAAGAAGAGAAAAAGGGGGGGAAAAGAGAAAAAGGGGGGAAGGAGAAAAGGAGAAAGAGAAAAGGGGGGAAAAGAAAAAAGAGAAAAGAAAAAGGGGGAAAAGAGAAAAAAAAAGGGGGAAAAGAGAAAAGAAAAGGGGGAAAAGAGAAAAAAGGGGGGGGAAGAGAGAAAAAGGGGGGAAGAGGGAAAAGAGAAAAAGGGGGAAAAGAGAAAAGAAAAGGGGGAAAAGAGAAAAGAAAAGGGAAGAAAGAGAAAAGGGGGAAGGGGAAAAAGAGAAAAGAAAAAAAGGGAAAAGAGAAAAGAAAAGGGGGGAAAAGAGAAAAGAAAAGGGGGGGGAAAAGAGAAAAAAAAGGGGGAAAAAAGAGAAAAGAAAAGGGGGAAAAGAGAGAAAAGAAAAGGGGGAAAAGAGAAAGAAAAGGGGGAAAAGAGAAAAGGGAAAAGAGAAAAAAAGGGGGGGAAAAGAGAAAAGAAAAGAGGGGAAAAGAGAAAAGAAAAGGGGAAAAGAGAAAAGAGAAAAAGGGGGGGAAAAGAGAAAAAAGGGGGGGGGAAAGAGAAAAGAAAGGGGGGAAAAGAAAAGAAAAGGGGGAAAAGAGAAAAGAAAAGGGGGAAAAGAGAAAAGAAAGGGGGGAAAGAGAAAAAAAGGGGGAAAAGAGAAAAGAAAGGGGGGGAAAGAGAAAAGAAAGGGGGAAAAGAGAAAAAAGGGGGGAAAAGAGAAAAGGGGGGGGGGAAAAGAGAAAAGAAAGGGGGGGAAAAGAGAAAAGGGGGGGAAAAGAGAAAAAAGGGGGAAAAGGAAAAAGAGAAAAGAAAAAAGGGGGGAAAAGAGAAAAAAAGGGGGGAAAAGAGAAAAAAAAGGGGGGAAAGAGAAAAAAAGGGGGGAAAAGAGAAAAGGGGGGAAGAAAAAGGGGGGGGAAAAGAGAAAAAAAGGGGGGGAAGAGAAAAGAAAGGGGGAAAAGAGAAAAGAAAGGGGGGAAAAGAGAAAAAAAGGGGAAAAGAGAAAAGAAAGGGGGAAAAGAGAAAAAAGAAAGGGGGAAAAGAGAAAAGAAAGGGGGGGAAAGAGAAAAAAGGGGGGAAAAGAGAAAAGAAAGGGGGAAAAGAGAAAAAGAAAGGGGGGAAAAGAGAAAAAAGGGGGGAAAAGAGAAAAGAAAAGGGGGGGGAAAAGAAAAGAAAGGGGGGAAAAGAGAAAAAAAGGGGGGAAAAAGAGAAAAGAAAGGGGGGAAAAGAGAAAAGAAAGGGGGGGAAAAGAGAAAAGAAAGGGGGGAAAAGAGAAAAGAAAGGGGGGAAAAGAGAAAAGAAAGGGGGAAAGAGAAAAAGGGGGGGGAAAAGAGAAAAAGAGAAAGAAAAAGGGGGGGAAAAGAGAAAGAAAGGGGGGAAAAGAGAAAAGAAAGGGGGAAAAAGAGAAAAAAAGGGGGAAAAGAGAAAAAGAAAGGGGGGAAAAGAGAAAAGAAAGGGAAAAGAGAAAAGAAAGGGGGAAAAGAGAAAAGAAAGGGGGGAAAAAGAGAAAAGAAAGGGGAAAAGAGAAAAGAAAGGGGGAAAAGAGAAAAGAAAGGGGGGAAAAGAGAAAAGAAAGGGGGAAAAGAGAAAAGAAAGGGGGGAAAAGAGAAAAGAAAGGGGGGAAAAGAGAAAAGAAAGGGGGGAAAAGAGAAAAGAAAGGGGGGAAAAGAGAAAAGAAAGGGGGGAAAAGAGGAAAGAAAGGGGGGAAAAGAGAAAAGAAAGGGGGGAAAAGAGAAAAGAAAAAAAAAAAAAAAGGGGGAAAAGAAAAAAGAAAAAAAGGGAAAAATAAAAAAGGGGGAAAATAAAAAAGAAAAAAGGGAAAAGGGGAAAAAGACAAAAGAAAAACAAATGTAAAAAGAAAAAAAAAAAAAGAAAAAAAGGGGGAAGGAAAGGGGGGAAAATAAGAAAAAAAAAACCAGGAAAAAAGAAAAAAGGGGGAAAAGGAAAAAAATAATAAAGATAAAAGATAAGAAAAAGAATAAAAGAGGAAAAAAGAGAAAAGGGGAAAAAGGAGGAAAGGAAAAAGAAAGGGGGGGTAAGAAATAAGGGGGGGGAAAGAAAAAAAGGGGGAAAAAGCTCTGTGGAAATAATAGAAATATTTTGATGTAGGAACTAAAAGGGGGAGGGGGAGGATAATAAAAAAATACTAATGAAAAATAAAGGCAGATAACCTTGCACGCCACATCGAGCTGGCAAGGACAAGATTTCTGCCACACCCACCCCCCCCCCACCCCCAAAAAAAAAACCCCAACCTATAATAATCAACTAAAAAACTAAATCCAGAATGATCCTAATTAAGGCCAGAGCCTTTGTCAATGACTCCACGGCTTTATTTATCTCAGATGTTTCTGAGGTCCCCAAAGATGGGGCCAAATGTGAAGGGTTTGATGTGGCAGAGAGGTTGACCCCAATTACTTCGCTGTAAATCACAGGGTGGCTGTGGGAGCTGAGGGCATCAGATGGGTGCCCCACAGCTACTGATTAAAAACAAACCACCCAGATATATATTTTAAACAACAACAAAAGCCCCACCCGTAAATCCCAGGAGAAACCCCTGGCAGTGTGGGCAAGGGTTTGGGGGAAGAGCAGTGGGCAGCAGGCAGGGTGAGGGTGCAGGGAGCTGTGGTGGTGCGAGGTGCCCAAGGGGAGCTGAAATGGTGGCTTTGAAGCAGGCAGCTGGGGAAAGGGAAGCAAAATGGGAGCTGGTAAATATTCTCCTTAAGAAGAGAGAGGAGGAGAGACCTTACTGGGGAAAGGGAAAGGGAAGCAAAATGGGAGGTGGTAAATAGTCTCCTTAAGAGAGAGGAGGAGAGACCTGGTTGCTCTCTACAACTATCTGAAAGGAGGTTGTAGCCAGGTGGGGGTTGGTCTCTTCTCCCAGGCAAGAAGTGACAGAAGGAGAGGACACAGTCTCAAGCTGTGCCAGGGGAGGTTTAGGCTGGATGGTAGGAAGAAATTCTTCCCAGCAAGAGAGACTGGCCATTGGGATGTGCTGCCCAGGGAGGTGGTGGAGTCACCGTCCCTGGAGGTGTTCAGAAATGGCTTGGATGTGGCACTTGGAGCCATGGTTTAGCTGTCAGGAGATGTTAGGTATTAGGTAATAAGTTGGACTTGATGACTTCTGAGGTCTCTTCCAACCTGGTTGATTCTGTGATTTTCTAAACTGGGATGGATGGAAGGTGAGTCATTCTGAGTCAGTTGGTGATGTGGTGCTGGCCATGAACGGCTTTGTTTTAGGATCAGGCTGCGCTGGGTCACGCCTCTAGAGATGGCATCTACAGACCCAACACTTTTCACCCTTGTTTGGGTTCCACAGATTGTCCTCAGGAATACAGAAGTTTTCCTTACTTCTTGTTCAGAGCTGGAGGCCTCTAGATTTCAGGAAGCTGCTGGTAGCTGCTGTGTGAAGTCCTGGCCCCTTCCCTGGAGATATTCAAGGTGAGGCTCTGGGCAACCTGATCTAGTTGAGGACGTCCCTGCTGACTGCAGAGGGGGTTGGACTGGATGACCTTTGGAGGTCCCTTCCATCCCAGCATATTCTGTGATTCCATGATTCTAAGTTTCCTACACCACCTCACTTTGGTGGGGCCACCGAGGCAAGCACCCCCTTGAGCATCCTTTGCTGCGGCTTCAAATGCCCTCGGCCAGGCTGGTTTGGAAGACTTAATTGCTCCTCCAAACACCTCGCTGTGATTCACAGCCTTTTAATTATTTCTCTCCTTTTCATGGGAACAAAGAGGTGGGAGAAGTGCAGCGGCCACCAGGAGAGCCAAGAGGAGGAGGGCTCTTGCCTGCCCTGGCAGATGGTGTGCCAGGTTATTTGGAGGAGTGCAGCTCTTGCATTCCAGCGAAAAATAGTTCGTTAATGGCCAGAGAATAATCACTTTTAAAAAGCCTCTCCAGCTGCATTGCACCAACTGTTCTTTTTCAGCCTCTGAATCCTTAATGACAGTAGCAGCTAATTTCTCTGTCTGTGCTGTGCCTTTTCCCGCCCCCCCCCCCCCCACTAGCTGCAATGTCCTCTTTTTTTTCTGCTGAGTTTATTGGGAAAAGAATAGAAGTCATTACATAGCTACTTGTCACCTTTTCAGAGGAGAAAACTTCTCCTGCTTGAGTGGCCAAGTTAGTTACTTGGTGACTGGCTCAGGCAGCAGCAGCTTTTTGTAGCTCCTCAGTTAATCAGCTCTGCTTGGTGGATAAACTAAGTGGGCCAGAGGGGTGTTACTTAACTTCATGAATCGTGGAATGGGCTGGAAGGGACCTCCAAAGGGCATCCAGTCCACCCTCCCTACACTCAGCAGGGAAATCCTTCCACTCTGAGCAAGTGGCTCAGAGCATTGAATAGCTCCAAGGATGGAGCCTTAACTACCTTCCTGATGCAGTGTTAACAGCAGCAGCCTCCTGATGCAGAGCTCACAGCCAATCTCCATCTGCTCTGCTCTCATTTCAAGCCGTTGCCCCTGGTCCTGTCCCTGCAGGCCTTTGGGAACAGTCTCTCTGTGGAGCCCCTTCAGGTACTGGATGGATGCATTAAGGTCTGCCTGGAGCCTTCTCTTCTCCATGCTGAACACCCCCAGCTCCCTTAGCCTGTCCTTGTAGCAGAGCTGCTCCAGCCCCACAGTCCTCTCCACAGCCCTCCTCTGGATCCTTTCCCTCTATCAGGTCCATCCTATACCCCATAACCCAAAGCTGGAGGCTGGAGGTTGTCTTTTAGCATATTTTTGGCTGTCACCACAACTTTCTGTCTCCTAAAGAGGGTTGTTATATGGATGGGGGTAGACCTGGGTGCTATCAGATGGTACAGCCCAGAAAGTGGAAGCAGCTTACAAGCTGCAAGCTGTGGATCCCTGCACTCACAGAGCTGTGCAGAGACTGGAGGGGAGAATAAATCTGATGAAGAGCAACTGAAGGAGCTGGGGATGGTTAGCTTGGAAATGAGGAGAATGAGGGGAGACCTCATTGCTCTCTACAGCTACCTGACAGGAGGTTGTGGAGAGGTTGGTGCTGGTCTCTTCTCACAGGTGATTAAGTGCTAGAACAAGAGGGAATGGCCTCAAGCTGTGACTGGGTTAGGGTTAGACTGGACAGTAGGAAACATTTTTCCCAGCAAGAGTGGTCAGGGATTGGAATGTGCTGCCCAGGGAGGTGGTGGAGTCCCCAAGCCTGGCTGTGTTTCAGGGTGGTTTGGATGTGGTGCTTGGGGCTCTGGTTTAGGGGTGACCCTTGTAGAGTCGGTTTAAGGGTTGGACTTGGTGATGCTGAGGGTCTGTTCCAACCTGAATGTTGATTTCTGTGATCCTGTAGTGCACCGAAATGGTTAAGCCAACAGACAAGGTGCACGCCCTTGGTCATGGAGAGGCTCTCCAGGCATCTCAGATTTGCTTTGATTGCTGGAGGGCTGGCTCAAGCCTCCTGCTTCCTATTTGCTTTTTGGTGGAACTCAAGAGCTTTTCACTTTGAAGCACAAAGTGTTTTGGGGCCCCTTTGGAAACCAGCTTTGTTGAGAAGAGGCACTGCTGCTTTACCAAGAAGCTGAGGCTCTCAGGCTGGCAGCATCTGAATCTTTAATAAAGGAAGGACATGTTTCTATCAGAGTTTCCTGTTTTGAACCCTGTAGGTTAAGGAGTAAGAAGTGGTCAGAGGTGGGAGAGTTGTCATTTGGGTCAAGGTTGTCTCCTTGTGTTTTCATCTTTGTGTGTACACCAATGAATTATCATGTTTCTATTACAGCTTTGCATTTCTGCATTATTGTTCCCCCCTCCCACCCCTCCTCAGTTCTATTTAAGGCTGCTAACTTTAAGGAAGTCTAAACAAGGTTTCCTGTCAGGAATGGTCCAGATGATTTGCCTTCTTCAGCCCAGAAGGCAAATCATATCCTGGGCTGCAGCCAGTGGAGTTCGGGCAGCAGGTTGAGAGGGGGATTCTGCCCCTGGACTCTGCTCAGACCTCACCTCCAATCCTGCCTCCAGCTCTGGGGTCCCCAGCAGGAGAAGGACACAGAGCTGCTGGAGTGAGGCCAGAGGAGGCCACATAGATGATCCCAGGGCTGGAGCAGGCTGAGGGAGCTGGGGGTGTTCAGCCTGGAGAGGAGAAGCTCCAGGGGCACCTCAGAGCTGCCTGCCAGCAGCTGAAGGGATCCTGCAGGAAGGCTGCAGAGAGACTTTTGCTGAGGGTGGAAAAGGGGCCAAGGGGGAATGGTTTGGAGCTGAGGCAGAGCAGTGCTCGAGTGGAGCTGAGGATGATGAGACTGAGGGTGGTGAGAGTCTGGCACAGGCTGCCCAGGGAGGCTGTCTCCTGCTTGGAGGTGTTGAAGGCCAAGCTGGATGAGGCCTTGAGCATCTGAGAGGTGTTCCTGGGCATGGTGGGAAGGTTGGAGGAGATGAGCTCTGAGCTCCCTTCTAACCTAAGCTGTTCTATGAGATACATCTAGTCCTGCCTGAGGCAGGTGGTTAGGTTAGGAGGCCTCTCAAGGTCCTCATCAGGACATTTTCTGTGGCTCTGGGCTGATTTCATTTCGTAGGAGGCTGTGGTCGTTATGCTGATAGAGTTTTGCTGTAGCATTTCAGGTGGATATTTATTGGAGGAGCAAATAATAGCTAATTATAGCACAATTACTGCTGCTGCTTTGGACAAATGTCTCTGAAAATTCAAGAGGAAGCCATCTGATGTTCCATTTCTTTTCAGACCAGCATGGTGCTATGGCTGTGATGAATTTTTTTCCAGGAGCTTTGTGGGTTTTGGTTGATTTTCCCCCCCCTTCCCCCTCCCCAATCTGCTTAAGTATATTAATGTTTTCAGAGGTCAAAGGTAAGCTTTCCAGTGGATGCCAAATGAAGATGGATGGGAGGAAAATGACATTTACTTCTTGTTACTGCACATTGTTTGAATTTGACCAAGGGCAAAACAAAGAGCAACCTTCCCTCCACCTCCCCATGCACACAGAGCAGACAGGCAGACACCTTCCCATCACCTGCTTCCCCTGCACACCTGGCCCAGGAATACCTCCTTTGTGTAAGCAAAGCATCATCCTGCCAGAGTCAGGAGTCCAATGGCTTCCATGTCCAGACAGCTGGAGTTTCCCTTTGCAGAGCATCTCCTCTAGCTGGTGTGAGTGGACTCTGTAAATAAAAGGAGATCAAATATTTATATTAGGAAAACACAGCTAATGGGAACCAGAACCATGTTATCATTTCCTGTCCTGGCTGGGTTTGGAGCTGATGATTTTTATCAGGGGAAGGGACTGTACCCTCCTCCCCGTTCACACACTTCTGGCACGCTGGAGGCCCTGTGAAAACATCAATGTGGTGGGAATGGAGCCTCTCTCCTTCCAGTGGGAGCAGTGGCCAGCCCCAGGCTTCAACAGCAGAGCAGTGTGCAACAGCTTTGGGTTCAGAGCAAGCAGCAGAGCTCCAGGCAAGGGCTGAACCTGATTTATGCCCGTCATTTCCACTCTTGCCCCCAGATGATGATGGGAGCCCAGGCCAGCCATGTGCCTCAGCAATCACAGCCACTCTCTGCTTGGAGGCACCCAGCCTGGCCTTGTGCATGTTGTTTCACAAGGCAGAGCCATGGATCGTAGCACTCTCAGGGCTGGAAGGGAGCTCAAGGGTCATTCAGTTCCAACCCCCTGCCATGGCCAGGGTGTGGTGGGTTGAAATTCCCCCTCCCCAACGTTCAGTTTGCCAGGGCAGCTCAGCTGGAAGCAAATGAAAGCTGTATTTACATGCAAAACTACCATCTACAATGGCATGCAATGGATAGGTACCAAATAGACAGGACCTACAGGTATTTACAGCTAATAAACAGCACAAGGATCCTCCCTGCCCACCCCTTACCCCCTTGTACACGAAAGGGACAAGGGAAAGGAGCAGAGATATAATTTTGCTAGACTTAGCCAAAACAATGCAGCCAAGGTCAAGCAGAAGCCAGTTAGTTATCTCTCCCAGAGCAAAGAGGAGAGGGAGTGTTTTGGTACAACTAGTTTAAGTCCCTTATCTCTCCACTGGGATTGTTCAGAGCTCTCATTGCTTTCTTTTTCACACCCAAGAGTGATTTATTTACATTTTACTACTTTCTGTTCAAGATCTGTGGAAAATTTTTAAAGGCCATAGCCTGAAACTACCACACAGGGACACCTCACACTGCAGCAGGTTGCTCACAGCCACAGCCAGCCTGGCTGCAAACACCTCCAGGCAGGAGGCTGCCACCACCTCCCTGGGCAACCTCTGCCAGGCTCTCCCCAGCCTCACTGGGAAGAATTTCTTCCTCCTCTCCAGTCTCAATCTGCCCTCCTCAAGCTTCAATCCATTCCCTCTCATCCTATCATTCCCAGCCCTTGGCAAAAGTCCCTTCCTGGCTTTCTTTTAGCTCCCTTCAGGTACTGGGAGGCTGCTCTGAGGTGTCCCTGGAGAATTCTCCAGGCTGAGCAGCCCCAACTCTCTCAGCCTGGCCCCACAGGCGAGGTTCTGCAGCCCTCTGATCACCTTGGTGGCCTCCTCTGGAGCCTCTCCAGCAGCTCCAGGTCTCTCTCGTGCTGGGGGCCCCAGAACTGGAGGCAGTGCTGCAGGTGGGGTCTGAGCAGAGCAGAGGGGCAGAATGCCCTCCCTGTGCTGCTGCTCTCCCTGCCCTGGCTGCAGCTCAGCACACAGCTGCCTGCTGGGCTGCCAGGGACCACTGCTGGCTCCTGGGGAGTTTGTCACCACCTGACACCCCCAAGGCCTTCTCCTCCAGGCTGCTCTCAGCCACTCCTCACCCAGCCTGGATTTGTGCTTGGGGAAGGAACAAGCCAATTTTGTAGCCATTTGCAATGCCCTTTATTTGTAGCAGGTAGCACCCAGGCCCCTGCTGTTGCCCAGCCTGCAGGAAGAATGTTCTCCAGATGGTGCTGACTGTTGATGCTTTTATTCCCTCTGCTTGCACACAGCAGCACTCTGCCCAAAACATGGGGAACTGGCAAATAAAAACACTTCTGCTTTTACAAGGTGCCATGTGATTTGCTGACATGTCTTAGCAGGCTGATGAGCAGTGCTTGGTGGTGGTGGGGACTGGATGAAGCCCAGCACCCCAGCTTCCCCAGATCATAGCCAGCATGGCCCCAGCTTGGGAGGGACTTCGCCTTCTCAATCACATCAGGAGAAGTGCGGCCAGCAGGGCCAGGGAAGTGATTCTCCCCCTCTGCTCCACTCTGCTGAGACCAGACTCGAGGAGCCTCCAGGTAAAAACAGTGTAATTAGCATAATATCATCAGCTCCTGCTCCACCACCACCAATACTGCACCCATCTCAGAGCTGGGGGCAAGACCCCCACCAGCCAAGATCATAGAATCAGCCAGGTTGGAAGTGACCTCAGAGATGGGCATTGGGTCCAACCTATTACCTTATACCTTATGACTAACTAGGGCCGTGGCTCTGGGTGTCACATGCACTCCTTTGTTGAGCACCTAAGGGAGACCACCCAGAGGAGCTCAGCCCCAAGAAGGATGCCCAGCCAGCACCTATGGGTGATACTGGAGGAGTCATCAATCATTGCCCTACCTCACCAGGGGACCACCAGGCCCCCCAGCCTCTGTTGTCACCACCACCCAGTGTGCACCATGGGCACTCACCAGCAATAAGAGGAGGATCCCTCAGCCCAGATGAGCTCAGCCTGGGGCTACTGCCTTTCCTGGGGGGATTAAATAGGGGAGTGGGTGGGGAGGGCACAGTGGCCACACCTGGGGTGGGACGAGACTCCACCAGAGCCCAGGTGCTCTGGGATCTGAGGGGAAAAAGGGCGGGGGGGGGGGGGGAAGGGGCAAGTGAGGGACTTTTTTGGGGGGTTGGGTAGTGATGGGAGTGGGGGGAATGGAGAGAAAAGATAGGGATGGGTAGATTTAGATTGGATGTTTGGGGGTGGTGGTGGTGTTCTTCCCCATGGGGGTGGTGAGAGCCTGGCAGAGGCTGCCCAGGGAGGTGGTGGAAGCCTCCTGCCTGGAGGTGTTTGCAGCCAGGCTGGAGGTGGCTGTGAGCAACCTGACCTGGTGTGGGGTGTCCCTGGCCATGGCAGGGGGTTGGAGCTGGATGGTACTTGGGGTCCCTTCCAGCCCCAGAAATTCTATGATTTTATGATTCTAAAACAATTTTGCAGTTTAGGCTGGATGTTAGGAAGAAGTTCTTCCCAGCAAGAGAGATTGGCCATTGGGATGTGCTGCCCAGGGAGGTGGTGGAGTCACCATCCCTGGAGGTGTTTAAAATAAGACTGGAGGAGGCACTTGGTGCCATGGGTTAGTTGGTAAGATGATGTTGGGTGATAGGTTGGACTTGATCTCTCAGGTCTTTTCCAACCTGGTTAATTCTGTGATTCTGTGACCACAGCTGGAGCTCTGGGTCCAGTTCTGAAGTCTCTGTTCCAGGAAGGATCTGGAGGTGCTGGAAGGTGTCCAGAGAAGGGCCACGAGGAGGAGCAGAGGGCTGGAGCTGCTCTGCTGTGAGGACAGACTGAGAGAGTTGGGGTTGTGCAGGCTGGAGAGGAGAAGGCTCCCAGGAGACCTTCTGGTGGCCTTGCAGGATCTGCAGGGGGCTCCAAGAAAGCTGGGGAGGGACTTTTGAGGGGGTCAGGGAGTGACAGGACTGGGGGGATGGAGCAAAACTAGAAGTGGTGAGATTGAGCTTGGATGTGAGGAAGAAGTTGTTGCCCATGAGGGTGGTGAGGCACTGGCAGAGGTTGCCCAGGGAAGTGGTGGAAGCCTCATCCCTGGATGTTTTGCAGCCAGGCTGGATGTGGCTCTGGGTAACCTGATCTAATGTGAGGGGTCCCTCCCCAGCTTCCTTGTAGCCCCCTTCAGATACTGGCAGGCCACAATCAGGTCTCCTTGCAGCCTTCCCTTCTCCAGACCGAACAGCCCCAACTCTCTCAGCCTGTCCTCATAGCAGAGGAGCTCCAGCCCTTTGCTCACCCTCGTGGCCCTCCTCACTGGCAGGTTTGCTGCTTCCTGGAACTGCAGAGACAAAAACCTTAGCTGTGGTCTGGGCACAGGGCAGCCAGGAAGAGAAACCAATTCCAAGAATTCCAACAGCATCAGAAGGATAAATTGAGTCAACCTTGAGAGAAGGAGGCATGGGGCTGGGGTGGGGCTTGCTTGGCTGCTTCTTCCTTCCATGTCTCTGGCTTGGGGTGATAGATCTATCTTTTTTTTTTTTTTTTCCTTTTAATTAAAACTTGAATTATGTGGCTTTGCTTCCCACCTCTGAGCAGTATTTCACAGCAAATTCATCCCTAATAGCAAGCAGTCAAGGGTAAGGAATGGCTCGCTGAGCCACGGGCACTGTTAATTACCGCAGAGGAAACCTCTGGGTTTAAAACAAATTAGCCCTCGTTAAGCCTGGGTCTCTTTCCACACAGACCAGCTCCCAGGGTGGGAAACTGCACTTTGCAGCTGAGAAATCCCTGGCAGGGACGTGGCCAGGCTGGCACAGGTGCACTCCCTCGTTTGGTCCGTGTCAGAGATCCGCGATCGCTGAGCTCAAGTCAAAACCCGTGACCCAAGAGGGAAGTTTAGGCTTGAGCTTAGCAAGAAGCTCTTCACAGCCAAGAGAGATTGGCCTTTGGGATGGGCTGCCCAGGGAGGTGGTGGGGTCAGCGTCCCTGGAGGTGTTCAAGAAGAGCCTGGATGAGGCACTCAGTGCCATGGTCTGGTTGATTAGACAGGGTTGGGTGATTGGTTGGACTTGATGATCTTGGAGGTCTCTTCCAACCTGGCTGATTCTGTGATTCTGGGACTTCCCGCTCGCCCCCTTCCCGCTTCCCTCGCCCCCTTCCCGCTTCCCTCGCCCCCTTCCCCGCTTCCCTCGCCCCCTTCCCGCTTCCCTCGCCCCCTTCCCGCTTCCCTCGCCCCCTTCCCCCTTCCCTCGCCCCCTTCCCCCTTCCCTCGCCCCCTTCCCGCTTCCTTCGCCCCCTTCCCCTTTTCCTTGCCCCCTTTCCGCTTCCCTTGCCCCGTTCCCCTTTCCCTTGCCCCCTTCCCACTTCCCTTGCCCCCTTCCCCTTTTACTTCACCCTTCCCCGTTTCCTTGCCCCCTTCCCCGTTTCCTTGCCCCCTTCCCCGTTTCCTTGCCCCCTTCCCGCTTCCCTTGCCCCCTTCCCGCTTCCCTTGCCCCCTCCCCTCTCCCTTGCCCCCTTCCCCTCTCCCTTGCCCCCTTCCCCTCTCCCTTGCCCCCTTCCCCTCTCCCTTGCCCCCTTCCCCTCTCCCTTGCCCCCTTCCCCTTTCCCTTGCCCCCTTCCCCTTTCCTTGCCCCCTTCCCCTTTCCCTTGCCCCCTTCCCCTTTCCCTTGCCCCCTTCCCGCTTCCCTTGCCCCCTTCCCGCTTCCCTTGCCCCCTTCCCGCTTCCCTTGCCCCCTTCCCGCTTCCCTTGCCGCCTTCCCCTTCCCTTGCCGCCTTCCCCTTTCCCTTGCCGCCTTCCCCTTCCCCTTGCCGCCTTCCCGCTTCCCTTGCCCCCTTCCCCTTTCCCTTGCCCCCTTCCCCTTTCCCTTGCCCCCTTCCCCTTCCCTTGCCCCCTTCCCCTTTCCCTTGCCGCCCCTTCCCCTTTCCCTTGCCGCCTTCCCCTTTCCCTTGCCGCCTTCCCCTTTCCCTTGCCGCCTTCCCCTTTCCCTTGCCGCCTTCCCCTTTCCCTTGCCGCCTTCCCCTTTCCCTTGCCCCCTTCCCCTTTCCCTTGCCGCCTTCCCCTTTCCCTTGCGCCCTTCCCGCTTCCCTTGCATCTCTACTACCCCACCAGGGTGACACCCAAGCCTCTGTGCCCATGAGGGTCCCATCTCACTCCTGGAGGTGGCTGTTGGCCACCAGCAGCTGGAGTCCAGCAGGCTGGCTGGCAGGGTGAGCCAGCTCCTGGGCAGTCTTGGTGCTAAGCACATCTGAACAGCTTGGCTGCTGCAGGGTTAGCAGTAAGGGAAAAGAGGAAAATACCCTCTTTCTTCCTTGCTTAGGGAGAGGAAGGAGACCTTTGACTGTCCCCTTGGACTCAGCTCTGGTGAGGCCACCCCTCAAGTGCTGTGTCCAGTTTTGGGCACCTCAGTGCAGGAGAGATGTGGAGGTGTTGGAGCCAGGGCAGAGGAGGGCAAGGAAGCTGAGGAGGTCCTGGAGAATAAATCTGATGGAGAGAGACTGAAGGAGCTGGGGATGGTTAGTGTGACACAGAGGAGGCTGAGGGGAGACCTCATGGCTGTCTACAGCTACCTGAAAGGAGGTTGTGGAGAGGCTGCTGCTGGTCTCTTCTCCCAGGTGATTAGTGCCAGAACAAGAGGGAATGGCCTCAAGCTGTGACTGGGTAGGGTTAGACTGGGCAGTAGGAAACATTTCTCCCAGCAAGAGTGGTCAGGGACTGGCAGAGGCTGTCCAGGGAGGTGGTGGAGTCCCCAAGCCTGGCTGTGTTTCAAGGTGGTTTGGATGTGGTGCTTGGGGCTGTGGTTTAGCGGTGACCCTTGCAGAGCAGGGTGAATGGTTGGTCTTGGTGATGCTGAGGCTCTGCTCCAACCTGCATGGTTCTGTGACTTCTGCCACAGGGCTTTTGCCCCAGCTGGGCTGGCAGGAGGGATCTGCTTGCTCTCATGGACAGAGTCTGGGTTTTGCTTGTTTGCTTGGTTTACTTTGTTATCAAAACTTGGCTGTGGCTCTGAAGTTGTTTGTACTTGGAGGCCTTCTGTAGGGTACTTCACAGTCAGCCCAAAAGGCTGAAGTGGTTGCTGGAGACCAAACACTGAAGCCTGTGCAAACTGTGGCATGTTTGAAGATGCTTTCCTGCATTCTTTTGGAGGCACTTGAGGAGTGAATCCACAGGAGAATCCTAGTAAAGAGAGTGAAATGTGGCCTATAATGAGCACTTTAATTGTATGGTTTGATTGGAACAGGTTGCCCAGGGAGGTGGTGGAAGCCTCCTGCCTGGAGGTGTTTGCAGCCAGGCTGGCTGTGGCTGTGAGCAAGCTGCTGCAGTGTGAGGTGTCCCTGACCGTGGCAGGGGGGTTGGGACTGGCTGCTCCTTGAGGTCCCTTCCAGCCCTGACAATTCTGCGTTCACAGCCATGCCATGTATGGGCCCTGCTGCCTTGCTGAGACACCTCCCAGATCTTTCCTGTTATTAAAGGCATTGACACTCTGGTACCAGGAGCAGAAACCCCCCTTCAGCTGGCTAGAAATCAGCAATAACATTTTGACATCTGTGCAACAGTTTAAGATGAATTATTCAGCACATAGATTGGTGCTGTTTGAGCAACCAGCACATCTCTGCCCATTTGCTGCTGTCAGGCCCTGCTGGAGGTATCATTGATGCCAGTGGGAGCTGAGCACATGGGCTGGGAGTAGGTTTTGGCCCATAGCCTGGAACAGCATTTGACAGCACCCCTGCAGAAGATGATAGGAATAATCTGCTTTGCTTCCAGCAAAAGACAGAAAGACAATGCCAGGGCTCCTTTTCTTAGAGTATTTGAAGCCTGTGTGGGAAAAAATACCTCAAGAATAAAAGAAATCATGAATTGTTTCAGTGATTCAGTGCTGCTTTAAAGAGTGAAGCTTGCAAGTGATGTAAATGATCTCAGTGTATTGCATATGAGTCTCCAGGAGCCCTCAGCATCTACTCCCTACTGGGAGCAGACCTGGAGTACAAACAGGCAGCAGGTCTAGGCCAGTCCCCTGCTTCTGCCAGGTCAGAGGGTGAGAGTAAAGCAGTCACTCATTGCTGTCAGCAACAAAAAAATTCATGAGAGTCACCAATTAAGCAGCATCTGATTTGGAAAAGCAAAGCAAACTGTTCTTTAAGGACTGTGCTCACAGGATCACAGAACCATTAAGGCTGGAAAAGACCTTGAAGATCATCGAGCCCAACCCTAACCCAGCTGCCATGGCCACTAAACCATGTCCTGGAGCAGCACAGCTGCAGCTTCCTGAGCACCTCCAGGCATGGGGACTCCACCACCTCCCTGGGCAGCCTGTTCCAACCCCTCACCACTCTCACACTCAAGAAGTTTTTCCTCATGACCAGCCTAGCCCTCCCCTGGCACAGCTTCAATCCATTGCTTCCCATCCTGTCCCTGGGTGCCTGGGAGAAGAGACCAACCCCAGCCTCACTCCAGCCTCCTTTCAGGGAGCTGTAGAGAGCAATGAGGTCTTCCTTCAGCCTTCTCTTCTCCACACTGAACACCCCCAACTTCCTCAGCTGCCCCTTAAATGATGCCCTCCAAACCCCTCCCCAGCCTGGTTGCTCTTCTCTGGACACTCTCCAGCTCCTCAGTGTCTTTCCTGTGCTGTGGCACCCAGAACTGAACTCAGTGCTCAAGCTGTGGCCTCCCAGGGCTGAGTCCAGAGGCACCAGCACTGCCCTGCTCCTGCTGGCCACACTGGCTTTGATCCAGGCCAGGATGCCCTTGGCCTTGGATTGTTATAGTTGTCCACTGCTGCTTATCTAGCAGGCATAAAACTGGGAGCAGTGAGTGAAGAGCAGAGTGAGCAGCAACATCAGCTGCTCTAGTTAGGAGGTGTCCCTGCCCATGGCAGGGAGGGTGGAGCAGATGGTCTCTGAGGTCCCTTCCAACCTGAGCTGTCCTCTGATTCTAAACACCATGCAGCTCTGGAGGCTCAGGTGCAGTGCTCCAGCTGGAGGTGGGACCTGGCTTGCTCAGCCAGCCCTTGCCAAGGTGATTTGTGCAGCTGGGGGCAACCCTGGAGTGGCTGTGCAGTCAGCACCACTCAGGGACCCTCGAGTGGCATTGTCACAGGGACTTCAACTCCGTGTCTGAACTCCCCTGCTGCCTTTCATCTGATCATTGCCCACTGTGCCTCCCTCTGGGACAGGAGGAGATTATCCCTCCCAGGGAGGAAAAGAGGCACAGAGAGATGCCAGGCCCAATGTTAACAGTGATTTTCATCTCTGCCTAGATGGAGACATCTCTGGGGGGTGCTGTCCAAACCTCCTGTCTGGGCAGTTTGTCCCCTGCCTGCCACTACAAAACTGGCTTGGAGAGACTCACTGCCTCAGGTGGGAAATTCCTGAGTGGGGACAAGAACTGAATCCTGGATCAGAGGAAGAGACCTTACTAGTGTAGGGCTGGGATGGGGAGGGGGTGTGTGCAGAAGACCAAAAGGACCCAGGGAGGGGAGTTTGGAGGACATGGCATATGAGGAGTGGCTGAGGGAGCTGGCCTTGGTCAGTGTGGAGAAGAGAAGGCTGAAGGGAGACCTCATTGCACACTACAGCTCCCTGAAAGCAGGCTGGAGTGAGGCTGGGGTTGGTCTCTTCTCCCAGCTAGAGAGAGGCAATGAGGTGAAGCTGCGCCAGAGGAAGGTTAGGTTGGACAGGAGGAAAAACTCCTTGAGTGAGAGAGTGGTGAGGGGTTGGAGCAGGCTGCCCAGGGAGGTGGTGGAGGCTCCATCCCTGGAGGTGTTCAGGAAGCTGTAGCTGTGGTGCCTCAGGATATGGTTTAGTGGCCATGGGAGATGGGTTAGGGATGGACTTGATGATCTTAAACATCTTTTCCAGCCTTAGTGATTCTCTGATTCTATGAAAGAGTCAAAGTAATGAATGCATGAGGAAAAAGAAGGCTAGCTGGGTTTATTGCTGCTTGCTTGGAGGGCTGTGTGCAGCTTGTGAGCATCCCTTAATGAGTGATGCAGCAGCCCTGTGCCGGTCTCAATAAAACCCTCCCGGTGCACAATGCCAGCTCCTGATTGCTCCCGTGGCCAAGCAGCCCCTGTGGGGCTGTCACTGCAGCTGTGCACTGCACACACTGTGGCTGCCTGCAGGAGAGCCACACACTCAAATCATTGAGCAGCTTTCCTTACCTCCCATCTGATGGTTTTGTTTTACAGAATTAGTCAGGTTGGAAGATACCTCAGCGATCATCAAGTCCAGCCTCTCACCCAGCACCATCTCATCCACTAAACCATGGCACCAAGGGCCTCATCCAGGCTCTTCCTGAACACCTCCAGGGGTGGTGACTCCACCACCTCCCTGGGCAGCACATCCCAATGGCCAATCTCTCCTTCTGGGCAGATTTTCTTCCTCACCTCCAGCCTAAACATCCCCTGGCACAGCTTGAGACTGTGGCCTCTTCTTCTGGTGCTGGGTGCCTGGGAGAAGAGGCCAACCCCCTCCTGGCTACAACCTCCCTGCAGGGAGTTGGAGAGAGCAAGAAGGTCTCCCCTGAGCCTCCTCTTCTCCAGGCTAAGCAACCCCAGCTCCCTCAGCCTCTCCTCACAGGGCTGTGCTCCAGACCCCTCCCCAGCTTTCTTGCCCTTCTCTGGACACCTTCCAGCAGCTCAACATCTTTCCTAACCTGAGGGGCCCAGAACTGGATACAGGACTCAAGGTGTGGCCTCAGCAGTGCTGAGCACAGGGCACAATGACTTCCCTGCTCCTGCTGGCCACACTGTTCCTGCTGCAGGCCAGGATGCCCTTGGCCTTCTTGCCCCCTGGGCACACTGCAGGCTCCTGTTCAGCTGCCGTCCACCAGTCCCCCCAGGTCCCTCTCTGCCTGGCTGCTCTCAGCCCCTCTGACCCCAGCCTGTAGCACTGCCTGGGGTTGCTGTGGCCAATGTGCAGAACCCAGCACGTGGGTGTGTTCAGTCTCATGCCTGCAGGAAGGCTGCAGAGATGCTTTTGCTGAGGGTGCCTGGAGACAGGACTGTGCCTGAGCAGCAACAGGAACAGCCACAACAACAACAAGAGCAGGACCAAGGCTCTCCTTCATTTCCTTTCTGTGCAGCTTTCCAAACAGTGCATCAAACCACTGCTGCCTGGAAATTTCCAGGCCCATTTCCTGCCTGCTGCATGCTCATAAAGCAAGATTGGCTGCACAGCCCAGAGCTGCAGGACTGCAAGAAAGTCAATAAAGAGCTGACCACCTCCCTCCCCTCTGTCAGCAGCAGTTGTTCAGATGCTTTTGCCTCATCTGCCTTATTAAAACCCACACTTGGCTCCCACAGAGACAGCTACCCAGGAACCTTGAAGAAGAGGGATGGAAAAAAAAAGGAGAAGGCTGAAAAAGAAGAGAAGGCTCTGAGGAGACCTTCTTGTGGCCTTCCAGGATCTGAACAGGCCTACAAGAAAGCTGGGGAGGGACTTTTTAGAGGGTCAGGGAGTGATAGGACTGGGGGGGATGGAGCAAAACTGGAAGTGGGGAGATTGAGATTGGATCACATCCTGGGCTGCAGCAAGAGAAGTGTGGCCAGCAGGGCCAGGGAGGGGATTCTGCCGCTCTGCTCCAATCTGCTGAGACCACAGCTGGAGCTCTGGGTCCAGCTCTGGAGCCTCTGTGCCAGGAAGGATCTGGAGGTGCTGGAAGGTGTCCAGAGAAGAGCAACGAGGATGAGCAGAGGGCTGGAGCTGCTCTGCTGTGAGGACAGCCTGAGGGAGTTGGGGTTGTGCAGGCTGGAGAGGAGAAGGCTCTGAGGAGACCTTCTGGTGGCCTTGCAGGATCTGCAGGGGGCTCCAAGAAAGCTGGGGAGGGACTTTTGAGGGGGTCAGGGAGTGATAGGACTGGGGGGGATGGAGCAAAACTAGAAGTGGGGAGATTCAGGTTGGATGTGAGGAAGAAGTTGTTGGCCATGAGGGTGGTGAGAGCCTGGCAGAGGTTGCCCAGGGAGGTGGTGGAAGCCTCCTGGCTGGAGGTGTTTGCAGCCAGGCTGGCTGTGGCTGTGAGCAAGCTGCTGCAGTGTGAGGTGTCCCTGGCCGTGGCAGGGGGTTGGGACTGGATGATCCTGGAGGTCCCTTCCAGCCCTGACAATTCAATGCAACAGCAGTGAGCATCCTCCAGCTAGGTCTTGCAGGAAGCTTGAAGAGTGCTTGTAGTGAGAAAAGAACCCAGAAAGGCAGCTTCAGTGAAACAAGGAAAACTTCTGGCTCTGCCACCTACAGCACAGCACAGAGGCAGGAAGATGATGCAGATGATGGTGATGATTAGTTTCCTGCAGCAATGAGCAGAGTTAAGGAGCTCCCTCCTGGATTGAGGGGTTGAATGTTTAAACATCTCTGTGGATAGGTTTCTGCTTGTGTCTACAGACCTCACCTCTGCAACAAAAAGGCAGGGTGAGAGGGGCAGAGTTTGGCTGAGGGAGCTGGGGTTGCTTAGCCTGGAGAAGAGGAAGCTCAGGGGAGACCTTCTTGCTCTCTGCAACTCCCTGAAGGGAGGTTGGAGCCAGGTGGGGGTTGGTCTCTTCTCCCAGGCAGCCAGCACCAGAACAAGAGGACACAGTCTCAAGCTGTGTCAGGGGAGGTTTAGGCTGGAGGTGAGGAGAAAGTTCTTCCCAGAGAGAGCTGTTAGCCATTGGGATGTGCTGCCCAGGGAGGTGGTGGAGTCCCCATCCCTGGAGGTGTTCAAAAGGGGATTGGATGTGGCACTTGGAGCCATGGTTTAGTTGGTCATGAGGTGTTGGGTGACAGGTTGGACTTGATGATCCTTGAGGTCTTTTCCAACCTCATTGATTCTGTGATTCTGTACTGCAAAGCAGATCTGAGTGTGTGGTTGGAAGGATGCTCTTTGTGTGTTGTTCTGTTCCCATTATGTAAGAGGAAATGCTGGGATGTTTGCCAGGCTTTGAGGGGCATCCATCAGGAATCCCTACCCCACCACCACCATCACCTTCCTCAGGCCTACTCACCTTTAAATGGGGGAAGGGGGGAAACAAAAGAGGGAGAACTTTAACAGCAAGATCATTGCTTTAGCTTAATATTGTGAGATTTCAGAGATTGGATTTTCTGAGAGTAATGAAATGAAGCCTGAGTTGAGCCATGAATTTGATTGCAGTTAATTTGATTCTGGAGCTGCTCCACAAAGCTGAGCCATTAGCTTTAACCTCACACACTTTGGGTTGGTCCAAAGTGATGGGGTTTAAGATGTATATGTATATACACATACATAAGATGAAAAATCTCTTGCTAGGATCACAGGCTCACAGGAGGTTAGGGTTTGGAAGGGACCTCTGGAGAGCTTCCAGTCCAAGCCCCCTTGCCAGAGCAGGAGCAGAGAATCCAGCACAGGGCACACAGGAACACAGCCAGATGGGGCTGGAAAGGCTCCAGAGAAGGAGACTCCACAACCTCTCTGGGCAGCCTGCTCCAGGACTCTGGGAGCCTCACAGGGAAGAAGTTCCTCCTCATGCTGAGCTGGAACCTCCTGTGCTGCAGTTTGCATCCATTGCCCCTTGGCCTATCCCAGGGTGCAGCTGAGCAGAGCCTGTCCCTGTCCCCTCCCTCCTGACCCCCAGCCCTCAGCTCTTGATAGACATTGATCAGATCCCCTCTCAGCCTTCTCCTCTCCAGACTAAGCACCCCCAGGGCTCTCAGCCTCTCCTCCCCAGGCAGTCTCCAGTGCCTTCAGCATCCTTGCAGCCCTCCCTTGGACTCTCTCCAGCAGATCCCTGTCCCTCCTGAGCTGGGGAGCCCAGAGCTGGATGCAATATTCCAGGGGAGGTCTCAGCAGGGCAGAGCAGAGGGGGAGGAGAACCTCCCTGGCTCTTCTGGCCACACTCTTGTGGAGAAGTGGAAAAGGAAGGACATGGTGGTAGCACCGAGGCTCTTTCCAGTTCTCACATTGCTTAATGAGACTGGTCATGGATTCATAGGTTCACTGAATGGTTTGGTTGGAAGAGAGCTTAAAGATCATCCAGTTCCAACCCCCTGCCATGGGCAGGGACAGCTCCCACTAGAGCAGGAATAGGAATGCTCTTGTCAGAAAAGTTCTTCTTTGGCTGAAACTCACAGCTTCTAGTTGCTTGATTTGCTCCTACAGACTTCAGATTGGAAGTGCTCCTCTGGGTAGTATTTGCCAAGGTCTTGCTTCTGGGTCGGGGCAATCCCAGGCACTGATACAGGCTGGGCAGGGACTGGCTGGAGAGCAGCCCTGAAGAAAAGGACCTGGGGGTGCTGGGGGAGGAGAAGCTCCACAGGAGCCAGCAGGGAGCACTTGCTACCCAGAGAGCCAAGCAGAGCCTGGGCTGCAGCAAGAGAAGCACAGCCAGCAGGGCCAGGGAGGGGATTCTGCCCCTCTGCTCCACTCTGCTGAGACCACAGCTGGAGCTCTGGGTCCAGCTCTGGAGCCTCTGTGCCAGGCAGGATCTGGAGGTGCTGGAAGGTGTCCAGAGAAGGGCCATGAGGAGGAGCAGAGGGCTGGAGCTGCTCTGCTGTGAGGACAGCCTGAGGGAGTTGGGGTTGTGCAGGCTGGAGAGGAGAAGGCTCCCAGGAGACCTTCTTGTGGCCTTGCAGGATCTGCAGGGGGCTCCAAGAAAGCTGGGGAGGGACTTTTGAGGGGGTCAGGGAGTGATAGGACTGGGGGGGATGGAGGAAATCTAGAAGTGGTGAGATTGAGCTTGGCTGTGAGGAAGAAGTTGTTGCCCATGAGGGTGGTGAGAGCCTGGCAGAGGTTGCCCAGGGAGGTGGTGGAAGCCTCCTGCCTGGAGGTGTTTGCAGCCAGGCTGGCTGTGGCTGTGAGCAACCTGCTGCAGTGTGAGGTGTCCCTGGCCATGGCAGGGGGTTGGGACTGGCTGATCCTTGAGGTCCCTTCCAGCCCTGACCATTCTGTGATTCTATGATGCCAGCCATGTGAGATCTGTAGGCAGGATGGAATCTGTATCAGCTGTGGTTATGGCCTGGGGCAGCCTGAATCCTCACCCAAAAGGATGACACATATCCCACACTGCCACCAAGTTCTCAGAGGCAGCACCTCAGTGGTTTTTCAGCCAGCCCTTGCTGGAAAGGAAACAATTTTACATATCAGCAATCTTTTGGGGTTGTTTGGGGCTTTGTTTAATGATTAATAATATTATCCTGCCCTAATTGAAAAATGGGCTGGTGCCCTTCAGACAAAAATGAAGGTGCAGGAATTAGTCTCCAAGCTCTGTGTGATGGATGTGTGTTTTTCCACACTGCAGAAAGCCTTGCCAGAAAAAATTGTCCCCTGTTGTTTGCAGCTGTGTGGCACCATCCTGTCTGGCCTGGCTCGGCTCTGAGAGCCTGGGAAGAGGCAGGGTGAGGATGCTGAAATCCTTTTAGAGGGATTTTATGCACAAACAGGAGGAGGAGGAGGAGAAGGAGGATAATAGAATTGCTAGGGTTGGAAGAGCCCTCAAGGCTCAGCCAGTCCCAACCCCCTGCCATGGCCAGGGACACCTCACACTGCAGCAGGTTGCTCACAGCCACAGCCAGCCTGGCTGCAAACACCTCCAGCCAGGAGGCTTCCACCACCTCCCTGGGCAACCTCTGCCAGGCTCTCACCACCCTCATGGCCAACAACTTCTTCCTCACATCCAATCTGAATCTCCCCACTTCTAGTTTTTGCTCCATCCCCCCAGTCCTATCCCTCCCTGACCCCCTCAAAAGTCCCTCCCCAGCTTTCTTGGAGCCCCCTGCAGATCCTGCAAGGCCACCAGAAGGTCTCCTGGGAGCCTTCTCCTCTCCAGCCTGCACAACCCCAACTCCCTCAGTCTGTCCTCATAGGAAACAGGATGAAGATGAAGATGATGATGATGTGTAGGCTTTGAGCTCTGCTCTCAGCTGTTACTGCTGAGAGAGCCTCACAGGCAGTCGGTGCCAGTCACAGCATTAGTGATTGCCAGCCGGGGTGGGCAGCTGGCCATAACCTCCTCCAGGGCTCCCCTTTGTGGGGGGTTAAACAGCTGTGAATCATTTGATGGAGTAAAATTACTTGGTGGTGCACAGGGTTTGTGCAGAGGGCTTGGTGAACCACTTTCTCTGGGTCTGGAGCACAGCCCTGTGAGGAGAGGCTGAGGGAGCTGGGGTTGCTTAGCCTGGAGAAGAGGAGGCTCAGGGGAGACCTTCTTGCTCTCTCCAATTCCCTGAAGGGAGGTTGTAGCCAGGTGGGGGTTGGTCTCTTCTCCCAGGCAGCCAGCACCAGAACAAGAGGACACAGTCTCAAGCTGTGCCAGGGGAGGTTTGGGCTGGATGTGAAGAAGAAATTCTTCACAGTCAGAGAGATTGGCCATTGGGATGTGCTGCCCAGGGAGGTGGTGGAGTCACCATCCCTGGAGGTGCTTTAGGAAGAGCCTGGATGAGGCTCTTGCTGCCATGGTTGAGTTGATTAGATGGTGCTGGGTGATAGGTTGGACTTGATGATCTCTCAAGTCTTTTCCAATCTGATTATTTCTGTGATTCTGTGAAGGTGAGGTGTGGGTCTCTGATGTGAAGAGCTGGGACAAAACAAAGTCATTCAGATGCCTTTCAGCCATGCTGCTCTCCTGGCATTGTCCAGGCCTAAGAGAAGGTTTCTGGTACCTGAAGGGGCTCCAAGAAGGCTGCAGAGGGACTGTGCCCAAAGGCCTGCAGGGACAGCAGCAGGGGCAAGGGTTTGAAAGGAGAGCAGAGCAGATGGAGATTGGCTGTGAGGAGCAAGTTCTGCCCCAGGAGGCTGCTGCAACACTGCAGCAGGTTGCCCAGGGAGGGAGCTGAGGCTCCATGGCTGGAGCTGTTCAAGGGGAGGCTGGAGAAGGCTGTGAGCAAGCTGCTGTGGTGGAGGATGTCCCTGCTGAGTGCAGGGGGTTGGGCTGGATGCCCTTTGGAGCTCCCTTCCAACCCAAAGCATTCTGTGATTCTCTGATCTCCTGCAGGCTCCATGGAGCAGCCTGGCTTCTGCAGCAGGCTCAGGGTGAGGCCATGTACACATTGGGGGCGGTGAATGGGACAGTCTATAAATGCTTTATTGTCCTCATCTAGAGCTCTTGTATGCTCTCATCAGCTGAACTCTGACTCACCAGACATTTGAGCAGTGCAAGTCAACTCTCTCTGAAGGCATGCAGTGAGAAACATGCCAGAGAGGTTGTGCAGTCTCCTTCTCTGGAGCCTTCCCAGCACCATCTGGCTGTGTTCTTGTGTGACCTGTGCTGGATCCTATGCTCCTGCTCTGTCAGGGGGTTGGACTGGAAGCTCTGCAGAGGTCACTTCCAACCCCTGATGTCCTGTGAGCCTGTGCTCACTGGCCAGCAGGGTGTGAGGAGCCTCCTCCTCTCCTCCTTCCTAGGAGAGCAGAAGGGTCTTGATGGGGAAAGCAATGGTGTGGTGGTGCCATCTTTCTTGGAGGACAACCTGCCCACGGTTTGGGGTTGGGGAAGGAGGAGGATCTGGGGAAGGAGCCGAGAATGCCCCCAGATGGGGAGGGGCACACTAGCTCGGGGGGTGGGGGGGTGGTCTTGTGGGAGCAGCAGGGGGAAGCTGCTCTTCCATATGTCTTCTGCTTGCCAGGGTGGCCTTAGCCACAGCCCTCTGGTCTGTGCATGCCCAGAGAGGACCCTGGGATCCTCCCTAGCTCCTCTAGTGAGGCAGCAGTGAGTGGCATCGGGGGTGGTAGCAAAGGCTGCTGGCATTGCCCTGCTGTTGTGCCACATCCCTTGTCGCTGCCTGCATCGGCTGGCCCGGGGGCAGCCTCCACCCCTTCTCTGGCATCTCTGAACTTGTAGCAAAGGTCCTTTGAGCTACCCTTCGCCTTTGTATTTCAGCCTATTAAGGCAGACAATGAGGAAGTCTGCATTAAAATGCTTCCTTCCATGCCTCCTCCCCGCTGCCGCCCCTGCTCCCAGCCTCATCCTCCCGGTCCCTGGAGGAAACGATGAGCTCTGCCAAGATCCTGCCTCCCAAAAGTAAACAACGTGAGATTTACAATCAAATGTTTTGATTTGCTGGGCCTGACAGGCAGGAGCTGCACCACACGGGCTGAGGAACAGCATCTCCTAGAGAGAGCCAGCGTGAGAGGGAGCATAAAATACACCCAAAGAGCCCAACAGTCCTCTCTCATTGTGGGTCTGTGTGGAATCCCAGGGTCAGGGCAGAGCAGATCACAGAATCATAGCATCACAGAAGTGTCAGGACTGGAAGGGACCTCAAGGCTCAGCCAGTCCCAACCCCCTGCCATGGCCAGGGACACCTCACACTGCAGCAGGTTGCTCACAGCCACAGCCAGCCTGGCTGCAAACACCTCCAGGCAGGAGGCTTCCACCACCTCCCTGGGCAACCTCTGCCAGGCTCTCACCACCCTCATGGCCAACAACTTCTTCCTCACATCCAATCTGAATCTCCCCACTTCTAGTTTTGCTCCATTCCCCCCCAGTCCTATCACTCCCTGACCCCCTCAAAAGTCCCTCCCCAGCTTCATCACCGAACGGTTGAGGTTGGAAGGGACTTCTGGAGATCACCCAGTGCAAGCCCCCTGCCAGAGCAGGCTGGCCTAGAACAGCTTGCATAGGGGCAGCATCAAGGCAAGCTTTGAATGACTCCAGAGAGAGAGATTCCACCACCACCTCCTCTCTGAGCAGCATGCTCCAGTGCTGGAAGGTGTCCAGAGAAGGGCCACGAGGAGGAGCAGAGGGCTGGAGCTGCTCTGCTGTGAGGACAGCCTGAGGGAGTTGGGGCTGTGCAGGCTGGAGATTTTGGCATTCCAGGAGTCTGTGTTTCTGGGATTCTAGGATTGGGGATTCCAGGGAGTGTGGTATTCCAGGAGTTCCAGGATTCTGGGATTGTGGGATTCAGGATCCTGTGCTTCTGGGGTTCCAGGATTGTGGCATTCCAGGAGTCTGTGTTTCTGGGATTCTAGGAATATAGGATTCAGGATTCTGTGGTTCTCTGGATTATGATTCTGGGAGTCTGTGGTTCTGGGATTCTAGGATTGTAGGATTCCAGGATTCTAGGATTCCAGGGGGATTACAGGAATTTGTGTTTCTGGGATTCCAGGATTGTGGGATTCCAGGATTCTGTGTGTCTGGGATTCTAGGATTGGGGATTCCAGGATTCTAGGGCATTCCAGGATTCTGTGTTTCTGGGATTCTAGGATTCTGGGATTCCAGGATTCTGTGTTTCTGGGATTCTGGGATTGTGGGATTCAGGATCCTGTATTTCTGGGGTTCCAGGATTGTGGGATTCAGGATTGTAGGATTCCAGGATTCTGTGCCTCTGTGGGATTCCAGGAGTCTGTGTTTCTGGGATTCTAGGATTGGGGATTCCAGGATTCTAAGATTGTGGGATTCCAGGATTCTGTGTTTCTGGGATTCTAGGATTGGGGATTCCAGGATTCTAGGCGTGTGGCATTTCAGGATTCTGTGCTTCTGGGATTCTAGGATTGTGGGATTCCAGGATTCTGTGTTTCTGGGATTGTGGGATTCCAGGATTCCGTGTTTCTGGGGTTGCAGGATTGTGGGACTCAGGATCCTGTGCTTCTGGGGTTGCAGGATTGTGGGACTGAGGATCCTGTGCTTCTGGGGTTGCAGGATTGTGGGACTCAGGATCCTGTGCTTCTGGGGTTGCAGGATTGTGGGACTCAGGATCCTGTGCTTCTGGGGTTGCAGGATTGTGGGACTCAGGATCCTGTGCTTCTGGGGTTGCAGGATTGTGGGACTCAGGATCCTGTGCTTCTGGGGTTGCAGGATTGTGGGACTCAGGATCCTGTGCTTCTGGGGTTGCAGGATTGTGGGACTCAGGATCCTGTGCTTCTAGGGTTGCAGGATTGTGGGATTCAGGATCCTGTGCTTCTGGGGTTCCAGGATTGTGGGACTCAGGATCCTGTGCTTCTGGGGTTGCAGGATTGTGGGACTCAGGATCCTGTGCTTCTGGGGTTGCAGGATTCTCTGACTCTACTGTGCAAGTGGCTGCTGGAGCTGCAGCCACCCCTCAGCCACTGGGGCTCTCTTTGACTCACTGCTTGTTTATGGAAGGGCTAACTGGGTCAGAGGCTAATTTTGGAAAGTTTCTGCTCTTCCCCCCCCTGCCCCAGAGCTCCTCCAATAAATTTTCCCCTGGCTAATGTAAGTCACCAGGCTGTTATCTCCCGCAGAAGGGATGAGAGCAAACACCATTTATCCTCTCATCTGCAAACATTTTGAAAGCAGAGCTGGGCTATCACCCCCAGGGCTTATCACCAAGGCCTTGAGAGAGCTCCAGAGGACGTTGCTGTAGCAATCAGACCGGTAAAACTTGGGAGGCCAGGGCCGTGCCGAGGAGAGAGGAGCAGGGACGAGCCCTCTGAGATCATCTCAGGGGAAGGGGGTTCAAGGGACCAGGGAAGGACGCTGTGTCCTGAAGTCACTCCTGCTCAGACATGTCTCTGCTGATCAGAGCCAAGCTGTTGTTGCTGGTGACAGTGATGGAGGGGGACAAGGCAGAGGCTCACCCTGTGGGCTCCTAGGGCAGCCTGAGGGATTTATCACGTCTGGAGGTGCCCTCGCCCTGCTGCCTGCCACCTGCCCTTGGGGGGTCTGCTGCCCTCTCCGCAGTCCCCTCCTGTGCCTTGCCAGTGTGGAGAAGAGGAGGCTGAGAGGGGATCTGATCAATGTCTATCAATAGCTGAGGGCTGGGGGTCAGGAGGCAGCTGCCAGGCTCTGCTTGGTGGTGCCCAGTGCCAGGACAAGGAGCGGCAGGAAGAAGCTGGAGCCCAGGAGGTGCCACCTCAAGAGGAGGAGACACTTGTGTATGGTGAGGCTGCTGGAGCCCTGGAGCAGGCTGGCCAGGGAGGTTGTGGAGTCTCCTGGTGTGGAGGCATTGCAAAGGCAGCTGGAGGTGTTGCTGTGGGAGCTGCCCTGGGTGCTGCTGCTCTGGCAGGGGGCTTGGCCTGGCTGCTCTCTGGAGCTCCCTTCTAACCCCTCACACTCTGTGAAAAGCCAAACAGCAGCTCTGGTGCAGGTTGAATGTCCCCCTTCCCCATCAGGGTCCTCACCCCTGCTTGCTGCCTCAGGGACCAGGGGACACAGGCAGTGGGAGCCAGCTGGGAAGGACAAGGCTCTCAGGCCAGCCCAGTGCTGTCTGTGCCAGGGAGGAGAGCTGTTTGGCCCCAGGCCAGCAGTGTGTGCCAGCCTTGTGGGGCTGCATGCCAGAGGGTTGTCCTCATTGCTGTCATTCCCATGTGAAATGCCTGCTGTGGGGCCTTGGCTCCCCTGGCCACCTCAAGTGGCCATCCTGAAGCCTAACCTAGGGGGAAGCAGAGAAGAATGACCAGGGCAGGACTTCTGGGGCCAGCAGGATGGGTACATGGCATAAGGTGTGCAAAAGGTGTCAGCCAGGCCCCACCTTGCAGAGGGACATCCTTGTGCTTCTCTGGCTATGCTGCCTCCTCACTTCTTCCTTCCTCTCTTTCACTGATGTTGTCTCGTGTCCTTCACTTCCCTGCCAGCCTCCTGCCCTGTGGGTGCTGGACTGAGGGGCACGTTGGCACTGGTGCCTGGGATCTGCCTGACCATGCTGCTTTGTTCTTCTGCTGCAAAACAGTTGAGAGGAGAAGCAGTTTGGGTTCAAAAAAAAATGAGGTGCTGTGCTCTGCTCTGACTGAAAAATGGAAGCAGAGCTGACCTAAGTGTTGGGCTGCAGGTTGGAAGGCTTCACTGGTCTCCCCATCACCATTGTGAACTGGAAGGGAAGTTCGTGAATTCAGAAATTCATGGAATGGGTTGGGTTGGAAGGGACCCCAAAGATCATCCAGTTCCAACCCCCTGCCATGGGCAGGGACACCTCCCACCAGCCCAGCTGGCTCAAGGCCTCATCCAGCCTGGTGCTGAACACCTCCAGGCAGGAGGCAGCCACAGCCTCCCTGGGCAGCCTGTGCCAGAGTCTCCCCAGCCTCACTGCAAAGAATTTCTTCCTCCTCTCCAGTCTCAATCTGCCCTCCTCAAGCATCAATCCATTCCCTCTCATCCTGTCCCCTCCAAGGAGGGAGCATCCACGACCTCCCTGGGCAACCTGTTCCACTGTCTCACCATATAAATTACCACTTGAGCCATCAGCTCCTAAGTTTTCCTCCTTCACTCTCCTCTCTCTTCAGCTTCCCTACAGCAGTCATACCCTTTTCATTTTTTTAGTGTTATTTCCCTCCCAGATTCCCAGAGCTCTGGGTCTTGTACCCTGCACCACCTCCACCTTTTGCCCCCAGAACTGCATCCCCCAAAATCTCTCCCTGCTTGGTGCAAGGTCTCCACACGCTGCTGCTGCTGCTTCCTTCCCTTTGCAGCTGCTCCTGGGAATAAATCATGCAGCTTGTCAGCTGCTGGGGAGCTGTGCAGAGGGTGAGTGAATGGTGATTTTTCTGCTACAAGACAGTGGGTGACTGCTATGAAGTGATCAGAATTGTCAGGGCTGGAAGGGACCTCAAGGAGCAGCCAGTCCCAACCCCCTGCCATGGCCAGGGACACCTCACACTGCAGCAGGTTGCTCACAGCCACAGCCAGCCTGGCTGCAAACACCTCCAGGCAGGAGGCTTCTCTGGACACAACCCAGAGGTCCCTGCAGTTCTGCAATACAGGTGCCAGGAGCTCTGCATTCTAATCTCCTTCCCTCTCCTTTTTGCCTCCTGCCTAAGGTTATTTCTGGAGGGGGGCCATGCTCCTGGTCTCTGCAGGATTGGTGTCTAACCTCCTTGCAGAGGCATCTTCTGCATTGCTGGGGTTGATGCAATACTTGGAAGCTGTTGCACCCCACCCCACCCCCAGCACATGTAATCCAGGGCTTCACAACCTGCAGGACCTCATCTGAGGGCTAAATGCATTTATCTGTAAAGACCAAGGGCAGGCTTCCAGGGCTCTTGAGGAGGAAAGTGCTCCTGCCTAGGAGCACAGCCCCCGGGCTGACTTTGAATTGCTTCTTACAGCCATATTTTGATGGCAGGAGGTTGCAGGGATCTCAGATCATCTGAAGAATGAGGTGGAAGTGCTCCTGCCTAGGGGCACAGCCCCTAAAGAGGAGGAAATGCTCCTGCCTAGGAGCAGAACTCCCCAAGCTGACTTTGAATTGCTTCTTACAGCCATAGCTTGAAGGAAAGCTGTTGCAGGGATCTCAGATCGTCTGAGGGATGAGGAGGAAATACTCCTGGTTGGTGCACAGCCCCAAAAGCTGATTTTGAATTGCTTCTCACAGCCGTATTTTGATGGCAGGAGGTTGCAGGGATCTCAGATCGTCTGAAGAATGAGGTGGAAGTGCTCCTGCCTAGGGGCACAGCCCCTAAAGAGGAGGAAATGCTCCTGCCTAGGAGCAGAGCTCCCCAAACTGACTTTGACTAGCTTCTTACAGCCATATTTTGATGGCAAGCTGTTGCAGGGATCTCAGATCACCTGAGGGATGAGGAGGAAATGCTCCTGGTTGGTGCACTGCCCCCAAAGCTGACTTTGAATTGCTTCTTACAGCCATATTTTGATGGCAAGCTGTTGCAGGGATCTCAGATCACCTGAGGGATGAGGAGGAAATGCTCCTGGTTGGTGCACTGCCCCCAAAGCTGACTTTGAATTGCTTCTTACAGCCATATTTTGATGGCAAGCTGTTGCAGGGATCTCAGACCATCTGAAGAATGAGGTGGAAGTGCTCCTGCCTAGGGGCACAGCCCCTAAAGAGGAGGAAATGCTCCTGCCTAGGAGCAGAACTCCCCAGGCTGACTTTGAATTGCTTCTTACAGCCATAGCTTGAAGGAAAGCTGTTGCAGGGATCTCAGCTCATCTGAAGGATGACTTGGCAGCCTGACTGTGGCAATATGCTGACCCCCACTTGCATTCATCCACTTCTGCTCACTCATCAGCGTGGGGATGGTCTCTGGTTTAAAAATAACCCTTTCCACACACCCCTTCATTTATTCCCCTCCTCCCCCCCCCCCCCCAAATTTGCTCCCTGATGGAAACCCTGCCTGTCACATGTTTAGAACAGATTTCCTTCCCTGTGAGTATGGATGAAGGTAAAGGAAGTGATAAATCTAGAAGAGCAATATGATAAAACCACTCCAGCCCAGCTAAGGGGCCAGCCCTGGAGCAGTTTCACTCCTTCAGGGTCTCCATCTGCAGCTGGCCCTGGAAGACAACTGGGAGACAACTCCTGCTGCAGCAGGGCTGGGAGTGGCACTCAAATGGGAGCCCCAAGGGCTGAAGCTGAGGGAACTGCAAGGTGTGTGGGGGTGTGGAAATAAAGGACAAAAAGCAACCCCCAGAACCTGGGGAGGGAAACCCCAAATCTGCTGTGTTTGGAAAAGCTTGATGAAAAAAAGCCTTGGAGAATTGATGACTTTCCTTTTGCTGTGCCCCAGCCACCTGAAGAAAAAAATCCATCATCCTTCCTGGCTGCCTCTCACACAGGAAATGTTTTGCAGTTAGTTTATTCCCCTCTGGTAGCATTCAGTCAATAACAGGATCAAACCCCTGTCTGCCTGCCTGCTCGGCCCTTTCCTCCCCAGTGCTGCTGCCCTTTGGAGCTAGGGAGTAATCAGCTGTGGCTCAGGGGGTGCAGCTGCTGGGACCTGGCATTGCCATCACAGCAGCACCCTGCTGATGGATGGACAGGTGTTGGTCTTCCTGTCATAGGCACGTGGGGCACGTTGGGAAGGTGCTGAGCATCTCATCTTCCCAGAAAGAGAGACTGGCCATGGGGATGTGCTGCCCAGGGAGGAGATGGAGTCCCCATCCCTGGAGGTGTTCAAGAAAGGCTTGGATGTGTCACTTGGAGCCATGGTTGAGTTGTCAGGTGTTGGGTATTAGGTCATAGGTTGGACTTGATGATCTCTGAGGTCTTTTCCAACCTGGGTGATTCTGTGATTCTATGAGGTCCAAGCCAGCACTGCCAGGTCCCTACTAAACCCTTGCCCCTCAGCACCACATCTCCATGGTCTTTCAATCCCTCCAGGGAAGGGGGACTCCACCACTGCCTTGGGCTGCCCTATCCCAGGGTGCAGGGAAACAAGGAGGAGCAACAACACAACCTGCTCCCCACCACCACCTTACATCCTCTTCTCAAAGCAGCTCCTGCTGCCTCTACACCATCCTCCCCACTGCCTAAACAGCCTCCTGATGCCTCTACACCATCCTCCTCCCTGCTGCCTAAACAGCCTCCTGCTGCCTCTACACCATCCTCCCCGCTGCCTAAACAGCCTCCTGCTGCCTCTACACCATCCTCCCCACTGCCTAAACAGCCTCCTGCTGCCTCTACACCATCCTCCCCCTGCCTAAACAGCCTCCTGCTGCCTCTACACCATCCTCCCCCCTGCCTAAACAGCTTCTTGCTGCAACCCTAACCCTATTTTTTTCCCTGGATACCAGCAGACAACACCAGGATGATTGAGGGACTGGAGCACTGCCCTATGAGGAGGGGCTGAGAGCCCTGGGGGTGGTTAGTCTGGAGAAGAGAAGACTGAGAGGGGATCTGATCAATGTCTATCAGTATCTGAGGGCTGGGGATCAGGAGGGAGGGGACAGGGACAGGCTCTGCTCAGTTGCACCCAGGATAGGCCAAGGGGCAATGGAGATAAACTCCAGCACAGGAGGTTCCAGCTCAGCATGAGGAGGAACTTCTTCCCTGTGAGGCTCCAGCTCAGCATGAGGAGGAACTTCTTCCCTGTGAGGCTCCCAGAGGCCTGGAGCAGGCTGCCCAGAGAGGTTGTGGAGTCTCCTTCTCTGGAGCCTTTCCAGCCCTGCCTGGCTGTGTTCCTGTGTGACCTGTGCTGGATTCTCTGCTCCTGCTGTGGCAGGAGGGTTGGACTTGATCTTCAAAGTCTCTTTCAACCCCTAACATCCTGTGAGCCTGTGATCTCATCTCATCTCATCTCATCTCATCTCATCTCATCTCATCTCATCTCATCTCATCTCATCTCATGACTGCAACATCAGGGCTCTGCTGACTGTGGTCACTGAGGGCTATTTCATGGATTCATAGAATGGTTTGGGTTGGAAGGGACCTCAAGGATCATCCAGTTCCAACCTCCCTGCCATGGGCAGGGACACCTCCCACCAGCCCAGCTTGCTCAAGGCCTCATCCAGCCTGGCCTTCAACACCTCCAGGCAGGAGGCAGCCACAGCCTCCCTGGGCAGCCTGTGCCAGAGTCTCCCCAGCCTCACTGGAAAGAATTTCTTCCTCCTCTCCAGTCTCAATCTGCCCTCCTCAAGGTGCCCTTTTCTAATCTACCCTCCACTCCCCTTCCCCACCTGCCCTGCTACACTGACCAGAGTCAGGGCAGAGAGGAGGAAGGCTTTTGTTGCCCCGGCACTGACTGCAGGATGTGGAGCGGATGCTCTCTGCTTACGGTCCTCCCTGCTCTGCCACAGATGGGCCTCAGCTAACACAAACCAGTATTCCACGAGCCTTTGAAGTGTTCCCATCTCCTGAGTCACTTCCCTGCCACCCAAAGGGCAGCGTGATGCTGGGGGATGTTGTTGCGGCGTCCCTCGGGCTCGCTCCGGCTTTCTTCCCGCGCTGGCCGTTCAGCCTCCCAGGTGGCTTCCCGTGGGTGGCAGCTTGGCCCTTCCTGAACATCTTCCTTTCTCCTGCCGTTTTCCAAGATAGTGCAAAGCTGGGGCCGCTGGAGACTCTGTTAGGTGCCTCTCCTGGCTTCTGAATGTCCCCCCTTTGTTTTCTTCCATCTACAGATTACAGCATCCCAGGACATTAGAGGTTGGAAGGGACAGAGAGCAGCCAGCCCAACTCCCCACTCCCAGAGCAGGAGCACCCAGGGTAGTCTGCACAGGAATGCATCCAGGTGGCTTTGGAATGTGTTCCACAACCTCTCTGGCCTCTGCCACCCTCACTGTCAAGAAGTTTCTCCTCCTGTTGAGCTGAAACCTTCTCTGTTCAAGTTTCTCTCCATTGTTCCTTGGCTTATTGCTGTGCACCACCCAAAAGAGCTTGGCCCCCTCCACTTGACCCCCACCCCTCAGCTATTGATAGACATTGATCAGATCCCCTCTCAAGTCATCTCCTCTCCACACTAAACAGCTCCAGGGCTCTTAGTCTCTCTTCACAGGGGAGATGCTCAAGTGCCCTAAGCATCCTCATGGCTCTCTGTTGGACTCTCTCCAGCAGGTCTCTGTCTCTCTTGAGCTGGGGAGCCCAGAGCTGGACACAGTATTGCAGGTGTGGTGTCAGCAGGGCAGAGCAGAGGGGGAGAAGAATCTCCCTAGCCCTGCTGGCCACACTTTTCTTGCTGCACCCCAGGTTCCCATTGTCTCTCTTGGCCACCAGGGCACATTGCTGTCCCATGCTGCCCACTAGCTTCCTTGCATCGTGGTGAATCTGGGAGCAGTGCCTGTTGCTTTCTCCCCATCTCCCATAGTGTCACCTCGGTGGCAAAGAAGTGTGGCCTCTCAGGGCAAGCTGTGACATACATCAGCAGTGCTCCAAAAGCATTACACTGGGAATCAACATCTGAGTGTTGTGTCCTGGTTTGGGCACCTCAGTGCAGGAGAGATGTGGAGGTGCAGGAGCCAGGGCAGAGGAGAGCAAGGAAGCTGGGAAGGGCCTGGAGAAGAAATCTGATGAACAGCAACTGAAGGAGCTGGGGATGGTTAGTGTGACACAGAGGAGGCTGAGGGGAGACCTCATTGCTGTCTACAACTACCTGCAAGGAGGTTGTGGAGAGGCTGCTGCTGGTCTCTTCTCCCAGGTGATTAGTGCCAGAACAAGAGGGAATGGCCTCAAGCTGTGACTGGGTAGGGTTAGACTGGGCAGTAGGAAACATTTCTCCCAGCAAGAGTGGTCAGGGACTGGCAGAGGCTGTCCAGGGAGGTGGTGGAGTCCCCAAGCCTGGCTGTGTTTCAAGGTGGTTTGGATGTGGTGCTTGGGGCTGTGGTTTAGAGGTGACCCTTGCAGAGCAGGGTTCTGGGTTGGTCTTGGTGATGCTGAGGGTCTGCTCCAACCTGAATGTTTCTGTGATTCCATTACTCATGATTTTGAATCACAGCACTGAAGGCAAGCCTGGTGCTGTAATGCTGCTCTTGGTTCTCTTTTCTCTACCTGAAATTGCCAATTACATTACATAATTTGTGAGGGGCACCCAAAACAACAACCCCCCAACCCCCACCCACCCCCCAGTGCCTTTGGAATGACATTGCCCAGAGGCCTATTTCCTTCTCCAATCAATCCAAAGGCTTAATTGGAAAATGTTTGAGATCTTTACCCTCCAAACAATACAATTCTTTTTGGTCTTAATTAAAGAAGATCTTTTTTCTTCCTTTTCCTTTGGCACGTGGCTGATGCTGAACTGACTCCACTAAATCTTCTTATGCTGTGTAAGCAGCAGTGACCCAGATAAACAGGTTTGAAAATGCACCTCCTGGAACTACAGCTCAGTGCCTTTGTAAGAGACACAGTATCACAGTGTCACAGTCTCACCAAGGTTGGAAGAGACCTGGAAGATCATTGAGTCCAACCTGTCACCACAGACCCCATGACTAGACCATGGCACCAAGTGCCACGTTCAGTCCCCTCTTGAACATCCCCTCCAGGGATGGTGACTCCACCACCTCCCTGGGCAGCACATTTCAAAGATGAATGACTCTCTCAGTGAAGAACTTTCTCCTCACCTCCAGCCTAAACCTCCCCTGGCGCAGCTTGAGACTGTGTCCCCTTGTTCTGGTGCTGGTTGCTAGGGAGATGAGACCAACCCCTTCCTGGCTACAACGACCTTTCAGGTAGTTGTAGAGAGCAATGAGGTCGCCCCTGAGCCTCCTCTTCTCCAGGCTAAGCAACCCCAGCTCCCTCAGCCTCTCCTCACAGGGCTGTGCTCAAGGCCTCTCACAGCCTTGTTGCCCTGCTCTGGACACCTTCAAGTGTCTCAATGTCCTTCCTAAACTGAGGGGCCCAGGACTGGACACAGGACTCAAGGTGTGGCCTAACCAAAGCAGAGCACAGGGCACAATGACCTCCCTGCTCCTGCTGGCCACACTCTTCCTGATGCAGGCCAGGATGCGGTTGGCCTTCTTGGCCCCCTGGGCACACTGCTGGCTCATGTTCAGGCAGCTGTCAATCAGCACCCCCAGGTCCCTCACTGCCTGGCTGCTCTCAGCCACTCTGACCCCAGCCTGTAGCTCTGCATGGGGTTGTTGTGGCCAAAGTGCAGCACCTGGCACTTGGACTTGTTGAATGCCATCCTGTTGGACTCTGCCCATCTGTCCAGTCGGTCAAGGTCCTTCTGCAGAGCCCTTCTGTCCTCTAACTGACCAACATCTGCTCCCAGCTGGGTGTCATCTGCACATTTGCTGATGACTGTCTCAATCCCCTCATCCAGATCATCAATGAAGATATTAAAGAGGATGGTGCCCAGCACTGATCCCTGCAAGAGAGAGGCTGAACCCATTCTGTGCATTTCCAGGGGTTGTGGTTTGAAACTGGAGCAGGGCAGGCTGGACATCAGGGAGAAGTTCTGCACCACAGGAGTGGTGGAACACTGAAACAGGCTGCCCAGGGATGTTCTTGAGCTTCCTGAGGACATTCAAGGTCAGGCTGGATGTGGTCCTAGGCAGCCTGATCTAGTTGGAGGTGTCTCTGCTGACTGCAGGGGGGGTAGGACAAGATGACCTTGGAGGGTCCCTTCCAACCCAGTGCAATCGGTGAGCTAAAAGCAGATTATTTTAGACCATTCTGTGTTCTTTAGAGTCACAGAATTGTCAGGGCTGGAAGGGACCTCCAGGAGCAGCCAGTCCCAACCCCCTGCCATGGCCAGGGACACCTCACACTACAGCAGGTTGCTCACAGCCACAGCCAGCCTGGCTGCAAACACCTCCAGCCAGGAGGCTTCCACCACCTCCCTGGGCACCCTCTGCCAGGCTCTCACCACCCTCATGGCCAACAACTTCTTCCTCACAGCCAACCTCAATCTACTGATTTCTGTTTTGTTTCCATCCCACCCCCAAGTCCTATCCCTCCCTGACCCCCTCAAAAGTCCCTCCCCAGCTTTCTTGGAGCCCCCTGCAGATCCTGCAAGGCCACAAGAAGGTCTCCTGGCAGCCTTCTCATGGAGGGAGGTGGGACAATCCAGGTGAGATGAGACTCAGCAGTAACTGTGGCTGGCAAAGTTAGATTTGTCCTTCCCATGTCAGGTCTTATGCATCAGAAAACTGTGCACTGCCTCCACCCTGGCCTGGGGGTTCAGTCTGCTGCAGGCTGCACACTGCTGCTCCTTGGGCCTTTCTCTACCAGGACAAGGGGGAAAAACCAAAACCCTCAAAAGTCCCTCCCCAGCTTTCTTGGAGCCCCTTTCAGATACTGGAAGGCCACAAGAAGGGCTCCTCAGAGCCTTCTCCTCTCCAGGCTGAACAACCCCAACCCTTTCAGTCTGTCTTTAGATTGCACAATACAAATCTGTGTGGAGGAAAAAAAACCACCCAACCAAACAAACCCAAACCCAAGTGTGACTTAGTTTGGAGACAGAAGCTTAGAAGCTGGAGAGATGCCTGTGAACAAAAATCCCTTTTCCCCTTGTGTGTGTGCCCTTTGCAGCACAGCAAGGCCTGTGGGCACAGAGGGGATGGATGTGTGCTGAAGATGCTGTCATTAAGCAGCCTAGAGGCAAGCAGGAGATTGAATGTCTGTTCTCCTTGGTGCCTGAGTTTGCAGCTTCCAGTGGTTTTGTAATGTAGAGGCTGGGCTTTAGTCCCAGCCAAACCCACTTGGTGCCCACTAAAGCCAAGCCCTGAGGAGGCACCCAAGTGGCACACACAAGACAACCAGGTCCAGTCACAAGGGTTTATGAAAGGCAGGTCCTGCCTGGCTGGTCTGATCTCCTTCTACAACCAGGTGAGCTGCCTCGGGGGTGAGGGAAGGGCTGTGGCCATTGTCTGCCTGGACTGCAGTAAAGCCTTTGGTGATGCCTCCCCGAGCATTCTCCTGCAGAAACTCCAGGCACAAGGCTTGGCTCAGTGCCCTCTGCACTGGATAAAAAGCTGGCTGATGGCTGGGGGCAAAGAGTGGTGGGGAATGGAGCTGAACCTGGCTGGCACCCAGTAGTGTCCCCCAGGGCTCCCTCAGGCTCTCTCTGTGCTGGACTCTCTCAAGCAGTTCCCTGAAGTCCTTCCTGAAGTGAAGGGCCCAGAACTGGACACAAGATTCCAGATGTGACCTTCCCAGAGCAGAGCAGAAGGGCAGGAGAACCTCTCTGGACCTTCTAACCACAGCCCTTTGGATGCACCCCCCAGGATGGTATTGGCCTTCTTGGCCCCAAGGGCACATTGCTCTTGTGGCTGGAGCCCAAGATTCCCCTTCGCACCGAGCAGCTGTGAGCTGCTGGCTTGGGGGCACAGCTGGGAGCTGGCAGAGCAGGCTGCAGGGTCAACAGTAGGCTGAACATGAGCCAGCAGTGTGCCCAGGTGGCCAAGATGGCCAATGGCATCCTGGCCTCCATCAGGAACAGTGTGGCCAGCAGGAGCAGGGAGGTCATTGTGCCCTGTGCTCAGCACTGCTGAGGCCACACCTTGAGTCCTGTGTCCAGTTCTGGGCCCCTCAGTTCAGGAAAGATGTTGAGCTGCTGGAAGGTGTCCAGAGAAGGGCAAGAAAGCTGGGGAGGGGTCTGGAGCACAGCCCTGTGAGGAGAGGCTGAGGGAGCTGGGCTTGCTTAGCCTGGAGAAGAGGAGGCTCAGGGGAGACCTTCTTGCTCTCTCCAACTCCCTGCAGGGAGGTTGTAGCCAGGTGGGGGTTGGTCTCTTCTGCAAGGCCCCCAGCACCAGAACAAGAGGACACAGTCTCAAGCTGTGCCAGGGGAGGTTTGGGCTGGATGTGAGGAAGAAGTTCTTCCCAGCCAGAGAGACTGGCCATTGGGATGTGCTGCCCAGGGAGGTGGTGGAGTCCCCATCCCTGGAGGTGTTTAGGAAGAGCCTGGATGAGGCACTTGGTGCCATGGTTGAGTTGATCAGATGGTGCTGGGTGATAGGTTGGCCTGGATGGTCTCCAAGGTCTTTTCCAACCTGGTTAATTCTGTGCTTCTGTGTCCCTTGCACCCCACGAATTGCTCCAGTGTGGCTTTTTCCCTCTCCTTTTGGTTTTGTGAGGGTTTGTGAGATGCTGGTGTGGGCTGTGTTTACGCAGGGGAAAGCTGGGATAATAAACACAGCCTTTAATTAGTGCTGAGGATGCAGAGGGCCCTAATCCCTCAGTGCCTGTTTAGACAGCTAAAGCCAAACAGCACTCTGCCTGCTGCTGCTGCTGCTGCTGCTGCTTCTCTTGGCTCAGTGGCTTTGGTGCCACCACCGTGGGGGTGGGTGAGCACTCCCTGCACCCCGAGGCTGCTCCTTTCCCCACCTCTTGGCTTCTGCTCTGGTTGGGTCCTGATGAAAGCTTTGCCCAAAGACTGAAATGTCCTTGGTGGCTGCAAGGACAGGGCAGGGTGTGCCAGGCATGCATTGTGCTGGGTGACTTTGGGCATCTTTGAAGAGCCTCAACTAGAAGTGGGGAGATTGAGCTTGGATGTGAGGAAGAAGTTGTTGGCCAGGACGGTGGTGAGAGCCTGGCAGAGGTTGCCCAGGGAGGTGGTGGAAGCCTCCTGGCTGGAGGTGTTTGCAGCCAGGCTGGCTGTGGCTGTGAGCAACCTGCTGCAGTGTGAGGTGTCCCTGGCTGTGGCAGGGGGGTTGGGACTGGATGAGCCTTGAGGTCCCTTCCAAACCCTAATTCTGTGGTTCTATGATTCTATGGTTCTGTGATTCTATGATTCTGTGGTTCTATGGTGCTATGGTTCCATGGTTCTATGGTTCCATGGTTCTATGGTTCCATGGTTCTATGATTCTATGATTCTGTGGTTCTGTGGTTCTATGGTTCCATGGTTCTATGGTCCCATGGTTCTATGGTTCCATGGTTCTATGGTTCTATGGTCCCATGGTTCCATGGTTCTATGGTTCCATGGTTCTATGGTTCCATGGTTCCATGGTTCCATGGTTCCATGGTTCTATGGTTCCATGGTTCTATGGTTCCATGGTTCTATGGTTCTATGGTTCCATGGTTCCATGGTTCTATGGTTCCATGGTTCTATGGTTCCATGGTTCTATGGTTCCATGGTTCTATGGTTCTATGGTCCCATGGTTCCATGGTTCTATGGTTCCATGGTTCTATGGTTCCATGGTTCCATGGTTCTATGGTTCCATGGTTCTATGGTTCCATGGTTCTATGGTTCCATGGTTCTATGGTTCTGTGGTTCCATGGTTCTATGGTTCTATGGTCCCATGGTTCTATGGTTCCATGGTTCTATGGTTCCATGGTTCTATGGTTCCATGGTTCCATGGTTCCATGGTTCTATGGTTCTATGGTTCCATGGTTCTATGGTTCCATGGTTCTATGGTTCCATGGTTCTATGGTTCCATGGTTCTATGGTTCCATGGTTCTATGGTTCCATGGTTCTGTGGTTCCATGGTTCCATGGTTCCATGGTTCCATGGTTCTATGGTTCCATGGTTCCCATGGTTCTATGGTTCCATGGTTCCATGGTTCCATGGTTCTATGGTTCCATGGTTCTATGGTTCCATGGTTCTATGGTTCCATGGTTCTATGGTTCCATGGTTCTATGGTTCCCATGGTTCTGTGGTTCCATGGTTCTATGGTTCCATGGTTCCATGGTTCTATGGTTCCATGGTTCCATGGTTCTATGGTTCCATGGTTCCCATGGTTCTATGGTTCCATGGTTCTATGGTTCCATGGTTCCATGGTTCTATGGTTCCATGGTTCTATGGTTCTATGGTTCCATGGTTCCATGGTTCTATGGTTCTCATGGTTCTATGGTTCCATGGTTCTATGGTTCCATGGTTCTATGGTTCCATGGTCCCATGGTTCTATGACTCTAAAAGGTGCAGCAGCCCTTCTGTCTGGCAGCAGCTTTGCTCAGGGCCGGTGGCAGAGCCCTGCTGCTGTCTGCCTGGCTGGCAGAGGGGTGGAGGAGATCTTCAGCAGGAGGCAGGGGCTGGGTGCACTCCTCTGCCTCCCTTGCCAGCAGCAGGCTCTGAAATGAGCAGAGCTGTTTTCCCTAACACCTCACCCAGGAGTGGCTGAGTGTTTGGTGCTGCCTGGCTGCTCTTGCTGTTCCTCCCTGCAGGGAAGGGCACTGTTGTGCAGCTGAGTTCTGTCTCCCAGCATATGGATTTGCCCGAGGCAAGCTGAGTCTGGGCTGCTTTCTCACGGCTTGCACAGCCCTATAGGCAGCTTGGATTCCCTGGAAGCAGTGTGGAGTTAAAAAACTGCTTCCCTCTTCACTTTCCTCATCTCCCAAGCTCCAATGGGTGTCCTTCTGGTTGCCATCAGGCTGCTTGCAGCTGCAGAAGCTGCAGGAGTTGGAGCTGCTGTGTGTGCCCAGTCCTGCTCCTCTGGCCAAACCCAATGTGCCCACACTGATGAAGAGGAAGCCTGAGGAGAAGGAACTCAAGGGCTGGCATGTGGGGATGAGAGGACTTGGACAGGCACAGGCAGTGTTGCAGCAGCCTCCTGGGGCAGAACTTGTTCCTCACAGCCAATCTCCATCTGCTCTGCTCTCCTTTCAAACCATTGCCCCTGGTGCTGTCCCTGCAGGCTTTTGGGCACAGTCCCTCTGCAGCCTTCTTGTAGCCCCTTCACGTACTGGAAGGCTGCTCTTAGGTGGCTGCCTGGCCATGATGTGGGCCAGCTGGCTTTAGGTGACTCTGCTTGATCAGTGGCATTGGAGTCTTAAGAACAGCCTTCCAGTACCTGAATGTGGCTACAAGAAGGCTGCAGAGAGACTATGCCCAAAGGCTTGCAAGGACAGCACCAGGGGCAATGGTTTGAAAGGAGAGCAGAGCAGATGGAGATTGGCTGTGAGGAACAAGTTCTGCACCAGGAGGGTGGTGGAATACTGGAACAGGTTGCCCAGGGAGGTAGTTGAGGCCTCTTCCCTGGAGATATTCAAGGTGAGGCCCAGTGAGACCCTGGGCAACCTGATCTAGTGGGGGATGTCCCCACTAGACTGGACTGGATGAGCTTTGGAGGTCCCTCCTGGCCCAGACCATTCTGTGATTCTCTGATTGATTTGTGGTCAGAAGGCAGCCAAAGAACTCCGAACCACGTGGCTGTGATGGGACGAAGTCAGATGTTTCACCTCCAAAAGTGCTGTAGCACTTGGAAAGCTGATTTTTAACTTCACCTCCCCACCCCCTGGGCTGAGACTTGGTGACTGCTCCACGAGGGGGACAAGGAAGAGAGTGATGTAAGCGAGAAGAGGCAGGCAGCGGCCGGTGGCCTCGGCCACACCGATACCAATCTTCACCTGGCTGCTGGAAAAGACCAGGTGAAGGTGGGGAAATAAACAACAGTATCTGAGCTTGGGATGAGTGGAGAGGGTCAAGCCAAAACAGGGAGCTGAGTGTCTCTGAGCAGAGAACAAAACCTCTGCCGGGCAGCTAATGAGGGCTTTGAAGTCCTTTCGCTGCCCATCCGACTTGGAGGGACCCTTTGTAAGAGCTTCCAGGGCTGTTTAATAAAGCACTTGACTGGGGAAGGAGCAAATCTGTCATCAGGCTGACACAGAGTGCTTTTTGTTTCAGGTTCTTTTTTGGGGGGGTGGGGGTGGTGCAGCAGGGCTGGCAGCTCCCTTTTAATTGTCATCCTGTGCCTCTGGGTTCTCCATCGATTGCTGGGGGAGCAAAGCGCAGGGGCTTGGAAATTCCCTGGGCAGCAACTGCTCTCTGGTTCTGTTTTGTTTAGCCCTGCGCTCTCCAAACAGATCATTTTTCTTTGCTCTGCTGGCAAACAGAATGTTTTGATTGAAAATGATACCAAATAATCACTTAAATGGGATCTTTAATGACAGGGAAGGGGGGGATGGGGAGAGGAAAAGGGGGGAAAAAAGAGGTTGAAAGTATTTTTTTCCCATAGGAAAATCCTGCACTTTCCTCTTGGAGCTCAAGAAGGTTTTTAATGCTAGCATGAGGCTGCATTCTTCCTCCAGCCTCACTCCAAAAGTCAGCACAGGGCTGGCACCCACGTGTGTGAGAGCCGTGGAGGTCAAGGTAGAGTGAGGCCCCCGGAGCTGTGAGGCAAGAGAGATGCTCAGAGTAAGGACACTTCCCCTTGGTGCCATTGCAGTACAGGCTTCTCTCAGGCTCTCAGCCCTGCTGGAAGTTTGCAGGTTCAGACTGGACAGTAGGAAACATTTTTCCCAGCAGGAGTGGTCAGGGACTGGCAGAGGCTGCCCAGGGAGGTGGTGGAGTCCCCAAGCCTGGCTGTGTTTCAGGGTGGTTTGGATGTGGTGCTTGGGGTTATGGTTCAGAGCAGGGTGAATGGTTTGACTTGGTGATGCTGAGGGGCTGCTCCAACCTGAATGGTTCTGATTCTGTGATTTCCTGTGGGGAGCTGACCTATTGGATGAGAAGCAAGCCTGGTAGGTGAGGTTGGACTTGATTACAAATAGCACCACACCAGCTGCCCCACACCAGCAGCTCCCCACCAGCAGCTCCCCACCAGCAGCTCCCCACCAGCAGCCTCACACCAGCAGCCTCACACCAGCAGCCTCACACCAGCTGCCCCACACCAGCAGCCCCACATCAGCAGCTCCCCACCAGCAGCCTCACACCAGCAGCCTCACACCAGCTGCCCCACACCAGCAGCCCCACACCAGCAGCCTCACACCAGCAGCCCCACACCAGCTGCCCCACACCAGCAGCCCCACACCAGCAGCCTCACACCAGCAGCCCCACACCAGCAGCCCCACACCAGCAGCTCCCCACCAGCAGCCTCACACCAGCAGCCTCACACCAGCTGCCCCACACCAGCAGCCTCACACCAGCAGCTCCCCACCAGCAGCCTCACACCAGCTGCCCCACACCAGCAGCCCCACATCAGCAGCTCCCCACCAGCAGCCTCACACCAGCAGCCTCACACCAGCTGCCCCACACCAGCAGCCCCACACCAGCAGCCCCACACCAGCTGCCCCACACCAGCAGCCCCACACCAGCAGCCCCACACCAGCAGCCCCACACCAGCTGCCCCACACCAGCAGCCTCACACCAGCAGCCCCACACCAGCAGCCCCACACCAGCTGCCCCACACCAGCAGCCCCACACCAGCAGCCTCACACCAGCAGCCCCACACTAGCAGCCCCACACCAGCAGCTCCACACCAGCAGCTCCACACCAGCAGCCCCACATCAGCAGCTCTCCTCTGTTTGCCATCCTCTCCTGAGCAAATGGGCACCCAGAGGGATTTGCCTGCTGGCAGCCCATGGTGCTGCATGCAGCGTGACCTGCACTTCTGGGACTTGGCTTTTGACCTATTTGTCCACTGAAAGAATCATAGAATCATAGAATTGTCAGGGCTGGAAGGGACCTCAAGGCTCAGCCAGTTCCAACCCCGCTGCCATGGCCAGGGACACCTCACACTGCAGCAGGTTGCTCACAGCCACAGCCAGCCTGGCTGCAAACACC
>CM066570.1:28812500-28865000 GCA_033816785.1 Picus viridis | reverse complement strand
AAAGGTGGATTTATAGATCTTTATATATTTATTTTCTTTTAACCTTCAAAAAAAAATCTGACTTGCAACACCTAGGAATTGCTGTCTGGGTGTTACTCATCCAAAGTCAAGGCTTAGGTTTCTCTCTCTTCACCTCTAAATGCACTGTGTGCAACCTCAGCTTCCAGTTCTACGTATCCCAGCAGCTTTTCCCATGCTGGAGACAGACTTTAGTGCCTGTTCCCATGAAGCATTTGGCTGAGCAAAGCAAAACCTCCACTCTCTTTCTTCAGTGCCCTGGCAACTTTCTTCTTCTTCTTCTTCTCCTCCAGAACCTCCCTGCTGGATCATCTCCTGGGCTGTTTGTTCCCCAGAATGTGAGCTCAGCAGTTGGGCAGCTTCCTATTACAAGAAGGATCTGGAGGTGGTGGCACGTGTCCAGAGCTAGCAGTGTGCACTTGCAGCCCAGAAAGCCAACCAGAGCCTGGGCTGCAGCAAGGGAAGTGTGGCCAGCAGGGCCAGGGAGGTGATTCTCCCCCTCTGCTCCCCTCTGGTGAGACCCCACCTGGACCGCCGTGTCCAGTTCTGGAACCTCTGTTACAAGAAAGATCTGGAGGTGCTGGAAGGTGTCCAGAGATGAGCCATGAGGATGAGCAGAGGGCTGGAGCTGCTCTCCTATGGAGACAGACTGAGTTGGGGTTGTTCAGTCTGGAGAAGAAAAGGCTTCAAGGAGACCTTCTTGTGGCCTTCCAGTATCTGAAGGAGGCTACAAGAAAGCTGGGGAGGGACTTTTGAGGGTATCAGGGAGTGATAGGACTGGGGGGGATGGAACAAAACTAGAAATGGGGAGATTCAGCTTGGATGTTAGGAAGAAGTTCTCCCCCATGAGGGTGGTGAGAGACTGGCACAGGTTGCCCAGGGAGGTGGTGGAAGCCTCATCCCTGGAGGTTTCTGCAGCCAGGCTGGATGTGGCTCTGAGCAACCTGCTGTAGTGTGAGGTGTCCCTGCCCATGGCAGGGGCGTTGGAACTGGCTGATCCTTGGGGTCCCTTCCAGTCCTGACAGTTCTATGACTCCATGCCTCTATGGTTCTTCCTCTGGATGTCTCCTTCCCGCTCCTCGGGCAGCTGCAGCACCGCACACTGCAGCCCGCACCAGGGCAAGGGAGCTTTGCAGATCTCTTCCCAGCCGTCATTGTCGATGTCGTAGCCAACCACATCCTGGGTGGGGACTTCCCTGGAGTTCTGCCATTTCTTGCCCCCGATCAGCAGGACTGTTTCCTCCACCACCGCCAGGCCGTAGCAGAACCGATCGTAGGTCAGGGGCCGCAGCCGTGTCCATTGGTTCTGCTCCGGGTTGTACCTTTCTATTTCAGAGAAGGGTTCGTACAACCCCAGGAAGGTGAACAAGGCCTCCCTGAGGCTTGCCATCTGATGCCCGAAGCGAGCGATGCTCATGGGGGCTCGCTGTACCCACTGCCCTTCAAGGCAGCTCAGAGAATACAGGTCCTTGCTGGTGCTGCCTGCCTCCGAGTGCTTGCCCCCGAGATGTAGATCACCTCCTTGCAGACGGCGCTGGCGTGGCCGTGGACCTTGCAGGGCAGTTCCCTGGCCTTCACCCACCTGTCCCTGCTGATGTCGTAGACTTCCACGGAGGAGTGGAGCGCACCCCCTTCACCCCTTCCCCCGACGGCAAAGATGTGCTTGCCCAGCACACAGCAAGAGAACTGGCACCTCTTCTCCAGCATGCCTGTGATTTGTGCCCACGTGTTAAACCTGGGGTCGTAGCGGTGGACCTTGCTTGTGACCGATAAGGCCACCCCAGTCTTGGCATCTCCCGGGGTGCCACTTTCTATCTCCCCCCAAGACATAGAGGAAGTTGCCCACCACGCAGACGCTGTGGTTCTGCAGCTTGTCCTGCAGCCGGGTGAGAGCTCTCCACTTGTGATTGTAAACGTCGAAGGCCACCACCTCGGTGAGGAGCCCCTCGCTCGCCGTCCCTCCCCCCAGCAGGAGGATCCGGGTCTTGGGGTTCCTCAGCGTGGTGGAGTTGTCCTGCAGGACAGGCTGCTTGGGAACAGCTGCGTGGTAATTGATGGCTTTAATGAGCAGGCACTTGATACCTGCGGAGAGGGGCACCTCCGGCTGCGTGTAGGTCCTCCTCAGCTCCTGCACCGGGACGAGGCCATACCTCACGTGCTCCAGGAGGCTGCTGGCGTGAGCCAGCCTGGCTTTGTCCTGCTTCAGCCACAGCAGCACCAGATCCAACAGGCAGCTTTCTTTCACCATGGCGAGGTCTGGGGACTGGACCACAGCCAGCAAAGTCCTGAAGTTCAGCTCCAGCAGCCCCGGCAAATCCGAGTCCAGCAGCTTCCAGAGGTTGTGGGCGATGTACTTCTCGGTGGCCGCCAGGGCGTCTGGCAGGTAGAACCTTCTGGCCACGTTGGCGGAGAAGCAGCAGTTTTCCGGGGTGAGGTTCTTAACCAAGTACTGGCTGCACAAGCCAATAGCATCGGTCACTTGCAAGTAGCTGGCAGCTTCCAGGGTATCCTCCAGGCTTTCGAAGGACAGGGGCAAGAAGGAGGTGTAAATGAAATCCAGGATGTGCTGGAGGCCACTGGGGGAGACGACCTGGAGCTGAATGACGCTGGCCTTGGATTCCCGGGTGTAGCTTTTGAACATGGCCCGGAAATAGTCGCTGGAGCAGGCCAAGAGGGACTTGTGTGCAGGAAACTCATTCTCCTTCACTTTCAGCAGGATGTCACACAGCAGGCCCTCCGCTCGCAGGCTCTGGTACTGGGCGAGCACGGCGGCGCAGTGCGCTTTGCAGTAGGACAGGAAGTAGCTCATGGTAGGCACCACCAAGCCTTCCCCCTGCGGTCAGGGAAGCTGAAATGCAATCAGACATTGCAACAGCTGCCTCTGCTCAACAGCCAGTGCTCCAATGCACAGCGCACCTCCAGCTGTTAGAGAGAAAGCCCCCCCCACCCCCGAAAAAAGACCACCAAACCCACCACCCAAACCAACCCAAAGCCAGACTGTGGCCTGGCATGGGGCAGGGAGGGACACAGTTAGTAGAGTTGTAGTGAATTCAGTGCATTCCTCCACAGAGCAAGCAGCTGAGCCTCCTAGCAGCTAGGGGATGCTTACTTTGCTGACTTCCGTCGCTCGGGCAAGGGTGAATGGTTCCCGGCGATGCTGGGCGCCTGCTTGGCCGGCCATCAGGTGACAGGGGAGGGAGCTAGGTGACAATCCCAACCGAGTGACACTTTGGTGTCTTCTCAGCCCTCACCCTCGGCCCTTCTTGCTCCGCAGGCAGATCAGATAGAGCCTCTCCGGCTGCCAGCGCATGGCCGCGAGCAGGGCGCTGACGAGAGGGCAGCGCCGGCTTTCCTCCTCTCTTCTTTGTGTTTCAGCCTCAGGCAAGCTTAGCCCTCGCTGCCCCCGGGACAGCAGCCCCCTCTCCGTCCTCTTTTCACGCTCTCGGAGGCAGCCTCAGATCAAATCAGCACCCAGGGATCGTTAGGTGAAGATTTTCTGAGCCCATGAAAAAAAAAAAACCAAGGCGCTAAAAGACAACCAAAATATCCTGATTAAGTCACTCCTTTGATTTGGCAAAGGCATTGCTGGGCTCTTCGCTTCACATGACACCACCATAACTCACAACTACCAGAAATAGCTGCAGGCACATCCCCTCGCCCCCCGCTGCCCAGGAGGTGACCCCCAGGCAAAAGGAGCCCAGCAGCCAGATGGGCAGAGGAGCTTCCACCGCCAGCGGCAGCCAAAGCAGCTGACTCGGAGTGACCCGGCTGGACAGCACAAGGGTAACACGTTTGCACAGAGTGAGGACAAAAATAGATTTCCCCCCCCCCAGTGTGGTCATCATCAAGTGAAATCTGTTTATAGAGGAGGCTTTGCATAATTGTGCTCTCGGTTACCGACTGGGAACGGAGCCAGAGCCCCCCGGGGCTGGGCTGGAGCTGACTCGTTCAGCTTTCTCACTTGCAGCTTGTCCCAATTAAAAGCACGTCCATAGGGATTATCCCTGATTTTCACCAGGGCCCTTCAGGCTCTAATTTCTCCCAGGAATAGGAGCTCTGGGCAGGCTACACATTCTGACCTCTTAAAGCTTGCTTTAATTTTCCTTTGCTCCCTCCCCCCTCCCCGTGTGAGTGTGTGGAGGCGTTCAGCAATCTTCTTCTGACACCTTTCCTTTCCAAGTGAAACACATTCAGGGCTTGCAGACCTTGCCAGGGTTGGTATATGCCAGCCCATTTTGCTGCATCATGACCCAACAGGCTTGGGGCCAGAGGAGGATCTCACAGGACTGAGAAGCTTCACCTTTTGCTCAGTCCTCAGGTAAAGCCTTTTTGATGTATTTACTTACATTTGTGTCTGTGCTATCATGAACTTCTGGCTCACTCCTGACATTAAAGGGGGGTTGGGAGCTGGCTGGATCCTACTCTGGATCATGCATGCTGTGTGGCTCTTCTAGTGACCCTAAGTTGTCTTGCTAGGCATAGAATCACAGAAGCACAGAACTACAGAATCATAGAACCACAGAATGGTCTGGGTAGGAAGGGACTGCCAAGGGTCATCCACCTTGAGGCCATTCCCTCTTGTTCTATCACTAATTACCTGGGAGAAGAGACCAGCACCAACCTCTCCACAAGGTCCTTTCAGGTAGTTGTAGACAGCAAGGAAGTCTCCCCTCAGCCTCCTCTTTTCCAAACCAATCATCCCCAGTTCCCTCAGTTGCTCTTCATCACATTTATTCTCCAGGCCCTTCCCAGCTTCCTTGCCCTCCTCTGCCATGGCTCCAGCACCTCCACATCTCTCCTTGAGGTGCCCAAAACTGGACACAACACTTAAGGTGTGGTGCCCCAACCCAGTGCACACCACTGGGTGGGCAGGCAGCTGATGGACTGCTACTAGAAGAGTCCTTGGCACAAGATGCCCACTCAGTGAGCAGAAACTGAACTGCTCTGTTGTTGAGCCATGACCAAGAGCCCCCACCCCCAGCTCTGGTAAAGAGCTTTGTGTGTGCTGGTAAGCCATGGAAGCTGGGACTGAAGAACACATCACAGGCTCACTGGATCATAGGCTCACAAGGTGTTAGGGGTTGGAAGGGCCCTCTGGAGATCATCAAGTCCAATACCCCTGCCAGAGCAGCACCATAGAATCCAGCACAGCTCACTCAGGAACATACCAAGACAGGGCTGGAAAGGCTCCAGGGAAGGAGACACCACAACCTCTCTGGGCAGCCTGTGCCAGTGCTGTGTGACCCTCACCTCATGTTGAGGTGGAACCTCCTGTGCTGCAATTTCCATCCCTTACCCTTTGTCCTATCCCAGGGTGCAACTGAGCAGAGGCAATGATTAAATATTACTTCCCCCAGATCCAGATGTAAGAGAAGAGGGCTCAGAGAGGTGGCTTGGGCACCAGCAGCAACCCAAACACCCTCCCCCCATCAAGTGATGCATTCCCAGGCAAAGTCAACCTGCCTTTCTCTCTCTGCTTCAGCAAAGCCAAGCCAGCCACTGCCCAGCTCACAGCCATGTTGCAAAGCACCAGCACAGCACCAACTGCAAGCACTATAACATCACAGATGCCAAATGAAGCTCGGTCTGCATATCTCTCCTTGTGCCCAGCGTGAAGCCACATTAACCAACCTGGTTGGGCACCTCCAAACGAATTCTGCACATGGGCTGCAGTTTATTGCAGGTCAAGTGCCAGCTGACTATGGCCCTGAGCTGATTTAATATCAGTCCTGGATAAGCTACCCCTATAAATGTGTGCAGATCTGCTGTGCACTTCCCTCTCAGACCTACTTCAGTCCTGGACTTAATCAGTCCAGGATTTAATATCAGTCTTGGATTTAATACCAGTCCTGGATAAGCTGCTGCTATAAATGTATGCAGATATGCTGTGCACTTCCCTCTCAGACCTACTTCACTCCTGGATTTAATATCAGTCCAGGATTTAATATCAGTCCAGGATTTAGTATCAGTCCGTGGCAGAACTGTCCTCCTGCCAGCACCCCTGGAGGAAGGGATACTTTGCTTCTTCTTGTGCTAATTCCTGCTGCCCTCCTGCTCTGCCACTCTTCTGTGTGCCTCTCCAGACCCAGATGAGAGCTCCTGTGCAGGCAGGTCTGCCTTCAGGCACGGGAAATTTGGCAAGTGACATGAACTGAGCTTCCTGTCCTTTACAGCTGTCAGTCCTTCCTCACCCTGCCCATCATGTCTGATGGTGAAGCCAATAGACTGCAGCTGGGGTTAGTGCTGGAGACCACCAGCTCACTGCAAATTCACAGCAGCAGCATGGAAAGCCTCCCTCCCTTCCCCCAAATCTGGACTTGAGGAGAGGCCGAGGGAGCTGGAGTTGATTAGCCTGGAGAAGAGGAGGCTTGGGGAGACCTTCTTGCTCTCTACAACTACCTGAAGGGAGGTTGTAGCCCAGTGGAGGTTGGTCTCTTCTCCCAGGCAACCAGCACCAGAACAAGAGCACACAGTCTCAAGCTGTGCAGGGGGAAGTTTAGGCTTGATCTCAGAAAGAAATTCTTCACAGAGAGATTGGCCATTGGAATGTGCTGCCCAGGGAGGTGGTGGGGTTGGCATTCCTGGAGGTGTTTAAGAAGAGCCTGGATGAGGCACTTGGTGCCACGGTCTGGTTGATTAGATAGGGTTGGGTGATTAGTTGGACTTGATTATCTTGGAGGTCTCTTCCAACCTGGTTGCTGCTGTGATTCCTGGACAAGCTGCTCCTATACCTGAATGCAGATTTGCTGTGCACTGCCCTCTCAGACCTACTTCATCTTCATGGCAAGCCAGCTAATAGAAGTCGTGAGAAGCATGATCCTGATAAACCTGTTTATTTGCCTGGAGATGGTTTTTTGGTCCTTTCACTGATAGTTAAAACAAAGCCACATCCTATCCAGTCCTTTGTTCTGGAGTGGCAAAAAGAGAAAAGAACCCAACCCCCAGCCTGGACTATCATTATCACACAGAGAATCAACCAGGCTGGAAGAGACCTCCAAGATCATCAAATCCAACCAATCACCCAACCCTATCTAACCAACCAGACCATGGCACTAAGTGCCTCATCCAGGCTCCTCTTCAACACCTCCAGGGATGGTGACTCCACCACCTCCCTGGGCACCACATTCCAATGGCCAATCTCTCTTGCTGGGAAGAACTTCTTTCTAAGATCAAACCTGTGAGACTGCAGGGAACTTCAGGCCCTCTGGACCATTGAAAATGGTCAGCTGCAAGTGGAGAGAAGGAAGAGGCAGCACTGTGCTACCAGGAACAGAAGTGCTCAGTGCATTTCCAAGCGCACAAAGAACAGAGGACAAGGTCCCTTCAGGTAACTGAAGAATCTTAATGGCCCTCAATGCCCCCTCCCTACCCCCCCATGACGACACACTTCCTACTGCCTGATTCTGTTCTCAAGGTGACACCAAGCTGTCTGGTGTGATTCAGGGCAGTGCTATGCCTGACAGGCAGGTTAGGAACAGCCTCCCGTGGGGCTGCTGCTGGAAGTCGCTGCTGGAAATCGCTGCTGGAAGTCGCTGCTGTCATTAGATCTTGTTTGCTCTTAATTGTTTGGGGCTTCTCCTTAGAAACAGATCTTGACCAGCTCCTGGTTTGCACAGCCTTCTAAAGGTCACACATGCTGGCTTCAAGGAGAGCCAAGCTATTAAGCATCCAACTATGTGACGCTGGCTTCCCAGGCGAGCCTGGGCTGCCATCAGGGCAGGCATCGCGATGGGACTTATGTGCAAGGATGGAGGAGTAAAGTTCCTCTCTCCCTGGCCCATTTCAACAGGTTATTTTTAAAAGCTTATGTGCTCAGTGTTGAAAGCAGAGGCCTCTCAATCTAGGGAGGTTCTTCTCCCCTCTGCTCTGCCCTGCTGAGACCACACCTGCAATACTGTGTCCAGTTTGGGGCTCCCCAGTTCGAGAGAGACAGAGACCTGCTGGAGAGAGTCCAACAGAGAGCCAGGAGGATGCTTAGGGGACTTGAGCATCTCCCCTGTGAAGAGAGACTGAGAGCCCTGGGGCTGTTTAGTCTGGAGAAGAGAAGACTGAGAGGGGATCTGATCAGTGTCTATCAATATCTGAGGGGTGGGTGTCAAGTGGAGGGGGCCAAGCTCTTTCCAGTGGGGCACAGTAATAAGCCAAGGAACAATGGATACACACTTGAACAGAGAAAATGTCACCACAACATGAGGAGAAACTTCTTTACAGGGAAGGTGTCAGAGCCCTGGAGCAGGCTGCCCAGAGAGGTTGTGGAGTCTCCTTCTCTGGAGACTTTCAAAAGCCACCTGGATGCATTCCTGTGCAGACTAACCTTGGGATCATTATTAGTGGTTAAAGTTTGTATTAAGGAAATAAAAGGTCCTGGGTTTCCTAAACTATTCTAGCCCTCCCTCATAGAATCATAGAATCGTTATGGTTGGAAGGGACCTCAAGGATCAGCCAGTTCCAACTCCCCTGCCGTGGGCAGGGACACCTCACACTACAGCAGGTTGCTCACAGCCACATCCAGCCTGACTGCAAAAACCTCCAGGGATGAGGCTTCCACCACCTCCCTGGGCAACCTGTGCCAGTGTCTCACCACCCTCATGGGGAACAACTTCCCCTATGCAACTATGTGCAGTAACCTGTAGCTCCAGAAAAGCTTTGACTCATCTTAGCTGTTAGCCTCAGCCCAGCTTCCTCAGACTATTCAGACAAGAAATGTTCCTCTGGCAGCTGTTTCTCACACCTACATTTCATTTCATCGTGGCCAGCAGTCCCAGCTAAGAGAACTGCTAGGGAAGCTGTTAGCAGATTCTGTGCCCTGACTCTTTTCCTTCTCCCAGGCAGACAGTGACAGAAGGAGAGAGGACACAGTCTCAAGCTGTGCCAGGGGAGGTTTAGGCTGGATGTTAGGAAGAAATTCTTCATAGAGAGAGAGATTGGCCTTTGGAATGTGCTGCCCAGGGAGGTGGTGGAGTCACCATCACTGGAAGTGTTCAAAAAGAGACTGGATGAGGCACTCAGTGCCATGGTTTAATTGATTAGATGGTGTTGGGTGATAAGTTGGACTTGATAACCTCAAGGCTCTTTTACAACCTGGCTGATTGTGTAAATTACTCAATTACTAGTGACACTAATCACCTGCGTGCTCATCTGAGATGTTTGCCTCTGAAGGCAATAAGCTGGGTGCTGAGCTACACCCTTGGCCTGGAGCAGTGATTTGAGGGTTGACTTTTAAACTTTTAGTCATTTATCCTCCTCCTTTTCTTCTTAGTTTTGCTTTGCATAGGCATTAGAGAGAGTTGAAACTTCACATGACTGGGAGCTGCCAGTTTTTCTCCTGACCAAGACCCTTTAGCTCTTGCTTGGGTTCAGCAAGAAACAACTCTTCCTTTAAGCCTTTTTTGGTCATATGGCATAGAAGAACCACAGGAGACCAAGGCCCCCAATTTAAGTGCCTCATCCAGTCTCTTCTTAAACACCTCCAGAGGTGCCAACCACACCTCACCACGTCTCTGGGACCCCCTTGCAAGCAGGTTATTCATGACTTGGGAAATGCAAGGTTGGCTTCCTCACCCCTAGAATGGAAACTGGTACGATGGACAGAGCTTTCTAGTTTCACTCAGTGTTGTATGTTTCCTACACAGGCATCCCATGGAATATGATACTTGTATGTTGCTTTTATGCAGGCCAATAGTATCAGCTTTATAATTAGGAAACACCATCTAACAGTCCAGATAACAAGATGCTTGGCTAGGAAGTTACAGGTTTGCCATCATGGATACATCATTAAAGCCCTACTGATCTGCCCGGAATCAGGCAAATACAGCTGCTTGGGCTGGGAGTCAAAGGGATGGATTGGATTTGCTTCTGAATCCCTCTGAGGGCTGTACTCCAGGATCTTCTGCTCATAATAATCACAGAACTGTCATGGTTGGAAGGGGCCTCAAGGATCAGCCAGTTCCAACTCCCCTGCCATGGCCAGGGACACCTCACACTACAGCAGGTTGCTCACAGCCACATCCAGCCTGGCTGCAAACACCTCCAGGGATGAGGCTTCCACCACCTCCCTGGGCAACCTGTGCCAGTCTCTCACCACCCTCATGGGGAAGAACTTCTTCCTAACATCCAAGCTGAATCTCCCCATTTCTAGTTTTGTTCTATTCCCCCCAGTCCTATCACTCCATGACCCCCCAAAAGTCCCTCACCTGCCCCATTTTCCCCCTTTTTCCCCTCAAATCCCACAGCACCTGGGCTCTGTTGGAGTCTCCTCCCACCCCAGGTGTGGCCACTTTGCCTTCCCCACCCACTTCCCTTTTTAATCCCCCTTAGGAGAGGCAGCAGTCCCAAGATGAGCCCTTCTGGGCTGGAGGATCCTCCTCTCATCACCGGTGAGTGCCCACGGTGCACACTGGGTGATGGTGGTGGTGTCAACAAAGGCCGGGGGGCCTGGTGGCCCCCGGTTAGGTAGGGATTTGATGACCATTCCTATATCATCCACGGGTGCTGGCTGGGCCTCCTTACTTGGGCTGAGCCCCTCTGGGTGTTCTCTTGGCTGGTGAAGGTTTTGCAATTGCAGTAGCTTTTTCATATTGTTAACGCTAAAAGCCACTACAGAAAACTGATAGTTTCCTGGAGCCATTGTTTTGTCTCACTCAGTTACTCACTTCCCTGCTCAATGTTCAGCCTCTTTTACTGAGTCACTAATGGCCCAAGGTGTAGACAATCTTCATAGAACCAGTGAGGCTGGAAAAGACCTCAAAGATCATCAAGTCCAACCTGGCACCCAACACCTCATGACTATTAAACCATGGCTCCAAGTGCCACATCCAATCTCCTCTTGAACACCTCCAGGGATGGTGACTCCACCACCTCCCTGGGCAGCACATTCCAATGGCCAATTACTCTTTATGGGAAGAACTTTCTCCTCGCCTCCAGCCTAAACTTCCCCTGGCACAGCTTGAGACTGTGTCCTCTTGTTCTGCTGCTGGTTGCCTAGGAGAAGAGACCAAGCCCCACCTGGCTACAACCTCCCTTCAGGGAGTTGTAGACAGCAAGAAGGTCTGCCCTCAGCCTCTTCTTCTCCAGGCTAAACACCCCCAGCTCCCTCAGCCTCTCCAGTGCTCTGGGACCCTCACAGGAAAGAAGGTCCTCTTCATATTGAGGTGGAACCTCCTGTGCTGTAGTTTATATCCATTGCCCCTCGTCTTAACCCAGGGTGCAAGTGAGCAGAGCCTGTCCCCTCCCTCTTGATCCCCAGCCCTTAGGTATTTATAAATATCGATTAGATCCCCTCTAAGTCTTCTCTTTTCCAGACTAACCAGCCCCAGGGCTCTCAGCCTATCCTCATAGGGCAGTGCTCCAGTCCCTCAATCATCCTGGTAGTTCTCTGTTGAACTCTCTCTCGAGCAGAACCCTGTCCCTCTTGAACTGGGGAGCCCAGAACTGGATGCAATATTCCAGCTGAGGTCTCAGCAGGGCAGAGTAGAGGGGGAGGAGAACCTCCCTAGATCTCTCCTCTCAATGCACCCAGGATCCCATTGGCCTTCTTGGCCACCAGGGCACATTGCTGTCCCATGCAGGACTTGTTGTCCACCAGCACTCCCAGGTCCTTCTCCCCAGGGCTGCTCTCCAGCAGATCCCCTCCCAGCACATTTGTCACAAGTGACTGGAGTGGTATGGGCTTGAACTCCTCCACCACTGATGTCAGAGTTATTTTTTTCCCCTCTGCCTCCCATAACCAAAATAGGTAGCTTTCTATCTTAGGTGAAGTTGGCAGAGTAGAATTAGTTCTTGTTCTGGCTATTAGGACTTTGCATTTCTGGATGTCACTTTCCTTTGGTTTGCCTTGAAGGAAAGGGACAAAATGTGTAAGCTAAAATAATAATAATGATAATAAAAATAATAAGCAAGAGTCACAGAATCAAAAAATCTGTCTGGTTGGATGAGACCTCCAAGCTCATCCTGTCCAACCTTCCACCCAGCACTGAAGGGTCAACACTAAACCATGTCCCAGCCACCAGCTCCACACACTGCTTGAACCACCCCCAGGGATGGTGATTCCAGAACATTCCAAAGTTTGACAACCCTTGCAGTGAAGAAATATTTCTTAACATCCAGCCTGAACCCCTCCTGCTGCAACTTGGAACCATGTCCTCTGGTCCTGTCACTTGCCACCAAGGAGCAGAGGCTGCCCCCTCCTCACTACAACTACCTGAAGGGAGGTTGGAGACAGCAATGAGGTCTCCCCTCAGCCTCCCTTCATCCAGTCCCACACCAAGTCCACAGAGGTGCAGGAGGGAGACGATTTGGAAACTGCTCTGGGTGAAGTTTTGCTGGGCAGTGGAACCCCGTGGTGGGTTTGGGGGCACTGAAGGAGTAATGGCTGCACATCCACACGTGTGTGTCCTGAAACAACTACACCATCAGCCTCCCCAGCATCTTGTTTCACCTGCTCCTCAAGCAGACCAGAACGACTTTGCAGTGGAAAATGCGGCAGGAGGGCTCAGCTGGTCCCTGGTTTGTGGGAAAGGACTAGAAACTGGGGGGAGCATTCAGGTCTGCGGGCTGGATGATCTTTCAAGGTCCTTTCCAACCCCTACCATGACTGAGTCTGTGATCTCCTGCTTGTCATCTCTCAGTGCCAGGATGGCTGGCAGCACTTTTTTCTCCTTTTTATTTGGTTTTGTTTTTTTTTTTTTTTTGTAGTTTAGAAACACCAACCCAAGGAGGGAATGAAGCCCTGGCCTTATATGGAGCCATCGGTGTGTGAGTCACTGGGATGTCTTTAGGCCTGAGGACTGCCTGTGATGGCTTTCAGATCACAAGCCCTGCGTGACATTTAGCAGAGGTGGGTGACCTCATGGGAGATTATCTGAGAGATCTTCAGCTGGCCACGGAAAGAGGCTCTGGAGGCCTGGGTTTACCCTCACTAACCTTCAGCAGACAGAAAGGGAGGATGAGCACGGGGCCGTGCATGCGGGAAGTGCGCCAGGAGCGCCGAGAACGCTGTGACGGCCCCAGCTCCGCTCGGGGGACACGGGGATGGCGTGGGGATGGGGGAGAGGGAGAAGGAGGAGACCCTGTGGGCTTCCCAGGGCAGAGTGCTTCCTTTGAGCGTTGAAGTGTGTGCTTTTGCTACAGTGCCACGGGAGAGTTAAGAATCGCTGCTTGTCTCCTCGCTGTCGATACAGGTGAGAGAAAGCAGCCCTGTGGAACAGGACTTGGGGGTGCTGGTGGAGGAGAAGCTGCATGTCAGCTTGCAGCACAGAAGGCCAAGAGCAGCCTGGGCTGCATCAAAAGATGTGTTGCCAGCAGATGCAGAGAGGTTATTCTGACACTGCTCTGCCGAGACCTCACCTGGAGTGCTGTGAGCAGTTCTGGAGACCTCAGTATAGGAAGGACATGGACCTGATGGAGGAGGGCCATGAAAATGATCAGGGGGCTGGAGCAGCTCTGCTATGAAGACAGGCTGAGGGAGCTGGGGGTGTTCAGCCTGGACAAGAGAAGGCTCTGGGGGGACCTAAGTGTCTAAGACCTTCCAGTAGCTGAGGGGGCTAGAAGAAGGCTGCAGAGAGACTGCAAAGGCCTGCAGCAACAGGACATGGGGCAATGGCTTCAAATTAGAGAAGAGCAGATTTAGATTAGATGTCAGGGACAAGTTCTGCACCATGAGGGTGGTGGAACACTGGAACAGGTTGTCCAGGGAGGTAGTTGAGGCCTTATCCCTGGAGATATTCAAGGTGAGGCTTGACAGGGCTCTGGGCAGCCTGATCTAGTGGAGGATGTCCCTGCTGACTGCAGGGGGTTGGACTGGATGACCTTTGGCGGTCCCATCCAAGCCAGACGGTTCTGTGGTTCTGATTCGTTCTGCCTCTTGGCACCTTCCTTTCACCCTGTCTTTTGGGTTTGTTTGCCTCAAGGAGTGCATTAGGGGAAATGAGGCTTGAAGGATGAAGGAGGATGAAGCAGGATACTAAGCAAAGTAAGTAACTGCATATTGCAAGTTAAAAAAAAAACAACAATCCAAGAACGTTCTTCTAATCAAGCTGCAACGAGCAGAGCTTCTGCCTGACTTCCTCTCCGAAGCCATGTCACAAGTGCAAGCAGACACAACATTGCCAGCCAGCTTTTGTGTTGCCTGATGGAACACGCAGGAGCGAAATGGGAGTCATCAGCAGCACCATTCAACTTGAAACTTGTTTTCTAACCAGAATAATTATCTTTATTTCAACCGAATAAACAAGAGCCAGGCAGAGAGCAGTTTCCATCAACAGCAGAAGAGCATTGTTGCAAAACATCTCTTATCCCTTCACAGTAAATAACACGAGGAGAGAGACCAAGGAGGCACGGTGCAATTCAATTTCTCTTGACAAGGAGATCTCTTCTCCCCACCCAAAACAAGAGAGAATATTCATTGAAGTGCAGTCCATCCAAAAGGAGTGTCAGGGATTCATTATTGGATGGAGCACTCCGCTAATAAATGACTTTTTTGTTTGCACTTTGTTGTTTAGCATCAGCATTTCCATGCTCCTTTTTTTTTCCCTTTGAGCTTGTGGAGAGAGTCATCCTTCAACCTCTGGCTCAGGAGGGTGTCGCAGGTTGGTTTGCATACAGGCTGGAGGTTCTCTGTCAGCTAGCTCACACCTTCTCTCCTCATTGTATGAAATAAAGTGGAGGCACAAATGTCAGGAAAACAACACAGTTGAGCTTCTCAAGAAAAACAAAACCAAAACAGCAATGCTTTGGCTCTACTGTAAGAGAAGGATTTAACTAAACTCACCCAAACAAACCAGTCCCTCTTAATGTTTTCATTTCCTTTATTAAGCACAATACACAAATCCTGTCCTAGAACCAGGAGCACAAAACAGGAAATCAGAGGTTACATTACTCATTCATTCTGTGTTTTGTCCCCAGAAAGCCAACCAGAGCCTGGGCTGCATCAAGGGAAGAGTGGCCAGAGTGCCCCTCTGCTCCGCTCTGGTGAGACCACACCTGCACTACTGCATCCAGTTCTGGACCCTCTGTTACAGGAAGAATCTGGAGGTGCTGGAAGGTGTCCAGAGAAGGGCCATGAGGATGAGCAGAGGGCTGGAGCTGCTCTGCTGTGAGGACAGACTGAGAGAGTTGGGGCTGTTCAGTCTGGAGAAGAGAAGGCTCCGAGGAGACCTAATTGTGGCCTTCCAGTATCTGAAGGGGGCTACAAGAATGCTGGGGAGGGACTTTGGAGGGTGTCAGGGAGTGACAGGCTGGGGGGGTGGGGGATGGAGCAAAACTAGAAGTGGGTAGATTCAGATTGGATGTTGGGAAGAAGTTCCCCGTGAGGGTGGTGAGAGCCTGGCACAGGTTGCCCAGGGAGGTGGTGGAAGCCCCATCCCTGGAGATTTTTGCAGCCAGGCTGGATGTGGCTGTGAGCAACCTGCTGTAGTGTGAGGTGTCCCTGTCCATGGCAGGGGAGTTGGAACTGGCTGATCCTTGAGGTCCCTTCCAACCCTGACAATTCTGCAGTTTGTTTCTCTATTCTGCACTTTCTCCAAACCATTAAAAAACTTTTTTTGTCCATATTGATTTTTATATTTTTTTTTTTCTCACAAGGGAAGAAACCAAAGTAATTGCTATCTATCTATTTATTTATCTATTTATTTAAAACAAGGTATCTAGCCTACTTTTGCTCCAATGCCTGATCACACCATTCCCCATCCTCAGGTCAAAACAATGCCTGAGTTGCTAGACACAGCCAGGTGCTGGTTGCTGCCCTTCTGCTTTATTTCTGCAGTGCTTTTTTTCCCCTACCTGAGACAAAACAGACAACAAGGAAGTGTTGCTATAAATGTACAAAGAAGATGCTTCCCGTGGTGTGCTGCAGAGTCAGGAAGTTCATGGTCTTCATACAAATATATAAAACATCTCAAATTATCTCCATCCATTGCAGTCCAATCAGTTTGTCTTGTCAGACCTGCATAACAGACACGAGACCGGAGATTAATCATTGGTCAGTGCACCAGAGACTACACAGAGAGGTACCTCTAAGTTCTTCCCAGTGATCTCCAAGGGCAGGGCAAGGGACAGGAGGTGCAAGCTGCAGCAGAGGAGACTCCACATGAACAGAAGGGAAAAAAACTTTTTGCTCTGAGGGTGCCAGAGCCCTGGAGCAGGCTGCCCAGAGAGGTTGTGGAGTCTCCTTCTCTGGAGCCATTCCAAACTCACCTGGATGTGTTCCTGTGTGACCTACCCTGGGTGCTCCTGCTCTGGCAGGGGGTTGGGCTGGATGATCTTTGGAGGTCCCCTCCAAGCCCTAGCACCCTGTGATTGTGTGAAGTTGTGAGGAGAGGGGGAAGTATATTCCCTGCGTCCTCAGTTCTGCTTTCAGAGAGTGTAGCTATTTGCGAGCAAGCTGGGGGAGCACAGCGTGGGTGTGGAACAAATCTTTTGGATCCACTTGATTTTTTTTTCCACCCACACTCCACACAAAAACCTCCAACCCTCTGTCTGGTAGAACTTCACCACTGTTAAGAGCTCTGATCTTGAAAGACTTGCATTATGCCATCAGGCTGCAGGTGGTTCCTGGACTGCCCCAGCCCTCTGTTGAGGAGGATGTAGCCTTACACCACGCCTGGGGCTCATCTCTAGGGAAGAGCTTCAGCAGGCAGAGGTGGCAAACCCTGCCACAGGCTGCAGCAAGTAGTAGGGATGCAGCAGCTGGATAACCATCAAAATATCATTTAATTTAGCCAGTAAATACTATTTACTGATACACCCATACAGACATGGAATTTTTTACCCTCTTTTGGTTTTCAGGCTCTTTAAATTATCTTTTTCTCTCTCCTTCTCTGTTCAGTCCATTGGAGTCCTTAGTGGGAGTAAGTCTCCTTTGCCTCACAGAATCACAGGAACATTCAGATAGGAAGAGACCCTCAGGATCACCAAGCCCATCCACCAACCCTACCCTACAAGGTTCACCCCTAAACCAGAGCCCCAAGCACCACATCCAAACCTCCTTGAAACACATCCAGGCTTGGGGACTCCACCACCTCCCTGGGCAGCCTGTACCAATGCCTTGCAGGGAAAAAATGCTTCCCTAAGGTCCAGTTTAAATCTACCCAGTGGCAGCTTGAGGCCATTCCCTCTTATTTTGTCTCCTGCCCAGCTTGAACAGTGCCAGGGCTTTTCAGCCTCTCTTCTTTTGGTGGTGTATCTGTTCCTGTAAATATTTCTGGTCCCAACTCCTCTCTGCCCCATTTGTGCTTTAGATTTCAGGTCTGACCAGCACCAGAAACAGTATTCTAGATGCAGGAGCAGAGTGTTTTCTGTGCTGTTTGTATGCATCCCACTGGAGGTCATTTATTTACTTAGGTAAAGTGAGGAGGTGGGAGGTGGTTCAGCTGCCATTTCCACTGACCCATCTGCAGTGGCTCTTTCCTGCATAGTCACAGCTAACTTGGGGTGCATTGAGAGGAGTGTGTCCAGCAGATCCAGGGAGGCTCTCATCCCCCTCTACTCTGTCCTGCTGAGACCTCAGCTGGAATATTGCATCCAGTTCTGGGCTCCCCAGTTCAAGAGGGACAGGGAGTCCATGGGAGGGCTATAAGGATGCTGAAGGGACTGGAGACTGCCTGGTGAGGAGAGGCTGAGAGCCCTGGGGCTGGTTAGTATGGAGAAGAGAAGACTGAGAGGGGATCTGATCAATGTCTATCAATATCTGAGGGCTGGGGGTCAGGAAAGAAGGGTCAGGAACAGGCTCTGCTCACTTGTGCCCTGGGATAGGACAAGGGGCAAGGAATGTAAGCTGCAGCACAGGAGGTTCCAGCTCAACATGAGGAAGAACTTCACTGTGAGGGTCCCGGAGCACTGGAACAAGCTGCCCAGAGAGGTTGTGGAGTCTCCTTCTCTGGAAACTTTCAAGACCCATCTGGATGTGTTCCTGTGTGACCTGTGCTGGATTTTACGGTCCTGCTCTAGCAGGCGGGTTGGACTTGAAGATCTCTGGGCAGCCTGTCCCAGTGCTCTGTGACCCTTATAGTGAAGAAGTTCCTCCTCATGTTGAGGTGGAGCCTCCTGTGCTGGAGTTTCCATCCATTGCCCCTTGGTACTGGTTCAGTAAGGCAATGTTCTGCTTTGTTTCAGCTGGAATTTCCTCCCATTCAGGTCATGTTAGGTAGTTCTCTTTCGGGTTACAAAACCAAAATCCACCTTTCAGGCTATGCTTGATGGCTCCCCAGGATTTGCCTGCATGTGTAACCCTGTCCTATATAATTATCCCTTGCCTACACAGACTCTCCATGTGTTTGAGTCTTTCAAACAGCTCTGTGCCTGTTCCTAAGTACCACAAGGTGACTGTTTTCCAGGGGTGGGTGGATAAAGCATTGCTGGCTGTGATTGAACTCAAGTGCTGAAGCCTGGGAGCAGGAGAGGGTGTGCAGAGTGCTGCAGGCACATCTGAGCACAACGTGGTTCTCACTGCCACAAGTCCTTTCTGATCCCTTTGCTGAAGGATGCCAGCTTCTGCCTCCCAAGGTGCCATGGGAAGGTTTGTGGTGGGAAGGGCAGCTGTAATTTAGCATGCTGGGGCTTAGGGTTACATGAACTGGCTGGGCAGGAACTGCCTGGAGAGCAGTGCTGGAGAAAAGGACTTGGGGGTGCTGGTGGATGAGAAGCTCAACAGGAGCCAGCAGTGAGCACTTGCAGCCCAGAGTGCCAAGCAGAGCCTGGGCTGCAGCAAGAGAAGTGTGGCCAGCAGGGCCACAGAGGTGATTCTCCCCCTCTGCTCCACTCTGCTAAGACCACACCTGGAGCACTGTGTCCAGCTCTGGAGCTTCTATTACAGGAAGGATCTGGAGGTGCTGGAAGGTGTCCAGAGAAGGGCCATGGGGATGAGCAGAGGGCTGGAGCTGCTCTGCTGTGGGGACAGGCTGAGTCAGGGCTGTTCAATGTGGAGAAGAGAAGGCTCCAAGGAGACCTTCTCGTAGCCTTCCAGTATCTGAAGGGGGCTCCAAGAAATCTGGGAAGGGACTTTGAAGGTGTCAGGAGTGTGATAGGACTGGGGGAATGGAACAAAACTAGAAATGGGTAGATTCATACTGGATGTTAGGAAGAAGTTGTTCCCCACGAGGGTGGTGAGACACTGGCACAGGTTGCCCAGGGAGGTGGTGGAAACCTCACCCCTGGAGGTTTTTGCAGCCAGGCTGGATGTGGCTGTGAGCAACCTGCTGTGGTGTGAGGTGTCCCTGGCCATGGCAGCGGGGGTGGAACTGGCTGATCCTTGAGGTCCCTTCCAACCCTGACAATTCTGTGATCCTATGATACTTTCCATATCGTTCTAGCAGGTGCAGTGTCTTAGATGTTAAGATCCTAAAGATGTCAAGATCCTAAAGATGTCATCCTGGAGTAGACCTCTGTCCACTGAGTGTGGAAGCTCAGTGCTTTATCTTCTCCAAGCAGTTTAGCCTTCCCTTTTTTCCTGAGCTCCTAGTACCAGTCATCCTGTGTTGCACACACCAAGCTTGAAGAAGAGGAGGCCTATGGGAGACCTCATTGCTGTCTACAACTGCCTGAAAGGACCTTGTGGAGAGGTTGGTGCTGGTCTCTTCTCCCAGGTAAGTAGTGATAGAACAAGAGGGAATGGCCTCAAGCTGCAGCTGGGTAGGTTTAGACTGGACAGTAGGAAACATTTTTCCCAGCAAGAGTGGTCAGACATTGGCACAGGCTGCCCAGGGAGGTGGTGGAGTTCCCAAGCCTGGATGTGTTTCAAGGTGGTTTGGATGTGGTGCTTGGGGCTCTGGTTTAGGGTTGACCCTTGTAGAGTGGGGTTAGTGGTTGGATTAGTGGACCACCAAAAGATCTGCTGTCTCCAGTTCTCCCAGTCACAACTAGTCAAAGGAAACCCAGCCTTCCCAAAGCTCATACACCTTCAAGAGCAGTTAATTAACTGGAGGAGGGGGAAAAAATAATACTATAGTACCCAAGAACCCTGCTGCTTGCCATCCAAAGGCAGAAGCTATCAAATTGCCATGATAATGAAAGTGCCCAGGTGCTGAGGAGAGTCAAGCCCACTGCTCTCAGATGTTGCCTAAAGCACTCTGCTTGCAGGCAGTGCTATTTTAACACCTGCTAATAATATTATCTTCCTTCCAGGTGCACTCTCTGCTCTCTGGCTGCTTATAATTGCTACCTGAACTCCCTTTGCAGTCAGTGGACCCTCTATTATCTCCCCACGATGCTCCAATCCACTCAGCCCTCCCTCTGGGCAGCTCCAATTCTCTCTCTCCCCCCAGCTCCCAAAGGCACGGTATTTTTAGAGGTCCAACTCCTCCAGAGATCAATGGGAGTCTGTAAATTCAAAAAATAGGGTGCTTATGGTACATTAATAATCCTCCCAGCTATGTCCCCTGGTTATTCTCTCAGCTGCTGCAGCTTATCTACCAGAGCCTCCCTTGCCACTCTAATCAACCTCATTACACTGAACAACACTCTGCCAGTGCACAGAAAACAGAGAGGGCTGCACTTGACAGCAAATGCTTAAAGGTTGGCCTGATTAAGGATGAACATAAGGACATGCTTAAGGGTTTTTTGAATCAAGGAATCAGGGGGGGGGGCTTCAGCCCTCAAGACTTTCTCCCTTCCCTACCTGAGTACCTGGCAGGGTTATGATTGCAGTTGGTGTGAGACAGAAATGAAAGACTGGGTCCCTGCCTTTCCTAGGCACAGGTGAAGCAAGCAATGGCTGGACCTGTGTAAGGATTCATCTTAGTGAAGGGCTGCTCAGCATAGATGCACTGCAAAAATAAATCTAACTGAATAAATGGAGGATAGGAAGGAGGAAAGTGGAAAAGAGGGAAAGGAAGAAAGGGGGGGAAAGAGGGGGAGAGAGGGAGAGGGAAAAAGAGAGAGAAAGGGGGAGAGAAGGAGAGGGAAAAAGAGAGAGAAAGGGGGAGAGAAGGAGAGGGAAAAAGAGAGAGAAAGGGGGAGAAAAAGGAGAGGGAAAAAGAGAGAGAAAGGGGGAGAGAAGGAGAGGAAAAAGAGAGAGAAAGGGGGAGAGAAGGAGAGGGAAAAAGAGAGAGAAAGGGGGAGAGAAGGAGAGGGAAAAAGAGAGAGAAAGGGGGAGAGAAGGAGAGGGGAAAAGAGAGAGAAAGGGGGAGAGAAGGAGAGGGGAAAAGAGAGAGAAAGGGGGAGAGAAGGAGAGGGAAAAAGAGAGAGAAAGGGGGAGAGAAGGAGAGGGAAAAAGAGAGAGAAAGGGGGAGAGAAGGAGAGGGGAAAAGAGAGAGAAAGGGGAGAGAAGGAGAGGGGAAAAGAGAGAGAAAGGGGGAGAGAAGGAGAGGGAAAAAGAGAGAAAAGGGGGAGAGAAGGAGAGGGAAAAAGAGAGAGAAAGGGGGAGAGAAGGAGAGGGAAAAAGAGAGAGAAAGGGGGAGAGAAGGAGAGGGAAAAGAGAGAGAATGGGGAGAGAGGGAGAGAGGAAAGGAGAGAGAAAGAGAGACAAAAAAGAAAGAGAAAGAAAAAGAGGGGAAGGAAGGAGGAAGGAGGGAGGGAGGAAGGAAGGAAGGAAGGAAGGAAGGAAGGAAGGAAGGAAGGAAGGAAGGAAGGAAGGAAGGAAGGAAGGAAGGAAGGAAGGAAGGAAGGAAGGAAGGAAGGAAGGAAGGAAGGAAGGAAGGAAGGAAGGAAGGAAGGGAGGGAGGGAGGGAGGGAGGAAGGGAAGGAAGGAAGGAAGGAAGGAAGGGAAGGAAGGGAAGGGAAGGGAGGAAAGGAAGGGAGGAAGGGAGGAAGGAAGGGAGGAAGGAAGGAAAGGAAGGAAGGAAGGAAGGAAAGGAAGGAAGGAAGGAAAGGAAGGAAGGAAAGGAAGGAAGGAAGGAAGGAAAGGAAGGAAGGGAAGGAAAGGAAGGAAGGAAGGAAAGGAAGGAAGGAAAGGAAGGAAGGAAAGGAAGGAAGGAAAGGAAGGAAAAAAGGAAGGAAAAGAGGAAGGAAGGGAGGAAGGAAGGGAGGGAGGAAAGAAGGGAGGGAGGAAAGATGGGAAGGAAGGAAGGAAAGGAAGGGAGGAAGGAAGGGAGGAAGGAAGGGAGGAAGGGAAGGGAAGGAAGGAAGGGAAGGAAGGAAAGGAAGGAAGGAAGGGAAGGAAGGAAAGGAAGGAAGGAAAGGAAGGAAGGAAAGGAAGGAAGGAAAGGAAGGAAAAAAGGGAAGGAAAAAGGAAGGAAAAAGGAAGGAAAAAAGGAAGGAAGGGAGGAAGGAAGGAAGGAAGGAAGGGAGGAAGGAAGGAAGGAAGGAAGGAAGGAGAGACGGAGCAGTGGGGGGCAGTTCTCCTGTGGCAGAATGTGCTCAGAAACCTGACAGGTTGTATTCCTGGTTCACAAAGAAGGACTAATTCCCTTGATTGTGCTGTGAAATCAGAACACCTCCTGAAGACCTACCACCCCCCCATCCTCTAGGAAAAGCCCTCAAATCAAATAGATATTCATGGATCCATTTATTCCCTGAAAATCATCCCAAACTGGTTGACAGCAAGCAGCTAAAGGATTTAATGAAGAAATCATGGAAATCATGGAATTGTTCAGGTTGGAAAAGACCCCTGGGATTATCAAGTCCAACCACTGACCCTGCTCTACAAGATTCACCCCTAAACCATATCCCCAGGCAACACAGCTAAATGACCTTTACACACCTCCAGGGATGGTGGCTCCACCACCTCCCTGGGCAGCCTGTGCCAATGTCTGACTACGCTTTCTGGGAGAAAACTTTTCTTATTGTCCTGTCTAAACCTAACCTGTTGCAGGTTGAACTCAGTCCATCTTTTTCTATCACTAATTGACTCCTTTAAACCAGAATACAGAATTAACCAGGTTGGAAAAGACCTTTGAGACCATTGAGTCCAACCTAACATCTAACACTATCTAATCAACTAAACCATGGCACTGAGTGCCTCATCCAGTCTCCTCTTAAACACCTCCAGTGATGGTGACTCCACCACCTCTCTGGGCAGCACATTCCAATGGCCAGTCTCTCTTGCTGGGAAGAATTTCTTCCTCACCTCCAGCCTAAACCTCCCCTGGCACAGCTTGAGACTGTGTCCTCTTGTTCTGGTGCTGGTTGCCTGGGGGAAGAGACCAACCCCCACCTGGCTACAACCTCCCCTTGGGTAGTTGTAGAGAGCAATAAGGTCTCCCCTCAGCCCCCTCTTCTCCAGGCTAAACACCCCCAGCTCCCTCAGCCTCTCCTCACAGGGCTGTGCTCCAGACCGCTCCCCAGCTTTGTTGCCCTTCTCTGGACACCTTCCAGCATCTCAAGATCTTTCTTAAACCAGCTGTGAGTTTTTGCTGTTCTTATGCACCATGGTAGCTGAAAGGAGATGCAAGATGCAATGAATCCACCTTTCGGGGGGGCTATATCTTTGTATATGTATAACGAAATCATAGAATTGTCAGAGTTGGAAGGGACCTCAAGGAGCAGCCAGTTCCAACCCTCCTGCCATGGGCAGGGACACCTCACACTACAGCAGGTTGCTCACAGCCACATCCAGCCTGGCTGCAAAAACCTCCAGGCATGAGGCTTCCACCACCTCCCTGGGCAACCCGTGCCAGTCTCTCACCACCCTCATGGGGAACTTCTTCCTCACATCCAATCTCCATCTCCCCATTTCTAGTTTTGTTCCATTCCCCCAGACCTATCACTCCCTGATACCCTCAAAAGTCCCTCTCCTTCCTAACACATTCAGAGCTATTATTATATAATTAAAAGACCCTGCTACAGAAAGGGCTAAAGAAAACTTGTCTTTATTGGAACAGGTTCCAGCCTTCTCTTTTTTGAGCCTAAGGTTGTGTTAAGGCAGCCTGTTTTATAAGAAGAAGCATGAGAAAGGGGGGAAAGAAAAGCAGCTCTGTGCTGTCAGAACCTTGTAGAGAATCAATGATTCTAGCAAGTGCACCAAGGTGCAGCAAATGCCTCCCACTCCACAAGCTTCCAAAGAGAAAAGACCACATGATGTTTACTCCACACCAGCAGCCATTTATAGATCTCTTACTCACCACTGTCCCAGCCATCCATGCATGCAACATTTAAGAACAGGCAGCAAGAAGTCCTCTGTTTGGGAGAGGACAGGAGGGGTACAGGTGGAGATTTGGGGCTTGTCTTTAGCAAGCCTTGTCTTTAGTCTTTAACTTGTCTTTAGTCTTTAACTTGTCTTTAGTCTTTAACCAAGCTCTCCAGTGTGGTTTAAATCATGTAAACTCTAAAGATTAGAATCAGCTGAGATCAGAGAATCACAGAATGTTAGGGGTTGGAAGGGACCTCAAGAGATCATCCAGTCCAACCCCCTGCCAGAGCAGGAGCACCTAGAGCAGGTCACACAGGAAAACATCCAGGCAGGTTTGGGATATCTCCAGAGAGGGAGACTCCACAACCCCCCTGGGCAGCCTGTTCCAGGGCTCTGGCACCCTCACACTGAAATAATTTTCCCTCATGTTTCCATGGAACTTCCTCTGCCTCAACTTCCACCATTGCCCCTTGTGCTGGCACTGGGCATCACCCAGCAGAGCCTGGCTCCATCCTCTGGGCACTCACCCTGCACATCTTTATCAACATGAATGAGGACACCCCTCAGGCTCCTCTTCTCCAAGCTGAAGAGCCTCAGCTCCCTCAGTCTCTCCTCATAAGGAAGATGTTCCACTCCTCCAGCATCTTTATGGCTCTGCACTGGACTCTCTCAAGTAGTTCCCTGAGGTCCTTTGTGACCAGAACGGAACACAATACTCCGGATGCAGCCTCAGCAGGGCGGAGTAGATCGTTCATTACCCTGCACATAGGCAACAGGGATGGCTGCTAGGAGAAGCTCTAGCACTGATTGGAATAATATTGATTAAAAGGGTTAAAAAAAAATATCTTTTTTCAAATGGTCAAGTGATTAATTAAGGTAATGTCTCCTACAGAGGCCTCTCCACTAGACTCAGCTGCTCAAGGCCTCATCCAGCCTGGCCTTCAACAGCCCCAGGGCAGAGGCATCCACAGCCTCCCTGGGCAGCCTATTCCAGAGTCTCACCACCCTCATACTGAAGAATTTCTTCTTAAGCTCCAGCCTAACCTTGCTCTCCCTCAGCTTCAAACCATTCCCCCTTGTCCTCTCTCTAGACATCCTTATGAAAAGTCCCTCTGCAGCCTTCCTGTAGGATCCCTTCAGCTATTGGAAGGCAGCTCTAAGGTCCTTCATATAACCTTCTCTTAGGTCTCCCTGGAGCCTACTTTCTCTTCTCCAGGCTGAACAAGCCCAGCTCCCTCAGCCTGTCTTTGCAGCAGAGGTGTTCCAGCCCTTGGATCATCTTTGTAGCCCTCCTCTGGCCTTGCTCCAACAGCTCTGTGTCCTTCTTAGAAAATTACTTCTTTTGAAGGGGAAAAAAAGTGTTTTTTCCTCTGTGGCCCTTTACTAAGCCCTGCTGAGGTCATGGAAGTGTGTGTGACTACATTGCCTACATTTTTTTTTACCCATTTATTAAATCAATTATTATTAATCAATAATAAGGGAGGAATAATAAACTGCACCAGTACAGGTTGGAGACTTTCCAGGCCCGTCTGGATGTGATCCTCTGTGACCTGAGCTAGACTCTATGGTCCTGCTCTGGCAGGGGGGTTGGACTTGATGATCTCTTTGGGTCCTTTCCAAACCCTGATATCCTGTGATCTGTGAATATAGGGGGAAATTGTTATCTGAGCTCATGTCAAGCTACTCTCATTCTCCTCTATCACCTCTGCTTTAAAAAGCATTTAAGCATTTGCCTCCCAGTGTAGGCATCGCTCAAGGGCATGGTCCCTTCTGTAAGGTATCACCCTGATCATGTTAGTCAGTCCATCCAAATAGTCTGCTCATGAAGTCAGATGACTGAAGAAGCTTCACTGTTAAAAACATTTATGGCACTGAGATTAGAAAGGGATTTCCAGGACAGTTCAGGTTTATTTCATTTTCATTCCCCACAAGAGCAACTCAGGTTCTCAAGACAAAGGCTAACAGCAACCATGAAACTTCGGGAATCATTATTGCAGTAAATTAGCTGGAGGTGAGGAGAAAGTTCTTCCCAGAAAGAGTGATTGGCCATTGGAATGTGCTGCCCAGGGAGGTGGTGGAGTCACCGTCCCTGGAGGTGGTCAAGAAAGGCTTGGATGTGGCACTTGGAGCCATGGCTTAGTTGTCAGGAGGTGTTAGGTATTAGGTGATAGGTTGGACTTGATGATCTCTGAGGTCTTTTCCAACCTGGTTGATTCTATGATTCTAAGAAATTCTTGAATATGGGGGTGGTGAGACTCTGGCATAGGCTGCCCAGGGAGGCTGTGGCTGCCTCCTCCGTGGGGCTGTTCAAGGCCAGGTTGGATGAGGCCTTGAGCAGCTGAGTCTCGATGAGAGGCATCCCTGCCCACGGTGTGGAGGTTGGAAGAGATGATCCCTGGGGTCCCTTCCAACCTGAGCCATTCTGTGATTCTATGATTAACAGATACAGAAGAAAAATGAAATTATAAACCAAAGCCTGATCATGTGTGTCCTGAAGGTAATTGAGTTTTGGTGCTGTTGGCACCTCCATCATTTGGGATTAAAGCTGTAGAGGTCTGAATGTTGATGAACTTCAAACTCCAGGCCAATGAAACAAGATGCAGACAGCATCTTGGTGTGCTGCAGACACAACCTTCCTTCCTTCAGTGGAGCAAAGGAGGGGAAATGGCAAGCAAATGACTAGGCTGGATAATTATGGGAGAAAAAGAGATGAGATTGCTTGATTTGTTGTTTGAGAGTTGGCCTGGGCTGGGGCTGCTGAAATGTATTTAAATTGCAAGGAGCTTTTTGTCCCTTAGAGCCTGCCAAGAGTCAAGCTGGTCCAAGGTTTATCTGATGGAACATTTCTCCACTGGGAAAGGTTTTATGCTTTGAAAGTGCAACTTTTTTAATGGAAACATCGTGCTTCCAGCAATTCTTCTGATGTGAGGTGGCACACGAGCATGACTGCTCTGGGCAGTTTCTTATCAGTCCCTGCGCTGGCTCTCTGGCAGCCTGCCCAAAGGTTGGTGCAGCTTTGGGATGGGAGTCTCCAAGGGCCAACAACTTCATGGAAATCCCAGTTTCTGCAGTGTGACTGACCTGTTGGAGAGCACTGTAGGGAAAAGGGACCTAGGGGTCCTGGTGGACAACTGGATGCCCGTGAGCCAGCAATGTGCCCTTGTGGCTAAGAAGGCCCAAAGGGCATCCAGGGGTGGATTAGAAGGGCTGTGGTTAGTAGGTTGAGAGAGGTTCTCCTCCCCCTCTACTCTGCCTTGTTGAGGCCACATCTGGAATATTGTGTCCAGTTCTGGGCTGCTCAGTTCAAGAAGGACCTCAGGGAACTGCTTGAGAGAGTCCAGCACAGAGCCACAAGAATGCTGAAGGCAGTGGATCATCTTCATTCAGAGGGGAGACTGAGGGAGCTGAGGCTCCTTACCTTGAAGAGGAGCCTGAGGGGTGACCTCATTCATGTTGATAAAGATGTGCAGGGTGAGTGCCAAGAGGATGGAGCCAGGCTCTGCTGGGTGATGCCCAAGGACAGCACAAGAGGCAGTGGTGGAATTTGAGGCATAGGAAGTTCCATGGAATCATGAGGAAAACTTTTTTCCCTGTGAGGGTGCCAGAGCCCTTGAGCAGGCTGCCCAGGGGGGTTGTGGAGTTTCCCTCTCTGGAGATACTCAAAACCCACCTGGATGCATTCCTGTGTGACCTGCTCTAGGTGCTCCTGCTCTGGCAGGGATTCGACTGGATGATCTCTTGAGGTCCCTTCCAACCCCTAACATTCTGTGATTCTGTGCTCAACACTTCTACCTTCCAGAAGCTGCTGGAGACAGATTTTCTAACCAGGGGAGAAATACTCTCATTTTAAAACTCTAAACAGTATGATTTAGCCACAGCTATCCCTGCATCTCTGTGGTCCAGCTGAGGGCAGCACCCAGCTCTGCAGTAGGATGCAAATTGGCACTTCTAAACTGGTTCCACAGCTACCACCTTCTCCTTCTCTGGAGACTTTCCAAACCCACCTGGATGCATTCCTGTGCAGCCTACCCTGGACGATCCTGCTTTTGGCAGGGGTTGGACCCAGTGATCTCTGGAGGCCCTTCCCAACCTCTAACATTCTGTGACTGTGTGATTCTCAGTGCCCTGCTCCACTGATCTCCACCTTCACTCAGATGTGTGACACCCAAAAAAAAAAGCCAAAACACCTAATTGCTGCCTTTCAAGCTTCATTTTGATGACTCCAAGCCCTAAAAATGATACTGTGCTTCCCATCTCCCTCAGAGCTGAAGAGTGGACCGTGAGAAGCTTAAAAAACACAACAGAACACCCCCAAACAAATCCACCCGAATTTTCTTTTAACTTGATGTCCTGCTTGGTGATTTGACCCTGAGGGCTCACCTCACCCCATTTTTCTCTGCCACTGAAAGGATCACACAGCTACAGGCTGGGGGTGGAGTGGCTGGAGAGCAGCCAGGCAGAAAGGGACCTGGGGGGACTGGTTGACAGTAGGCTGAACATGAGCCTGCAGTGTGCCCAGGTGGCCAAGAAGGCCAATGGCATCCTGGCCTGCATCAGCAATAGTGTGGCCAGCAGGAGCAGGGAAGTCATTCTGCCCCTGTACTCAGCACTGGTTAGGCCACACCTTGAATCCTGTGTCCAGCTCTGGGCTCTTCAATTTAAGAAGGACATTGAGATGCTGGAAGGTGTCCAGAGAAGGGCAATGAGGCTGGGGAGGGGTCTGGAGCACAGCCCTGTGAGGAGAGGCTGAGGGAGCTGGGGTTGCTTAGCCTGGAGAAGAGGAGGCTCAGGGGAGACCTTCTTGCTGTCTACAACTCCCTGAAGGGAGGTTGTATCCAGGTGGGGCTTGGTCTCTCCTCTCAGGCAACCAGCAGCAGAACAAGAAGACACAGTCTCAAGCTGTGCCAGGGGAGGTTTAGGCTGGAGGTGAGGAGAAAGTTCTTCCCAGAAAGAGAGACTGGCCATTGGAATGTGCTGCCCAGGGAGGTGGTGGAATCCCCATCCCTGGAGGTGTTCAAGAAAGGCTTGGATGTGGCACTTGGAGCCATGGTTTAGTTGTCAGGAGGTGTTAGGTATTAGGTGATAGGTTGGACTTGATGATCTCTGAGGTCTTTTCCAACCTGGCTGATTCTGTGATTCATCTTTGTAAACATCCCCCACAAAGAATGGGTCAGAAGCCAAGCTCCACGCAGATGCCAAGCAATACACACAGGTGTAATAAGAACAAAACCCCCAAAAAACCCCAAGCCAACCCACCAACCAAACCAAAACCAAACCAAAACCAAGCACCAAAAAACTCCAAAGGGATTTCTAGTGCATAAGAAGTCACAATTCAGGACACAATAACTTGGTGACAAAGGGAGGGACAAGGAAATGGCAGCTCAGTTACCCTGGGTATCACAATTAGCAGGCTTACAGTTGGAGCTGCTTGGCGGCTGGCACACAGCAGCTGCTGTTATTTGCGTGCAGCGAGGTCCCTGAGCCACCTCGGGGCAGGATTTTGGAAGCATTTAGCCGGTTCAACATGCTAAACCCCCAAGGAGGAAGGCACTCGGATGTTTTTTTGAGGACACCTATCTGCATCTTTCTCAGGGCTTCAAGTGTTTTAGAAGCCTGCCCTCTAGTTTCCTTTCCGAGTCACTGTCAGCACCCACTGCCACCATACAGCTCTGACTGGGATTTATCTCACTGTAACGATTATTTCCCCTTCTTTTCCACCAACCCTCCCCGCCCCCAAACAAACCCCAAACCCCACCCCAGCCTCCCCCAGACCCTGCCAACAACTCAAGGTGCAAAAGAAATGAGATTCAGCGTTAACCCTTGGGGCAAGGTTCTGTTTGAATCACGATGTGAGTTGGGGAAGCCTCAGTTGCATTTGAGAAGTGATGGTTGGAGGAAAACCAAACCAACCAACCAACAAACCACCCTAAAAACCCCCAACCAAAACAACAACCACAGAGGGAAAAAACACAACAAAACCAAACCAGCCAGCCAAACAAACAAAAAGAAAAAGAAAGGCAGGAAGGCAGTTAGGGAGGAAGAGAGAAAGGGAGAATAAGAGAGAGGGAGGGGGAGGAAGGGGGAAAGTGGGACAGGGGGAAAGGGAAGGAAGGGAAGGAAGGGAAGGAAGGGAAGGAAGGGAAGGAAGGGAAGGAAGGGAAGGAAGGGAAGGAAGGGGAAGGAAGGAAGGAAGGAAGGAAGGAAGGAAGGAAGGAAGGAAGGAAGGAAGGAAGGAAGGAAGGAAGGAAGGAAGGAAGGAAGGAAGGAAGGAAGGAAGGAAGGAAAAGACAGGATGAGAAAGAGATTAAGAGAGTGAAAGAATTAGAGAGAGAAAGAAAAAGAGAGAGAAAGAGAAAAAGGAAGAAAGGGTGAGAAAGAGATTGAGAGAGAAAGAATGAGAGAAAGAGAGAAAAAGGGAGAGAAAAAAAAGGGTGAGAAAGACATTAAAAGAGAGAAAGAGAACAAGAAAGAAAGAAAAAGAGCAGGCAAGAAAGAGAGCGAGAAAGAAAGAGCAAGACAGCAAGAGAAAGAAGGAAAGGAAAGAAAGAAAGAAGGAAGGAAAGAAGGAAGGAAAGAAGAAAAAGAAAGAAAGAAAGAAAGAAAGAAAGAAAGAAAGAAAGAAAGAAAGAAAGAAAGAAAGAAAGAAAGAAAGAAAGAAAGAAAGAAAGAAAGAAAGAAAGAAAGAAAGAAAGAAAGAAAGAAAGAAAGAAAGAAAGAAAGAAAGGAAGAAAGGAAAAGGAAGAAGAAAGAAAGAAAAGAAAGGAAGGAGGGAAGAAAGGGGGGGGGAAAATGTAGCCTATACTAATGACAAACCCAGGGAGAAAAGAAGAGAAACGACTGTCAGGACATGCTGTTCCTTTACATGCCTATAGAGAAGAAGGTGGGGGAAGTATAAAGGCTCATTTCTGTGGTAGCCAGGGAAACCCAGAAGGGCAGCAGCACCGGCTGCCTGCTGCTGCTGCTAACAGCGAGAGGGAGAAACGCCGCGGGTTAACACGCAGACCCTTTCTGCACAGACAGGTGATGTCCTGCTGCTTTTCCCAGCAAAGACAAAGCCAACAAGTCCTTGTCTGGCACAATGTTCTGGTGAAAACCCACTATGAGTACTGCATCCAGTTCTGGAGCCCCTATTACAGGAAGGATCTGGAGGAGCTGGAAGGAGTCCAGAGAAGGGCCACGAGGATGAGCAGAGGGCTGGAGCTGCTCTGCTATGAGGACAGACTGAGGGAGTTGGGGTTGTTCAGTCTGGAGAAGAGAAGGCTCTGAGGAGACTTTCTTGTGCCCTTCCAGTATCTGAAGGGGGCTCCAAGAAAGCTGGGGAGGGACTTTTGAGGGTGTCAGGGAGTGATAGGACTGGGGGGAATGGAGCAAAACTAGAAGTGGGTAGCTTCAGCTTGGATGTTAGGAAGAAGTTGTTCCCCATGAGGGTGGTGAGACACTGGCACAGGTTGCCCAGGGAGGTGGTGGAAGCCTCATCCCTGGAGGTTTTTGCAGCCAGGCTGGATGTGGCCCTTCTCTGGACACCTTCCAGCACCTCCAGATCCTTCCTGTAATAGAGGCTCCAGAACACAGTTCTCCTGGTGGGGTCTCACCAGAGCAGAGGGGAGAATCACCTCCCTCAACCTGCTGGCTATGTCACCTTACCCAGGCTGTTGAGGCAAACAGCCCACATTTGATTCCCTGTGCTGGTTACCCACTTCTAAAAATGCAACTTTCTGCTGTTCATACGGCTCCATCTTGACAGTACTCATATGAGTGCTGCTCCATATAAATACAGTGCCCAGCTGGTATGCCTACAGATAACATCACAGCACAATTGTACTGTGATTAATTGTGCCTCCTGTTTTTTCTTTCAGTATCACTCTGGTATGTGCCAAAGGAGAGGGCCTGAGACAACCCAGCACAGCCTTGCAAATATAGATACAGGAGAGATGGAAGTTAGCTACTGTTTGCACAGGATCATAGGATCACAGGATGTAAGGGGTTGGAAGGGACCTCTAAAGATCTTCCACTCCAACCCGCCTGCCAGAGCAGGGCCATAGAATCTAGCATAGGTCACACAGGAATGCAGGTGGTAGAAGCTTCATCCCTGGAGGTTTTTAAGGCCAGGCTGGATGTGGCTGTGAGCAACCTGATCTAGTGTGAGGTGTCCCTGCGCATGGCAGGGGGGTTGGAACTGGCTGATCCTTGAGGTCCTTTTTAACCCCAACAATTCTATGATTCTCACATTCTAGGACTCTATGATTCTCAAATGTGATGTCTCACATTTGATTTGCTGCAGGTTGTAGCTAGCTGGTAGGAAACTTAGCTGAACTCAGGTTTCCTTGAACTTGAGACCAAGCAGAAAGTCTGTTTTTCTCTCCTTCCAATTAGTGGCTGTGTTAGCATGGCTGTGCTTGTTTCTGAGCACAAATGGATGAGCTCCATGTCCAGCCATGGATTCAATAAAGGCCAAATAAAACCTCCTCAGACCTGTTGTTCGGAGCTTACTCCCTGACTTTGGTAAAATTGCTATAATATTGCTTTTAATTTAATAATGCAGTTATTCAACTGATAAAATCAATGGAGTCCTCCAGCTTTTAGCTCCCCCGGGGCCTTTGTTCCTGCCTGCTGCTTTGGAGCAAACCTTGTCTTTAAATTGCTGTTGCTCCTGCTCGACCCTTACAGAGCCTCTCAGGGTGCAGAAATTCAGTCTCAGAGCAAACAATAGCAGCAGCCCTGAATGCACTTAGGGAAGGAGAGGGTGATGGCCATAATTATCCTGCTTGCTGTCCAATGAACCGTGGGAGAAGGAGGCTAAGTGGCCCAGGCCTGCTGCTGTGTTAGCGCATTCCAACAGCAGCGGTGGCAGCAGTGCTGGGTGCACACGAGGAGAGAGCAGGACTGGCAGAAAAAAAAATTGCTTTTACTGAGGAAACATCAAAGAACAAAAGCTTCCCCCAAAGCCAAGCTGCTGCTGTTGCGAGGGAAGGAGGATGGCAATAAGGAGCTGGTGTTATTTCAAGGCTTTGAACGGTGCTGCTTTCATCTGCAAGGTGAAACCAACACAAAGTGTGTACCGGAAGGGAAGACAACACAAAAATGCCAAGCCTTGGAGCCAAATGTTGGAGCTGAAATAGGCAGAATCCAAGGGAGAGCAAACCTGCAGTTCTTTGTGTGTTTGCAAACCACGCTGTTCCAGAGGGCAGCATCCTGCCCAAAAGACGGCCCAAGACTGGGGTAGAGGATGTCCTCTGCTGCAATTAAGGGATCTCAAACCTCTTACTTTGGGATTTCTGTTTCCTTGCTTTTGGCTGAAAACAGGGTTTGGATGAAAGCTTTGATGTAAGCTATCATAGAATGGTCCAGGCTGGAAGGGACTTCCAAAGGTCATCCAGCCCAACCTCCCCACACTCAGCAGGGGCATCCCCAACTCGATCAGGCTGCCCAAAGCCCTGTTGAGCCTCTCCATGAATATCTCCAGGCATGGTGCCTCAACCACCTCCCTGGGCAACCTGTTCCTGCATTCCACCACCCTCATAGTGAAGAGCTTCTTTTGATATCCAATCTAAATCTGCTCTTCTCTAGTTTGAAGCCATTGCCCCTTGTCCTGTCGCTGCAGACCTTTGTAAACAGTCTCTCTCCATCCTTCTTGTAGCCCCCTTCAGGTATTGGAAGGCTGCTATTAGGTCTCCCCAGAGCCTTCTCTTCTCCAGGCTGAATAACCCCAGCTCCTCAGCTTGTCCTCCTAGCAGAGGTGAACCAACCCACTGTTTGGATGTTAGGAACAAATTCTGGACCATGAAGGTTGTGGAACACACTAACAGGTTGCCCACGGACATGGTTGGGGCCTCATCCCTGGAGATATTCAAGATGAGGCTCGGCAGGGCTCTAGGCAACCTGATCTAGTTGAGGATGTCCCTGCTGACTGCAGAGGTGGTTGGACTGGATGACCTTTGGAGGTCCCTTCAAACCCAGACCATTCTATGATACCCATCTATCTTCCATTCAATCCTAATACCTCATATCTAAACATACCTGTCACAGATTGAAAAATCAACTATTAACAGTGCAGCCCTAGACAGACAACATCTTGTGCTGCTTTTCTTTGTTTTGAAGAAATCCATTCTGGAGGGAAAAATTTGGTTATATCTGAATGCATAAACACAACATACATATATATATATAGAGAGAGAGAGAGGTTACTGATGTGAAAAAACTTCCTGCATATGGTAGCAGTATGTCTCAAATATCACAGGCTCACAGGATGTTAGGGGTTGGAAGGGACCTCTGGAGATCTTCCAGTCCAACCCCCCTGCCAGAGCAGGACCATAGAATCCAGCACAGGTCACACAGGAACACATCCAGGTGGCTCTTGAAAGTCTCCAGAGAAGGAGACTCCACAACCTCTCTGGGCAGCCTGTCCCAGTGCTCTGTGACCCTCACAGTAAAGAAGTTCCTCCTCATGTTGAGGTGGAATCTCCTGTGCTGTAGTTTCCATTCATTGTCCCTTGTCCTATCCCAGAGTGCAACTGAGCAGAGCCTGTCCCCTCCCTCTTGACCCCCAGCCCTCAGATATTGATAGACATTTAGTAAATCCCCTCTCAGTCTTCTCCACTCCAGACTAACCAGCCCCAGGTCTCTCAGCCTCTCCTCACCAGGCAGTGTTCCAGTCCCTTAAGCATCCTTGTTGCCCTCCCTTGGACCCCCTCCAGCAGATCCCTGTCCCTCTTGAACTGGGGAGCCCCGAACTGGATGGAATATTCCAGCTGAGGTCTCAGCAGGACAGAGCAGAGCGTTAGGAGAACCTCCCTGGATCTGCTGGCCACACTCCTTTCAATGCACCCCAGGACCCCATTGGCCTTCTTGGCCACCAGGGCACATTGCTCTCCCATTCAGAACTTGCTGTCCACCAGCACTCCCAGGTGCTTCTCCACAGGGCTGCTCTCTCCAGCTGGTCTTACTACGAGCCTCGTGCCCCACATCAGTGACCTCCCTTCAGCTTTCCACACAGCTGGGATTGCTTATTCAAACCAGCTGTCACTCAGCAGATCCCCTCTGTTGCAGTTTGGGCTGGGTGCCCCCCTGCTTCCTGTGTCCAGAGGTCCAGCCCAGTGGGTGGACCAGAATTCTCTGCACCACTATAAGATCCAGTGCGAGGCCTAAGCACCTCCTCTTTCTTCCTCGCCGTCACCCGGTAATGGGGGAGATGTCTCCCGGCCATGGGCCTGGCGAGGCCCAAGGCCACGGGGGATGGGCAGTCTCAGATCTGGCCAGCTGAGACTAGCCTAGCAGTGGGGAGGGGGAAGAAGGAGCCCTGGGGGTCTTGGGTGTACCCCCAGGTGGGGATGGGATCTTCCTGGGACTGTTTTGGGATTTCTTTTGTCACTCTGCTTCTGGCTTTCTGTAAAGATTCACCGCTTTTCCTTTAAACTTTCCATCACTTTTGCAATCCCTTTGTCTGAGTTGTTTTATTTTGCCCGTGCTGGGGAGGGGGCTGCCTCAACCCATCACACCCTCCCAACCTGTACTGCTGCAGTTCATTCTTCCTTCCCAGGTGCAGGACTCTGCACTTATCCTCGTTGAACCTCATTAGGTTCCTCTGTTCCCAGCTCTCAGTCTGTCCAAGTCTCACTGTATGGCTGCACAGCCTTCAGCTGTATCAGCCAAGCCACCAGGCTGAAGCTAGAGTAATCCTAAGTATGGGATCATGATACTTGTAGATGGTCTGCTCCCAGCCAGGGATCAGAAGGCTTATGCAATATCAAACCATCTCTGCAAGAGATGCCAACGCACAGGGACACATTAATTTCCGTGGCTCTTGAGTGCAAAGCTGTGAAAACACAATTAGGCAGCCTTTTATCAAATGAAATGAATCAAAACTCCAAACCCAGAATGATGAGGCACTAAATTTAGGAGAAAATTCATTTGATTATCACATCAGAGCCATGATATTTCAGATCCCTCTGTCAGCTTAATTGGTTACAAGTTAGGAGGATCTAATGAAATGATCTGAGCTGTTAATAACGTAGGAAGTTGCACTTTGTGTATTTAAAAGCCTTCTTTTTTCCCCTCACTCTGATGTAGGCACTTGAAAACATTTGTGCTGAGTGCATTTGGAACTGGGTAAGGGGAAAGAGACTGGAATTGCTTATTATCATTTTGGGTTGCTGATGATTTTACCCTTGGTCCCTTCTGGGGCTGCCGGCTCTGCTGCCAGCTTTGCCAAGCTCACTGGGATGGCTCTGGTAGTCTTCCTGCAGTGCCACCAACTGAGAGATTTCTCTGTGCACAAGGCTGCACTGCTCTGAGTTTCACACAGTCAGGAGAGGGGACTCTGCCCCTTTGCTCAGGTCTGCTGAGACCCCACCTCCAATCCTGTCTCCAGTTCTGGTGTCCCCAGCAGGAGAAGGACACCGAGCTGCTGGAGTGAGTCCAGAGGAAGCCACAAAGATGAGCCAAGGGCTGGAGCACCTCTGCTATGAGGATAGGCTGAAGGAGCTGGGGGTGTTCAGCCTGGAGGAAAGACTCTGGGTAACCTTAGAGCTGCCTTCCAATACCTGAAGGGATCCTGCAGGAAGACTGCAGAAGGACTTTTCCTGAGGGTGTCTAGAGACAGGACAAGGGGGAATGGTTTGAAGCTGAGGGAGAGCAGGTTTAGACTGGAGCTGAGGAAGAAGTTTACCAGTGTGAGGGTGGTGAGACTCTGGCACAGGCTGCCCAGGGAGGCTGTGGATGCTCTCAAGCCAGTCCTTGCCCAGCCTATATTGGTGCCTGGGATTGCCCTGGCGCAGATGCATTCAGTACGACCTTTTTTTCCCCCTCTACTCTCCAAACAGTTTCTAATGCCTATGGTTCCCTGGTTACAATTAGTCCTGCACAGCTTCATATCAGAATCATAGAATGGTCTGGCCTGGAAGGGACCACCAAGTGTCATCCAGTCCAACCCCTTATGCAGTCAGCAGGGGCATCCTCAACTAGATCAACGGTTTGACTTGAGCTGAGCAAGGCCATAAGACCTTTTCTAAACACCAGGATCTGTTCACATAGCAAAAAGCTGAAGTTTTAGGGAATCCTGATACCCTGTTCTGAGATTTCCCAGAAGAAACTATTCCAGTGGTGCTCATTGTTCAATGCTGCAGTTTGTTCATACTAATTAGTGTGACCCAGCAGGAGCAGGGCAGGGATTGTCCCCCTGTATTCAGCATTGGTGAGCCCACACCTCAAGTATTGAGATCAGTTTTGGGCACTTCACTACAAGAAGGATATTTTAGGGCTGGAGTGGGTGCAGATAAGAGCAACTAAGCTGGGGAAGGGCCTGGAGAGTGAGAATGATGAAGAGCAGCTGAGGGAGCTGGACTGTTTAGTGTGAGGAAGAGGAGGCTGAGGGGAGACCTTATCACCCTCTACAACTCCCAAAGGACAATGCAGAGAGGCTGGTGCTGGTCTCTTCTCACAGGTAATTATAGATAGACCAAGAGGGAACAGCCTCAAGTTGTACCAGAGGAGGTTTAGGCTGGACATGAGGAAACATTTTTTCCCTGCCAGAGTGGTCAGGCATTGGCACAGGCTGCCCAGGGAGGTGGTGGAGACCCCAAGCCTGGATGTGTTTAAAGGTGGTTTGCATGTGGTGCTTAGTGGCATGGTTTAGTGGTGAACTTGGTAGAGTAGCTAGCTAGTAGCTTCCCCTGGTCTTTGCCCAGGGGGGTTCTTGTGCTGTTTATTAATTGTAAACACCTGTAAATATTGCAAATCCTGTAGATTTTGTACATATTCACTGCATTCCATTGTAGACTGCAGTTTTGCCTGTAAATTACAGCTTCCATTTGCTTCCAGCTGGGCTGGGCTGGCAAAGTTAATGTTGGGAGGGAAATTTCATCCCACCACAGTCCTGTTAACTGACAGGCAGCTCAAGAGCAGTCCATAGCATGAAGCTCTAATTAAAATCCCCAGCCCTCAGTGGACAAAGTGAGTTTTTATCCCAGGGTGGCTAACATTCTGTGTGGATAATTAATACCACCACCAGGGCACACCTCCTAAATATGCATCCAAGACCCCTGAGGGATTCCTTTTTTCCTTTTTCTCTCTCTGTCTTCCCCAAGTGATGCCAATCTCAGAGGCTGCTCTGCTGATGACATTCCTCATGTTATGCAAGGCAGGATTCCAACTATGTTATGTAAGAGGCAATGCTGTAAGCAATGCAAAGGCTAAGCTGCCTTGGGAAGCTTTTGCTAGCTGTTTGTTTTTCTTGCTCTCAAAATACAACTCCCTTGCCTCCCTTGCCTCCCTGACAACAGAACTACCTGCTGCAATGAAACCACTCTCCCCAGGACAGCTCCAGGAGGAAACAACATTTTTATCTACAAGTACCAGCTTCATGGTTTCTCACCCCTTGAGACACCATCTCACCACCATCAAGACACAGATGGAGGACAGGGAGGTGATTTGAGACAGCCAGCATGGCTTTACTAAGGACAAATCCTACCTGACCAATCTAGGGGCTTTCTACAATGGAGGGACTACAGCAGTGGACAAGGGAGAGGCAATGGCTGTCATCTGCCTGAATTTCTGCAAGGCCTTGGACACAGGCCCCCAAGACATCCTTCTCACTAGGTTGGAGAGGTACAGATTGCATGGATGGACTGTTCAGTGGATAAGGAGTGGGCTGGATGGTCACATCCAGAGGGTAGTGGCCAATGGCTCGATGTCCAGATGGAGATGGGTGACAAGTGGTGTCCCCCAGGGCTCTGTACTGCTGTACTGGGACCAGTGCTGTCGAATATCCTCAACAGTGCTACAGACAGTGGCACTGAGTGCACTCTCAGCAAGTGTGCAGATGACACCAGGCTGTGTGGTGTTGTCATTACACCAGAGGGACAGCATGGCTCCAGAGGGACCTGGACAAGCTGGAGAAGTGGGCCCAGGTGAACCTTGGTGAGGTTTGACAAGGCCAAGTGCAAGGTTCTGTACCTGGGTCAGGTCAATCCTCATTATCAATACAGGCTGTGGGATGATGAACATGAACATTGCCCTGCATGAAAGGACTGGAGGGGAGTGGTGCACAAGAAGCTGGACATGAGTCAATGATGTACACTGTTTAGTTTGAGGAAAGGGAGGCTGAGGGGAGACCTTACCACCCTCTACAGCTACCTGAAAGGACAATGTAGAGATGTAGGTGCTGGTCTCTTCTCACAGGTAATTAGGGATAAAAGAACAGGGAATGGCCTCAAGCTGCAGCTGGGTAGGTTTAGACTGGACATTAGGAAACATTTTTAACCTGCAAGCGTGGTCAGACATTGGCACAGGCTGCCCAGGGAGGTGGTGGAGCCACTATCCCTGGATGTGTTTAAAGGTAGTTTGGATGTGGTGCCTGGGGATATGGTTTAGGGGGACTATTGTGGAGTAGAGTTAACGGCTGGACTTCATGATCCTGAGGGTCTTTTCACCACTCTTGCTGGGAAAAAATTCTTCCTACTGTCCAGTCTAAACCCACCCAGTCACAGCTTGAGGCCATTCCCTCTTGTTCTATCACTAATGACCTATGAGAAGAGACCAGCAGCAGCCTCTCCACAAGGTCCTTTCAGGTAGTTGTAGACAGCAACGAGGTCTCCCCTCAGCCTGCTCTTTTCCAAACTAACCATCCCCCAGCTCCCTCAGCCTCTCCTCACAGGGCTTTTGCTAGAGACCTCTCTATTGACCAGTCAGTTCACCAGTCCTTATAGAGCAGGACATCCACAGGGTGGTCAGTAACCCCTTCTTGGGGTCCCAGGCAGAAGTGAGCATGGGGATCTGGCAGACAAAGATAATCTTTGCTGGACTGGCATGGTCAGGCATAAAGCAGACCACTGATTATCCCATGTTCTGCTCAAGGCTGCAGGTCATGCCTGGAACAGCTGAACTGGTGAATGCCCTCCTTAGATTTAGTAGAATCAGAATGCTTTGGAGGGACCTCCAAAGGGCTGGGATCAGCCTCCTTCTCCTAGAGCCATGCAAAGAACCTCTTTTACTCACCTGCTTGTTCCAGCTACTGTTCGGCTTTGGGGACAAATTTCAGCTCACTCTTTATGTTCTGAATCTCTGACAAGTTGACAGCAGGGCCTGGAAGTTTCTTAGCTCCCGGAAGATGTTTCTTGTCTTTCTCCTCCTCTGATGAAGCAGGAATGCTCTGCACAAAAGGATAGCAAGGACCTTAACTGCCACCACAGCAATCTCTCAAGCAATGAGCATAGGTCAGTTATTTGAGGAATGGGAAAGGATGTTTTTTATACTAAATGTAATCCTAATGAAAACTGAGGGGGTGGGGGGAGGAGAAGGGGAGGAAGAGCTTGGCTATTTTGTTGGTTGTTGCCTAAAATGCTTAAAAACACTTTAAAAAAATTAGGACCATGTGGATCACTTTGAAAATGAGGAAGAATTTATAGAGTCAGACCAGGAGCAGAAAATTAACTGAGTTGATCATTTGCCAGGTTTTACACATTGGCCACAGCAACCCCATGCAGTGCTACAGGCTGGGGACAGAGTGGCTGGAGAGCAGCCAGGCAGAGAGGGACCTGGGGGACTGGTTGACAGTAGGCTGAACATGAGCCTGCAGTGTGCCCAGGTGGCCAAGAAGGCCAATGGCATCCTGGCCTGCATCAGGAACAGTGTGGCCAGCAGGAGCAGGGAAGTCATTCTGTCCTGTACTCAGCACTGGACAGGCCACACCTTGAATCCTATGTCTAGTTCTGGGCTCCTCAATTTAAGAAGGATATTGAGACATTTGAATGTGTCCAGAGAAGGGCAATGAGGCTGGGGAGGGGTCTGGAGCACAGCCCTGTGAGGAGAGGCTGAGGGAGCTGGGGGTGTTTAGCCTGGAGAAGAGGAGGCTGAGGGGAGACCTTCTTGCTCTGTACAACTCCCTGAAGGGAGGTTGTAGCCAGGTGGGGGTTGGTCTCTTCTCCCAGGCAACCAGCACCAGAACAAGAGGATACAGTCTCAAGCTGTGCCAGGGGAGGTTTAGGCTGGAGGTGAGGAGAAAATTCTTCCCAGACAGAGAGATTGGCCATTGGGATGTGCTGCCCAGGGAGGTGGTGGAGTCTCCATCCCTGGAGGTGTTCCAAAAAGGCTTGGATATGGCACTTGGAGCCATGGTTTAGTTGTTAGGAGGTGTTAGGTATTCGGTGATATGTTGGACTTGATGATCTCTGAGGTCTTTTCCAACCTGGCTGATTCTATGATTCTAAGATTCTATGATTTTTTTATGATACACAATTAGTTAATGCAAGAAAATATTATTTAGTGATATTATGCCATTGTTCCTGTTTGATCATTAAAAATCTCACTCAGTAACCCAGCCCCAGCTACTCTGCATGCTAATATCTACCTTAATGATCTAACACAGCAGCAAAGCACAGCAGGGGAATAAATAAATTGATAGGGAAGCTGTTTGCAGGGTGGGGAGGCACAAAATCATATCAGCAGACAAAGATGCCTTGAGTTTGTACTGCTTCCTTTGATAATTTTCTTGACCAGTTAGGAGATATGGGTAGTTGGGAAAGCCTATCATTTCCTCCAGCTCCATAGCTCTTGTTAGTACACAGCAGAGAGTGTGTTAAAAATATAGATTCACACATTGCATCGGCTTGGAAGGGTCCCCCAAAGCTCATCTTGTCCAAGCCCCCTGCAGTGAGTATGCACAGCTCCAACTAGAGCAGGCTGCCCTGGGCCATATCAAGTCTGACCTTGAATGTCTCCAAGGCTGGGGCCTCAACCACCTCCCTGGGCAGCCTGTTCCAGTATTTCACCACTCTCATTGTAAACAACTTCCTCCTGATGTCCAACCTAAATCTGTCCTGCTCCAGTTTCAAACCATTGCCCCTGGTCCCATCACTCCAAGCCCTTCTAAACAGTCCCTCCCCAGCCTTTCTCTTCCTGTAGGTCCCTTCAGATATTGAAATGCAGTTGCAAGCTCCCCCTGGAGCCTTCCTCCACACTGAACAGTTGCAATTCTTTCAGCCTGTCTTCACAGGAGAGGTGCTCCAGTCCTCTGATCACCTTGGTAGCCTTCCTCTGGACCCACTCCAGCCGGTCCATGTCTTGTACTGGGGGACCCAGAGCTGACCACATCACTCCAGAGCGGAGCAGAGTGGCAGAATCTGCTGGCCACACTTCCTTTGATGCAGCACAGTACAAGAGGTGCAAGCTGTGACCATGGTTTGGAGATTCTGTGCTCAATAAACGGATGTTAGCTTTCCCTTCTCACCTCAGGTGTGTGCCTGCAGCCTTCCTTATATTAACCACTCCACTGAGATCAGACCTTGGCCTTCCTTCAGTTTTACTGAAGGAAGTCTGAAGGGTGACAACAAATGTTAACAAATCCATGCATGGAAATGCTCTGCCTGAAAAGTTGTTTTCTCAAATCTCACCCCACCCCCCCCCCTTTTCCTTTTCATGTGTCTGCTGCACTGACCTGCAAAAATAGGCTTTTGCATCTCACTCCACTATCTCTTTGAGCAAGACCCAGAATTCCCCTCATCTCCTTCGCCAGGGTTTTAAAACACAGAGGAAAATGCTAAGCACTGTTAGCCAAAGCTGAGCTTGCCTGAAGCTGCTCTGAAGAACCACGAGCTGCAATGCAGAACTTAATGAGGTGAGGAAACTGCAAAGACAACTCCACTGGCAGCATTTTTCTAGTCTCCTCTTTTACAAGATCTATTTCTGTACTCTTTCCTCCCATTGGCTTGGTTGCATATTGGCCATAAAGTTCTCTCCAAAATCTTTTATCAGTGATCTGGATGAGGGATTTGAGTGCACCCTCGGTAAGTTTGCAGATGACACTAAATTGGGTGAGAGGCTGAGAGCCCTGGGGCTGGTTAGTCTGGAGAGAAGACTGAGAGGGGATTTAATCAATGTCTATAAATACCTGAGGGCTGAGAGAGGGACAGGGATAGCCTCTGCTCAGCTGCACCCTGGGATAAGACAAGGGGCAATGGATATAAACTACAGCAGAGGAGGTTCCACCTCAGCATGAGGAACTTCACTGTGAGGGTCACAGAGCACTGGAACAGGCTGAAGAGAGAGGTTGTGGAGTCTCCTCTGGAGACTTTCCAGCCCTGTCTGGGTGTGTTCCTGTGTGACCTGTGGATTCTATGGTCCTGCTCTGGCAGGGGGTTGGACTGGAAGATCTCCAGAGGTCCCTTCCAACCCCTAACATCCTGTGAGCCTGTGAGGCAGTGATCCTGTGATGTGTTCTTCACTCTCAGCTTCCGTGGCTTACCAGCACACACAAAGCTCTTTACCAGAGCTGGGGGACGGACTCTTGGCCATGGCTCAACAACAGAGCAGTTCACTTTCTGCTCACTGAGTAGGTATCTTGTGCCAACTGTGAGTGTTGATGTGCTTGAGGGTAGGATGGCTCTACAGAGGGATCTGGACAAGCTGGCTGTCAGCTGTATAAGATCTAGCAAAGCCAAGTGTCAGGTCCTATGCTTGGGTCACAACAGCCCCACAACAACAACGCTCTGCTTGGGATAGAGTGGCTGGAAAGTTGCCTGGTGGAAAAGGACCTGGGGGTGTTGGTTGACAGCTGGCTGGACATGAGCCAGCAGTGTGCTCAGGTGGCCAAGAAGACAAACAGCATCGTGGCCTGGATCAGGAATAGTGTAGGCATCAGGAGCAGGGAAGTGATTATGTTCCTGTGCTTGGCATTGGTGAGGTGACACCTTGAATACTGGGCTCAGTTTTGGGCCCCTCACTACAAGAAGGACACTGAGGTGCTGGAGCATGTCCAGAGATGGGTGAAGAGTCCTACCAAGAACAACTGGGGATAACTGAGGTTATTTAGCCTGGAGAAGGGAAGGCTGAGGGGATACCTCATTGCTTTCTACAACTACCTGGAAGGAGGTTGTAGTGAGATGGGGTTGGTCTCTTCTCTCCAGTTTCAGGTGATAGGATGAGAAGAAATGGTCTGAAATTGTGCCAGGGGAGGGTTAGATTGGATATTAGGAAAAATGTCTTTATAGAAAGAATGGTCAGGCAGTGGAACAGGCTGCCCAGGGACATGCTGGAGTTACTGCCCCTGGAGGTATTCAACAAACACGTGGACATGGCACTTTGGGACAGGTTTTAACAGCCATGGTGGTTTTAAGGTTGATGGTTGGACTTGATCTTAGAGGTCTCTTTCAACCAAAACAATTCTATGACTCTACAAAACTGAGGCCAAGAACTTTCATTCCATATTGCCTGTCTCATGTACAGCATCCACATAACTGAGAAGCAAAGCAACATTTAATTAGCCAACCAAATCTAATTATCAGCACTAGCCATTCATTTTATTCCTCCAACACTACCAGAATTCACACATGCTATATTAGTTTCTGCTTAATGACATGCAAGCCCTTCACCAAATTAATTGCTGCAGAACAGAATATGCTCTGACTTCTTTCCAGGGGAAGAAAGCCACAATATGTGTTTAAGATCACTTTATATGTTTGGGTCTTTAAAAATCATAGAATCATAAAATTGTCAGGGTTGGAAGGGACCTCAAGCATCAGCCAGTTCCAACCCCCTGCCATGGGCAGGGACACCTCACACTACAGCAGGTTGCTCACAGCCACATCCAGCCTGGCTGCAAAAACCTCCAGGCATGAGGCTGCCACCACCTCCCTGGGCAACCTGTGCCAGTGTCTCACCACCCTCATGGGGAACAACTTCTTCCTAACATCCAATCTGAATCTAACTATTTCTAGGTTTGCTCCATTCCCCCCAGTCCTATCATTATCTGACACCCTCAAAAGTCCCTCCCCAGCTTTCTTGTAGCCCCTTTCAGATCCTGGAAGGCCATAATTAGGTCTCTGCAGAGCCTTCTTTCTCCAGACTGAACAGCCCCAACTCCATCAGTCTGTCCTCATAGCAGAGCAGCTGCAGCCCTCTGCTCATCCTCGTGGCCCTTCTCTGGACACTTTCCAGCACCTCCAGATCCTTCCTGTAATAGAGACTCCAGACCTGGACACAGTTCTCCAGGTGGGGTCTCACCAGAGCAGAGTAGAGGGGGAGAATCACCTCCCTTGATCTGCTGGCTCTGCTTCTCTTGGTGCAGAGAACCTTCTTAAGGAAGACTTAAGTCAGCCTGGGTTTGATGTCTTCAAGACTGTTTCTATCAAATATGTTGAAATTCAGAAAAGAATCTGTGATTGTGACAGAAAAGGTAGAGCCAGCTCTTAGGTAACCAAACCTGACCATTATTGGTTGGACTTGATGATCTTGGAGGTCTCTTCCAACCTGGTTGATTCTGTTACTTAAAGTGCCTGTACCAGGTCAGAAGGAGACGATGATTTGTACAGAGCTAATCTGTCTGCTTGTTGTAAATGTGAATCAGTCACTTGTCACATCCAGTGGCCTTAAATGGTGACTGCCACTTTGCTCTGGTGAGACCTCACCTGGAGTGCTGCATCCAGCTCTGGAGCCCTCAGCACAGGAAGGGCATGGACCTGATGGAGCAGGTCCACAGGAGGGCCACAAAAGTGCTCAGGGGGCCGGAACACCTCTGCTACAAGGACAGGCTGAGGGAGCTAGGGTTGTTCAGCCTGGAGAAGAGAAGACTCCAGGGAGACCTAAGAGCAACCTTCCAGCACCTGATGAAGCACCTGATGGAGGTGCTACAAGGAGGCTGCAGAGACACTGTTTGCAAAGGCCTGCAGTGATAGCATGAGAGGCAATGGTTTGAAATGAGAGGACTGCAGATTTAGATTGGGTATTAGGAACAAGTTCTGCACCATAAGGGTGGTGGAACACTGGAACAGGTTGCCCAGGGAGGTAGTTGAGGCCCCATCCCTGGAGATCTTCAAGGTGAGGCTCAACAAGGCTCTGGGAGACCTGATCTAGTTGAGGATGTCCCTGCTGAGTGCAGGGCTTTGGACCAGATGACCTTTGGAGATTCCTTCCAACCATTCCATGATTCTGTGTTCAGTTGGGGTACCTGAGACTGATACACAGTCCTGTAAGATCAATTACAAGGCTTCCTTCCATCAATGGCAGGGATTCTTCCCCCTCCTCAACCCCACCCCCAAAAAAATCAAAGTCAACGTCCCCTTTTTTCTCACCTCCTCCACTTCTTCAGGTGTAAGCTCTTTTCTTTTATGAGGGTGGCCTGCACCAGGTCGAAATGCTCCCATGGGGATGTTAATATTAGCCTGTGAGAAAGACATGATGATGCATTAGGGTCACTGACTGAGAGAGAAACAACCAGCTGGCGAATGGCAACACTCAAAAGGGGTGGGAGGAGGCTGGAGGCATTATCATTGCTCTGACTCCTGCCTTCAATGTATGCATCACGACACCACTCCTGTGGGGAAGAGAAGGGCTTTCATCTCCTACTTTAAACGTGGCAAGAGAAAAACACAAAGCTCCCCAGAAAGCTTTAGAGGTTCTGCATTTTCAGCCTAATGCTCCCTCAGGTCACTGGGCTTAAAACAAATGAGTACTAGAGACCAACCTGTCTGGAAGCAACTGGGATAGCTTTGATTTGGTGGAGGCCAAAGAGAAATTCAGTGCCAGTATCAGCATTTAAACACAAATTACCCTAATCCTACACTAACACTCAAATTACTGGACCACTCCACCTCTCCCACTGACACCAGTTCTCACCTCATTTAATCACAGGTGGTTAGGAAGGAAAGCCTGCCCTGAGTCAACTTAAGCTACAAGTGTTTAAAATGTGATTTGACTGGCAAATTTTCCCCATGGGTGCTACAAACTGCAAGTGTAATGCCTTAGCCCTAGAAACGTGCTTCTTGGATGCAAAATGGAACTGTGGGAAAAGGCTTTTTGACTCCTCCAGCCCTTGGTGGGTTTTGCCTAGACATCCCAGCCTGGTCTGCAGCTCATGGGGCAGAATAGGCTGAGCTGGCCCCAGTTCTGAAAAGACTGTTAACTCTCCCTCCAAAATCACAGAATTGTCAGGGTTGGAAGGGACCTCAAGGATCAGCCAGTTCCAACCCCCTGCCATGGGCAGGCACACCTCACTCTACAGCAGGTTGCTCACAGCCACAGCCAGCCTGGCTGCTAAAACCTCCAGGGATGAGGCTGCCACCACCTCCCTGGGCAACCTGTGCCAGTCTCTCACCACTCTCATGGGGAACAAATTCTTCCCAACATCCAATCTCAATCTACCCATTTCTAGTTTTGCTCCATCCCCACCCTAGTCCTATCACTCCCTGACACCCTCAAAAGTCCCTCCCCAGCTTTCTTGTAGCCCCCTTCAGATACTGGAAGGCCACAATTAGGTCTCCTCAGAGCCTTCTCTTCTAAAAACTGAACAACCCCAACTCTCTCAGCCTGTCCATAGAGGAGAAGAGCTCCAGCCCAGAATGACACCCATGAGACTGCATCAATCTGTTTTTCATCTGTGGCAGAAAGGTAGTAGCCATAACATAAATAGGGCTGATAAGAGACACCTTTAAAGTGATGATTTTTGAGAATGACACAAAACATTGCTCAGGAAAGAGCATCCAAATGTATCTGTTTCCTGATCTGACCCAGGCTGGGTTGTTTTGAAAGTCAAATAGCATGGATCAACCAAATGCACAATTTACACCTGTTCTTATCTCATGATCTCAGAAGAGAAACTGCTCGTAGGAAATGTCATCAAAATATCACCACTCCTACTGGTAAAGCCTGGGGGTGAGTGGGTAATGTTACAAAGAGGAAGCAGAGAACCTTCCAGCAGCAAGCTGTGTTATTGTAGTTGGGCATCTGATTGATTTGTATCAAATGAAGGTCAGTGCTGGGACCACTTCTGTTTAACATCTTTATTGATGACCTTGATTAAGACACAGAGTGTGCCAGTGGTCAGTTTGCAGATGGCACCAAGTTAGGTGTCACTGTTGATCTGCACCAGGGTAGGGAGGCTCTACAGAGGGACTTGGATGGATTGGATCCATGGCCAACATTACCAGGAGGAGCTCCAACAAGGCCAAGTGCCAGGTCCTACACTTGGGGCACAACAGCCCCAAGCAATGCTACAGGCCTGGGACAGTGTGGCTGGAAAGCTGCTGGCAGAAAGGGACCTGGGGGTGCCAACAGACAAGCAGCTGAAGAGGAGCCAGCAGTGTGCCCAGGGGGGCAAGAAAGCCAAAGGCATCCTGGATGGGATCAGCAATGCTGTGTCCAGCAGCAGCAGGGAGGGGATTGTCCCCTGGGACTCAGCTCTGGTGAGGCCACACCTTGAGTATTGTCTCCAGTTTTGGGCACCTCAATACAGGAGAGATGTGGAGGTGCTGGAGCCAGGGCAGAGGAGGGCAAGGAAGCTGGGAAGGGCCTGGAGAATAAATCTAATGAAGAGCAACTGAACGAGCTGGGGATGGATAGTTTGGAAAAGGGGAGTCTGAGGGGAGACCTCATTGCTACTTGAAAGGACCTTGTGGAGGGGCTGGTGCTGGTCCCTTCTCCCAGGTAATTAGTGATAGAAAATGGAATGGCCTCAAGCTGTGACTGGGTAGAGTTAGACTGGACAGTAGGAAAACAAAATTCCCAGCAAGAGTGGTCAGGGATTGGCACAGGCTGCCCAGGGAGGTGCTGGAGTCACCAAGCCTGGATGTGTTTAAAGGTGGTTTGCTTGGGGCTATGGTTTAGGGGTGAACCTTGTAGAACAGAGTTAATGGTAGGACTTGGTCTTTTCCAACCTGAATGTTTCTGTGATTTGCTTGGGAAGACCACACAGTGAGGGAGACTGAAGACCTGACCTGGCCCTTAGAGACCTCTCTGCTGTTGCAGTTTTGAGTTTCCTTCCTTCCTTGATCGTGCCACAGGTTGGGCAACCACAGGTTGGGCAACCACAGGTTGCTGTTCTCAGTAACAACAACTGCTCTGACAGCTGGAATCAATCTTCAAGCAAATTATTAATCCATTTGGCAATAAATAAGAACCTTGCCCTGAATTCTGTTTGTTTGTTCCCCACTATAAAAGGGTTGGAACTAGATGATCTTTAAGGTCTCTTCCAAGCTAAAGCATTCTATGAATCTCTGGACCAGTGTACTTGTGCAAGGTGATGCTGCCACTTCAGTGGGGCTGGCAAAGGTCAGCAGGGCCATGTAGTTCACAGACAACTGAGGATTCATCTCATAAAACTTTCTCATTCAGCATTGCTTTAGATATTCTATAATTCTATGATTTAGGAAGAAGTTTTTCAGTACAGTGATGGTGAGACTGGTACAGGCTGCTCAGGGTGGCTGTGGCTGCCTCCTCCCTGAGGGTGTTCAAGGCCAGGCTGGATGAAGCCTTAGCAGCTGAGTCTAGTTGAGAGGTGTCCCTGCCCATGGTGGTGATCTTGGAGGAGATGATCTCTGGGTTCCCTTCCAACCTGAGCCATTCTAGGACTCTGTGATGTTAGTTTAGCTAATCAAGGGCCTTACAGCTTCAAACTAGAGAAGAGGAGATTTAGATTGGATATTAGGAACACCACAAACCAGGAACCCCCTAACCCTTCCCTCTGGGGAAAGACAAGAGTGATGTTTTTAGGTAGAATAATTTTCAGCCAGGAGCTGTACACAGCCTTTAGCACACTGAGGGGGGAAGGCAAGCAATGAATGTAACCAGGAGTTAACAGTACCCTGGTCATCTATCACCCTGCTCTTGGGAACCAGTTGCTATCTTTAACTTCCCCACAACTGTGTTTAGTGGCTGTTAGTAAGTGAAGATTTTAGTGTACATCTCAAGGACCTGGCTGAGGGGATTGAGTGTACCCTCAGCAAGTTTGCTGATGACACAAAACTGGGGGGAGGTGGCTGACACCTGTCAGGCTGTGCTGCCATCCAAGGAGAGCTGGACAGGCTGAGAGCTGGCTGCAGGCAAACCTCATAGAGCTCAGTAAGGACAAATGCAGGGTCTTGCATCTGGGGAGGAATAATAGCAGGCACCAGGACAGGTTAGGAGCTGCCCTGCTGGAATCACAGGATCACAGGCTGTCAGGGTTTGAAAGGGACCCAAAGGGATCATCAGGTCCAAGCCCCCTGCCAGAGCAGGACCATACAATATAGTGCACGTCACAGAGGAATGCATCCAGACAGGCCTTGAAAGTCTCCAGAGAAGGAGACTCCACAACCTCTCTGGGCAGCCTGTTCCAGTGCTCTGGGGCCCTTACAGTAAAGAAGTTCTCCCTTGTGTTGAGGTGGAACCTCCTGTGCTGCAGCTTACATCCATTGCTCCTTGTCCTATCCCAGGGAGCAACTGAGCAGAGCCTGTCCCCTCCCTGCTGACCCCCAGCCCTCAGATATTTATAGACATTGATTAGATCCCCTCTCAGCCTTCTCTTCTCCAGACTAACCAGCCCCAGGGCTCCCAGCCTCTCCTCACCAGGCAGTGCTCCAGTCCCTTCAGCATCCTTGTAGCCCTCTGCTGGACCCTCTCCAGTAGATCCCTGTCCCTCTTGAACTGGGGAGCCCAAAACTGAACACAGTACTCAAGATGAGGTCTCACCAAGGCAGAGTAGAGGGGGAGGAGAACCTTCCTGGATCTGCTGGACACACTCTTCTTAATACACCCCAGGATCCAATTGGCCTTCTTGGCCACAAGGGTACATTGCTGTCCCATGGGAAGCAGCTCCATGGAGAAAGACCTTGGAGTGCTAGTGGGCAGCAAGTTCTGCATGGGACAGCAATGTGCCCTGGTGGCCAGGAGAGCCAACGGGATCCTGGGGGCAGCAAGAAAAGTGTGGCCAGCAGGGCTAGGGAGGTTCTTCTCCCCCTCTGCTCTGCCCTGCTGAGACCACACCTGCAATAGTGTGTCCAGTCTGGGGCTCCCCAGTTCAAGAGAGACAGAGACCTGCTGGAGAGAGTCCAACAGAGAGCCAGGAGGATGCTTAGGGCACTTGAGCATCTCCCCTGTGAAGAGAGCCTGAGAGCCCTGGGGCTGTTTAGTCTGGAAAAGAGAAGGCTGAGAGGGCACCTGATCAATGTCTGTCAATATCTGAGGGGTGGGTGTCAAGTGGAGGGGGCCAAGCTCTTTTCAGTGGGGCACAGTAATAAGACAAGGAACAAAGGATACAAACTTGAACAGAGAAGGTTTCACCACAACCTGAGGAGAAACTTCTTTACAGTGAGGGTGCCAGAGCCCTGGAGCAGGCTGCCCAGAGAGGTTGTGGAGTCTCCTTCGCTGGAGACTTTCCAAAGCCACCTGGATGCATTCCTGTGCAGACTACCCTGAGTGATCCTGCTTTGGCAGGGGGGTCGGACTGGATGATCTCTGGAGGTCCCTTCCAACCTCTAAGGTACTGTGATAATGTGAGAAAGACACCACTTAGGACATGGTGCACCACAAAACACTTCAGCTAGTCAAGCGTCATTACATTTCCATCCCTGCAGCACGATGTATATTCCCTAGGGGTGCCAGGCCTGCTATAACAGCAGACAATAGCAAAGGATCATGATGGATGAATCACAATGTATAAAAGGAATGTGACATTTTGAGGCAGGGTGCCTAAAGTGCTCAATGTGTAGTAGGCATCTATTCAAGGGTAAGTTCCCTGCTGGAGCAACCTCTGACAGGATGTTTAATAGATGTATTTTAAAGTTCATGTTACAATTGTTCTCCTGATTCAAGTTACCTCTGGGGGGGGGGGGGGGGGGAGAAAGAAAGAAAGAAAAAAAGTAATTCTTAAAATATTAAATTTAATGCACTTTTTAAACAGACAAACAAGAAGGATGGTTTTACATTTGCTATCCTGGAAAGCATCAAGAAAAGTGTGGCCAGCAGGGCTAGGGAGGTTCTTCTCCCCCTCTGCTCTGCCCTGCTGAGACCACACCTGCAATACTGTGTCCAGTTTGGGGCTCCCCAGTTCAAGAGAGACAGAGACCTGCTGGAGAGAGTCCAAGAGAGAGCCAGGAGGATGCTTAGGGGACTTGAGCATCTCCCCTGTGAAGAGAGACTGAGAGCCCTGGGGCTATTTAGTCTGGAGAAGAGAAGGCTGAGAGGGGATCTGATCAACACCAATAAATATGTGAGGGGTGAGTGTCAAGAAGAAGGTGCCAGGCTTGTTTTGGTGGTGCCCAGTAATAGGACAAGGGGCAATGGATTCAAACTGGAACCCGAGAAGGTCCACCTCAACATAAGGAGAAACTTCTTTGGTGTGAGGGTGCCAGAGCCCTGGAGCAGGCTGCCCAGAGAGGTTGTGGAGTCTCCTTCTCTGGAGACTTTCCATAGCCACCTGGATGCATTCCTGTGCAGACCTGGGTGCTCCTGCTCTGGCAGGGGGGCTGGATTGGATGATCTCTGGAGGTCCCTTCCAACCCCTTCCATTCTATTATTCTATGATTTAGAGGTTGGAAAGTCACCATAAAAAGAAGAAGAATTAGAACTACTTCTTTAAGGGGAAAATTAAACCAAATTAATTCCTTTAAACAAACATTTGTTTGTTCTTATGGAGTTGAAATGTAAAAGGTAAGTACTTTTTGAGTTCCAAATCATCTACATTTTGGTCATCAGTCATGCAAACACTTCCATAGTCACTGTAACATGTAAAGGAGAGGTGACAA